>JAWWMP010000001.1:97691648-97706908 GCA_035047865.1 Dendrocincla tyrannina
CTGCCTGGGCAGCTGCTGCAAATGGTCCATTGTTCTTGGGAAATGAATAGAGGGGGTAGAATACATAGCTTTGATCATCCCCACACAGTGATAACTGGCCCCTCCTGCTGAACTAGGACACATGTAAATTGCAGAGTGAATAAACTTTTTCTTGCCAGAATAATAGTAAAAGAAAGTAAAAGAGCAAGTTTGCTATCACATATAAATTGAGCTAAAGAAAGTGAAAAATCCTGCGAAAGAACTGTAATGAAAGCATACAAAATGATAAAAAATATGCTAATATGAATTTTTAATAGAAAAATGGAATGAAAATAAAGATATATAATCTTAGCTGCAACTTTGTGTTTCAGTAGAGAGAAAAATATACTCTTCAGTTGGGTGTCCATGTGGTCATCCCCAGCCTGCAGCATAACAAATATAGTTAGCTTAAATACAGATATAAATATACTCAAAGATAATAGGGGTCATCATATGATGGACTAATGGAATATCACATTATATTTAAGAACTATACAAGCTCACTCAAAGTCCACAGTGTGCTTTCTCCTCTGCGGTATTTAATTCCTTTCTAGCAGGATTGTAACCTAAGTTAAGTAGAAGCATATTTATCTCTAAATAATACTGAAAATTATTCCCAGTTATTCATCACCATCATAAAGGACAGACACACGTTCTTGGTTGTGGTTCTACATGTAGTCCAAAGGTTTTGAGAGGACTCAGAATAAGGACTACTGGAGTTCTAGGATAGACTGACTGTCCAAAACTGAACCTATTCTAAAACAACAATGGGCACAGGTATTACCCAGGACATCTGTGTAGAGAAGTACCAGCCCTAAACACATTACATAGAGAGAGGAAAGTGTAAATAGTGTTCTTTTTTTCCTCCAGCACACTGGTTTATACAATAAAGAAACAAGAAACCATGTTACACTTCCACGTCTTCTGTCCTTTCTGACTTCTTTGGCTAGACAGACTCACCTCTTCCTTGAAGACATGCACACAGTTCTAGTGCAAAGCCTAAATTGACATTCATATTCAGCCCAGCTTACAGAACTTGCGTCCCAGGGGAAAACAGCCATTTATTTACTTTTTCATTATAATGTATACAAATTCCAGATTGGATTATCCAAATCAATATGAAATACCAGTTAATATGTTTCATAATATGTGAACTGTATTCTAGTCAATACATCAGGTAACAACTGAGGTATTTTCTTTCCTCATCTCTCAGTTATCGTAACCTGATTCTGCAGGCAAAATAATAGATTTAAGAAATTCTGTCTTATGTTTATTCCAGTATAAATCAAAAGTAACCTGATGAAATTAAATTAGTTTTGCTCACATGAAATAGGTATGAGAAGACACACAAAAATGAAAACTGAAGGTCTAACTTTGGCAACAAAAGCTTTTCTTAAGTGCATACAGACAGATAAAGGGAAGGAGGATCCATAGTAAGTCCTGAACAGGGAACAGTTAAAATACTCAGGAGAACATGTTGATAGAAAGTGGGATGCCTTTAGTTTTCACTCTTCTCAGTTACATGACATACTTCTACTGCAATGCAGTCAATGTGCCCAGATGTCCTTTTCCACAAAATGCAGAATGAAATGCTAATAATTATAAATAAAAATACATATGATCACTATGAGTACACACACATCCATTGTACATTTAATTATATTTCAAGTACTCATACAGAATACATATAAGAGGGTGGTTGGTCACTGGAACAGGCTCCCCAGGGAAGTGATCACAGCACCAAACCTGACAGAGTTCAATAAGCATTTGGATGATACTCTCAGGCACATGGTATGACTCTCAGGGACAATCTTGTGCAGGACCAGAAGTTGGACTTGTGATCCTTGTGATTCCCTTCCCACTTGGCACATTTTTGTATTCTGTGAAAGTAATCTTTTAACCATATTAAACACAAAATACAATACCTAAAAGACCGTAACAACTCATTTATGTGATTTTGCAGTACATCTAGTTAGGTTTTATGTGCAATACCTCTGTTCTCTGAGATTATTCCTAGTACCTACCCGTACAAGGAGTGACACAATATTGCATCGAGGGTGATAGCTTTACTATTTATAGTAAATGTTAAAAATATAGAATATCTTTTCTTCCTAACATAGAATGGCAAAAATATTTGGCTTTAAATGAAGGTAGCATAAATCACACATATTAAAGAATTTTGTTGAACTAATCATTGTGTTACAATATTTTGAATACATTGTTTGTTATCTTTCATAGCCAGGTGGAGTTTTATATGAGAAAAGTAACACAACAACATTCTTTTATCTAGTCTCTATGTCTTTCACACATGAAAAGTCTTAGGTGTATAAATGACCATGTGGTGGAATTTTTATATCTCTCTCTAATACTAATATTAGCATTATTAATATTATGGGGTTTTGATTCAGTTATATCAACCTAAGGGGATAGATTTTGAATGTACAAATACAACTCTTAATACACACACACTGGTGGATGGAATATATATATATCTCCAAATATATATATATTATAGATATAGATAAATAGATAGATAGATACATACATACATATATATGTGTATACACGCGCACACACACACACACACGTGTATACACACACATTGATAGATGAAAATTTTCAGATGAAGCTGGCCAGCTGCTTGGGATTCCATTTGAGGAAGCTAAACAGCTGAGGATCAAAGGTGCTTATAAGAAAATACAACCTACAGGTCAAATGGGCACACTTGGAGCACAAAGAATGTTAAGGAAAAGAGTATAGATGAAGAACTGCTTGTTTTCACTCATATGTCTGATGAATCCAAAAGCTTAGGTACCACTCCAGAGCGTGGATATTGGGAGTTCTATACATAGGTTTTGTTTTATCTACCTCTATGTTACGTACAGAGCATGCACCGATACAGAGCTCATTATGGGTTAAAGTTATTACCAATTGGCACATTAAATTATATTTGCCAGATTTCAGAAAAGACAGAACACTCTAGAAGTGGAACTAACATTTTAAGCATACTCGTTGAACATATGCAGTAATTGCTATTATTAATGCACCAGTACAAAATTAAAATGCATTCCATCATGCTGGAAGAAAGAAATCTCATTTTAAGAAAATGATCATTAAGTTGCAAGGGTTTGCACACACTCTGAGTGTACAGCCCTCAGACTTCAGAACATTTACGAGGCTTTACAATCATAGAGCAGAGAAGCAATAGTGAGTTCCTGTAACAGACAGATCTAGAAAAGTTTGGCGGCTGTTCAAATGGTATAGAATTTTGCCTGGAAAGATGCATAGGTAACACATGGAATTAAGTTAACACAGAAATTAACACAGAATTGTGTAACACATGAGAATGGTAACACAGAAATTAAGTTAGTGCTATGGATAATGAAGCGTAACATATTTTGTACAACTCAGATAGGTGTTTACTGTAGATTGTTGGAATCACTTACTAATGGGGCCTAAAGAGCAAATTTCAGGAAGATAAAACTGAGATGAGTTTTATTCTGAGACAGATGCTCTGCTTCAAGTCTGTACCCCCATAAAACTGCTAATGAAATTGCTAGTTGCTATTTTTCTCATTACCATAAACTTAATAGCAAACAGATAGTTTTCATTAGTTCATTTCAGTAACAACAGTCGTTGAAAAGCTATAGATTGCAGTGGCTTTGATCCACCTTTTCGTTTAGCTGAGATCTGAACTAACTAGACCCCTGAGAAAGGAGAATTGCAATGTATATCTTAATCACTCATTTCTCACGATGACTCCACTCACTTTAAAACCAGGCTCCAGCTAAAACTGGCATATTTCCCACTAAGCAAAAATATGTTGCATCAATTAGGCTGATTTCAGAAAAATAACAATTTATGTCTTGTTGATTGGCTCACTCTCAGCTACTAATATTTGGCAATACTCAAAGAGCTACATTTACAATAAATATTTTGATGCGTGCTAAGAGGCAGTCATGAAATTTCTTCCAAATTCGTTATCTGCTGCACACATCTGGTCATGGAGAGAGCACTGTATGGGAATAGCATTGTAAATAGATACATCCACATGTAACAGCACCTGGCAGATGATATAGGTAAAGCTGTGCAAATACTGAGAACACAGCCCAGCAGTGGCAGCTGTCTCTGTGAAACCTGAAAATCAAAATACAAGGACAAGTCAGCAGTAGATTAGAAGAAAGAGCTTGAAAGACAGCAGAGATGCACTTGCAGCCCAGAAAGTCAATCATAACCTGGGCTGCATCAAAAGAAACATGGACAGAAGGTTGTGGGAGTTGATTTTTCCCTGTTGTACACTTCCATGAGACCTCACCTGGAGCGGTGGTGTCTCCTGGAAGCTGCATGCAGCTTCCAACATAGGAAGAGCATGGGCCTGCTGTTTTGAGTTCAGAGGAGGAACAGAAAAATGATCAAAGGACCACAATCCCTTTCCTATGAGGAAAGGCTGAGTTAAGGTTGTTCAACCTGGAGAAAAGAAGGCTCTGGGGAGACCTTACTGTGACTTTTCAGTACTTAAACAGAGCATTTGAAAAATATTAGAACAAAATTTTCAACAGTGCCTGCTGCAATAAGAAAAGGGGCAATGGTTCTAAACCAGAAGAGGGTTGATTTGGATAAGATAAAACATAGAAATATTTTACAATGAGAGAACTGGAACAGATTGCCCAGCAGGGTGGTAGATGTCTCATCCCTAGAAATATTCAAGGTCAGTATGGGTTTTTTGTTTATATGTATCTGATCTAGTGAAATATGTTTCTGTTCATTGCAGGGGGTTTAGACGGGATGACCTTGAAAGGTCACTCCCAACCCAAATCATTCTATAATTAAGATAGTTTATCTTACCCCACAGATCTTGAGTTTTGTCCATGAAAATCCAGTTTCCAAACCAGAGAAACTCTAACATGTTCTACCAGATGGTACTGGTGATGTGACACAGCAAATGAAAAATGGGTCTAGGGAAAAGCTACTTAATTTCAGCAGTGCTAGTTCCAAGCTCTGGAATTTGATCTGTACTGTTAGACAAGCAGAATACCTGGCATGTCCTATGTACGTTTTTTGTCTTCACACTTTGTTCCCAAATGATTCCTAGTACTAGACAGGAGCTGATGTGGGTTAGGAGCCATAAATCACAAAGTATGGAAGCAACCTCCTTCTTTTGCAAGACAAGGTTGTTTGAAGTTATGAATGTGGTCTGCTCAACATCAGCTGTCCACATCTGTCCTTAGCCCATGAGCACAGTCCCCAGCACATTTAACGCCCAAGATAAAGACAGACTTTACAATAGACATGTCTTGCTACAGGATGATTCTGATTAGATAAAAGGAAAACTTTTTACCATGACAATGGTCAAACATTGCAGGTTACTCAGAGAAGCTATGAGGTCTACTGCCTTGAAGGTCTTCAGGATTTGAAAAATCCCCAAACAACTTGATCTGCTTCAAGAGGGGAATAGAAGTAAATGATATCCAGAGCTTCCATACAACATAAATTATTCTGTGATTTTGTAATTCATATTCTGGTTCAAAATCCACGCTAGCTGTGTGCACATAGGATAAAGAATAAAAGTTTGTGTACTGACTTAACAGACATGTCCAATCAATACCCGAATTACCTCTGGTAAAAGAGTGTGAAAAGGCCTGAAAAACCATTAAATTCAGAATGCAGCTGAAAAGGATCTGAACAGTTGGTCCGTAATGACCAGTTCACAACATCTCTACTGCTAGAAAACAGGCCTGCACAGACCAGGCCTTGAGCATGCATAAAATTGTATATGTATACCTTTTTAGTCTTTTAAAATTGTGACCTAAATTAAATTGGTGTCTCAGGGTCCTCATTTTACTTAGCAGAGTTTTCAAAAGTCCCGAAATACATCAGTAAAGTACGACCCATTTTCAAAACTAGCTAACTCACCTAAGAAATATTTCTCATAGGAAGTCAAAATGGCCATTACTTTATACATTGTATGTAACACAACTGTATGTGTGTGTCTGTGTGGATTTTCCCCCTACCAATTCATCACCATGAATTTGTACAAAAAGATTACATATGAATTTTCTTTGATGGTAAAGATAATGATTTAGATTGTAAAGATATAAACCAAAATAATCATTGCCAGTTTTATGTGGCTTGAACAAATATCATGAAAATGACAGATACTGACTTGAAATTGTATGTCTTGAAACAAGCTTTCTTTCACTTTTATTTTGTTATTATTTTTCCATGACACAACATAACTAAAAACATAGAAACATTTAAGTGACATTTATATTCCTTATATTAATTTTTTTGTCACCACTTTCTAGACTCTGATCAAATCAAAATACATGATAAATTGTCCTTACCCATGGATCATTTACAAAGAGCACAAACGTTATTAATGATCATATCACTTGATGCTTACACAGACCTTACTTACATGGATCACTGGCAAAATAAACTACAACGGGAGTTGTGTCATTGCTTATATGACATTCTTAATCTGAAACTTTGCAAATGAACCAAGTCTACATACTCATGACAAGCGTGCTTTTCAATACTAGCACTGTTGAGGACTAAAAAAACCAGAAAGTGCCATGGAGCACTAACCTTAATTATTTCCTTCCTAATATAAAGGCAATTGTAAACAGGATTTCACACACCAGAGTTTCAAAGCGGAATAGTTAAAGAAGCATATCTTTCCCAATTTGATGTAAGAGAAGGACTATGCAATCAGCTAAAACAGAAACGTAAAGGCTGTGGGTATAGTAGGAACTGCTGTGCTCTGTTCTGAAGCACTTCAGTACTTCGAGTCCCTCTGGCCAATCTTCTCAGAGTACTTTTGGTTTGGCTTCACTCCAGCAGTCTCTTCCTGACCTATTTTTCCCCTACAACTTCTTTATTAATTTGAATATCCTTCTTCTTCTTTTACTTTATTTAAGTACTTAGCTAATCACATCCTACAATTTGCCTTTCTGAAATTATACCCCTAGATTAGTGTTGTCTGGCACTAGTGTGTTTTGCTTCTGTTCTTTTGATCTTTCTTCTAGTATTTATTTAGACTGCAGTAGGGTTAGGAAAGGCATTATAGTACCTTATCAATGGGCCCCACTCCTGATATTTAGCAAGTCACAAGGAGTTAAAAATTGTGTCCCTTAATAAAAATTTACCAATTATTGTTTTCAAAACTGGGAAATAAAATCCTCCTTTTGAAAGTGCTAGCTTTGCAATACATGCCTACAATCAGCTTGACTGTAGTTAGTACTATAAAACACAGCCCTTCAGAAGAGACACTGGAAAGGTTGTTTCACCAGCAAGAAAAAAATGGTAAATGAAGGTGCTTTGCGGAGAAATAAAAGAAACACAGATAAAAGAAAAATTAGTGAATTGCTAGAGTCTTAAATAAAGAGTGTACTTTTCTATATAAGAATATGTATAAGAAAAATGCATCTGCTAAATTTTTATGAAGCCCAGAGGTCCAAATTCTAGTCTATAGGTTAAACCTGATCATTTTCTTCCCTACTCTTTCATTATATGGCTTTAGAAAAGTATTATGCTGCCAAAGAGGATTAAACTGGATTTGAGATCCATGATGGTCCTATTATTTCAGGCATTTAGAAACAGCCTTTTGTTTTCGTTCAGCATTAAGCAAACTGACAACCTTCAACTTACCCTTCCTGCTGTGGTACACTGTGTAATGTCTGTAGGCTACTTAGCTGAGACTGATTTTCATTTTCAATGTTACAGAACAGGACTATGAACTCTCAGTTAAACCTTATGTAAAATATAGCTTAGTCTATCTAGCAATGTTAATCTTGGCCCCAGTACAGCAAAGCTCTTAATATTTCTTAATATTCTCATTACATTCAGCAGAAGAACCCAAAATCAAACAGATACATAAGCACAGAGTTTTCGAAGTTTTCAATGTTATCTGTGTTATAACACTGAAAAATGCAAGAACAAAATAAAACAGCACATAGTAAATCAGGAAGGGTATAAGAAACATTTCTGAGATTAGGTTAAAAACAAAAGAATACATGAGTTTAATTTTTATTCTAATTCATATAACCTGGGTATAGACTCCTAAACTAGAGCTAATTATATACTACTGATACTGATCTTTGCTTGAAATGTCTCTCTCTCATGTAGAGAATCAGATGGCTTTCAGTGGATAATGCCAGGGTAAAGATCTCTCCAGATACCTCTGTTCTGTATTTTAAAAAGGGCCAAAGACTGAGGCCAACACTGGACCATATCATCCTTACTGCCTAATTGTTAACAGCACTTCCTGGCTCCTTTTTTTGGAATGCTTCAGCTTGCTGTCTCCAAGACAAATTTCTTACAGGGGTGGCTAGCCCTAAGCGTTGTGGACTACGGCCAGCTGGCAGCAGCCAGCCTTTCAGCAAAGAGATCAATCCCTGGACTTTTATTTAGCAATATAGATGGAACTTCAGCTTCCATGGTTGGGAAATTGCTCAGTAAATTAAGCTCCCTTTGCAAGGTGCCTTACTAAAGTTCACATGACTCTCCTTTTCCTACTTTTTGTCTTCATGTTCTCTCTTCTACTGTAAAGGCTGTGAAATCTTTTTAACACTATACATGGGTTTCTCATTCTTTCTGTCTTTCTACAGCTAAAATAGGTTACCATTCCTCTGCCTCGGGTTTGATAGGGCTCCTGAAAACCTTGCAGCAAAGACGCCTGTTTCAGGTTTTAAGTAGTCCTTTCTCTAATTTAGAGGTAACATAATGAAAACTTAAAATTAGAAGTTTGATGGTATCAACAAATTCAAAAATTTTTTTCATATTTCCTGACTAACTCCCAAAATCAGATCATAGCAACAGAAAAATGTTTCAGTTTGTTGAATATTGTATATGTCGCATTCTATAGTCCCAGTTAAGTCTTATCAAATAGTTAATGATCAACTGAATGACAGAATAAATTTTCATATTGGCTGAACAATAAGAAAAAAATAAATCCAAAGCAGGAAGATAAACTTCCCTGCATTTCCTGATAAGAAGCAACATAACTTCCTTTAAGATATTTCCAATCATCATATACCAGCTACGTCAGCCTGTTAGAAATTCACACATACATATTTTCTTGTACCTTGCACTGAAAATAAAGCCACTGTCTACATTCAATTGTACTCTAAGACACATAGTTATGAATTTTCTGAATAGATGTTACTGTAGTTTTGAATACAAATGATTTTTGACTATGCACAGGGAGTAAATATCCTCTTGGAGTGATTATAACTGGAAAAATAGTTTGAATATACTGAGGAATAGCTGACATGTATAAGTGGAAATAAAAAAAAAAAAGAGATCACCTGAAATTAATTATTTCCAAAGCAAAAAAAAAAAAAAAGCATAGCAGCAAGGATTTTTAGTGCCTATCACCTATCACCTTGCTAAAAAGGACTTGAACTGCAAGATGGTGTCTTAAACAAGTGGAAAATAACTCAGTAAATGAAGAAGTCAGCTATCACTTGATTTAACAGATTAGTCTATAGGCAGAATAACATATTTATCTTTCACTTACACCAAAGTGAGTGAAAGAACACCGAAATAAATTCTTATCGTTCAGAAGAACATAATGGTAACAGTGGCTCTGCAAAAGCATGAGGGATTATTCTTGAACAATTGCTGGAAAGTGATACATGTAATTATGGTAGATTAAATAAAACAGATTTCTCTAACACAAGCAGAGGGGTTTTATGGGTATGATGTGTGTGTGATGACATTAATTTTCCTCAGTTTATTGACTTCTATAAGATAACTGGTACTTTGGCAAAAGTATATCAGTCATGAAAGATATAATATTGACTTCAAGTATGTCTATCAACAATTTTCAAAGACACCATTATATAATACAGCTAATAGTGAGGGGTTGGTTGTCAAATGTTATCCAAAAAATGTAGTTAAAGGAATCAAAAGCTAAATATTCTCATGGCTATGAACTTTATATGCCAGGAATTTAGTAAAAATAGCACTGTGTATACATACTTCAGAAATCTTCCATGAAGTATCCAAATGAAAATTTATGTCAGGACATAAAATACAAAATGTCAGTCACATCATTGGATGCGTGTTTTTTCTTGCCTAACTAAAAGAACAAGTAGCAGCATTTACCCCACTTCCTGAGAATATCTGGCACTAGATATAACTTGGGATGCTGCTAAGGATCCTGGAATATGATATGCAATGTTCTGGACCGTAAAACTGTAAGAGAAACATTTTATTTTTCCAAGACATTAAGTCAAAAAGACATAAACACAGCTTATCTACCCTACTGTCTCAAACTGAAAAGGCAGAGTAATTTAATTCAGTCCAGCTGATCAGATAGAAACTACAACTCCTTCTGGAAGGAAGATCATCAGAAAAGTTTAAGGTTGAATATAGTGAGAAAGCCAAACTTCCCAAGGAAAACAAAAGTTCCTAAGAAATGTAAAGAGATATTGATGAATCAAGCTACCTAAATTCAGCACACAAAAAGTAATCATGCATGTGCTACCTCAGAGTAACAGATCATGAAGTGTCTGGTATTCAGTCAAGATCACACCAGAGAACACAGACTTATTACTAGTCTTGGAACTCTACAAAAGCAGCAAATATAAGAGATAAGTGCAAAGTGTTCCTTAGGTGAATGTTTCTATCCTCAATCAAGTAATGGTGACTTCACTTCAGCTCTGCAAGACAAATATCACCTTACAGAAAGAACACTGAAGTTTGCTCAGGAGTGCTTCTGTTGAGCCAAATGCACTATCATTATTTCTTCAAAGCAAACAAAGTGACAAAGAAAGATTCTGATGATAGCAGAAGGCAAGGCTGTTGCTGCAGTTTAATGCCTTCTGTGATGCGCTCTAACAGTCAGAACAACACATATGCATATGGTGTGAAGCCAATGACATGCAGTTTCTACACATAACAACATATAACCAGAAAATCAGAACTCAGATTACTGAATTATTTGCATGTTTGTAAATTTTTAAGAAGCATTTTTCAGACATTCTGGTACAGAACCACTATAATAAAGGTCAACTGAACAAGTTTCTCAATTCCTTTTATGTAATATCATGATTCCTGCTGGGGACAGGGGATGATCAAAGTTTCCTTATCCATCTCTCTCCAGCTGTCTTTTACCTTGTTGACCTAGTGGCTAAGCCACCACAAACGAAAAATAAACAGGAGGTGAGGGTAGAATGAAAATGGAGCAGATGAAAATGTTTATGATTAAAAAGTTGATAACTGAGTTGATAACAAGTTATGATATTCCAAGTTCCTTTTGGCAAAGCAGATACATCATATAAATGTAGTAACGCATTTATACATAAATGTATCTGCCACCTGTATGGATTTTCAGAGTACCTGCAGGTTCATATTTCAGAGTTACTGAAGTTACATATTTTACTCTGGAACAGAAATACCAAAGCAGCTCTACACAGCTTATACAGACAGGGGCTTCTTGTGGCTCTAAACATGCAAGCAAAGCTTCTTTACTCCCTTTCTAAGTCTTTTTTTCTTTGGTTAGCATTTGGCACATTTGACCTCTAACCTAAAGCTTGCTGCAGGAAGACCCAATCACACCCTTCTTGAGTTATGAAACAAACATGGTAATGATTTCCTTCTTCAGTTTCTCTTATAGCTCATTCATCTTATCTTTGTTTTCACTCTGCAAAGGTATGTTAAGCTTTTTCCAAGCCCCCAAGACAGCAGAACAGTATTACAATAACATTTGTTGAAAGTTCTCAGAAAGACCTCCTACACTGCAATTCCTATTTGGCTGGCACATCCATGTGTCAGTTCTTTTAAATCATGTGTCTCGGCAGGTTTTACACACATACTCATTCATAACCTGAGCTTGTTAGCACTGGGGGCTCACATTTTTATCACAGATTGACATGTTGTTGAAATTAATCACAGGTTACTTTCCCTAATGTCTGCTGTGGGGAAGTTGGGTATGTTGGAAATCCTGTTGTGATTTGGGATAAAATATTAATGTCAACAGCAGCTGTTTTGTCTTATAATGCTATGAAGAGTTAAATAATAAGGCAATGAGTTATGTTAGAAGGTTATCCTGGCAAATTACCACACTATTTGTTATATTGTGATACCTCATGTGAATGAACCTTAACTATGATTTTTTTTTTTTTATCTTTCAAATGCAGATCTTATTTCCAAATAAGGATTAGCATTTTTTACAACAAGGAGTTGTCTCTTAAAGTACTTTGTCCATTCTTATCATCTTTATAGAACCTAATACCTGTAAATCAAACCCAGACTGTTCTGACTGCCTTCAGATCAAGCACATTTACACTTCGTGACATATCATTAGACTATTGTGTGAGTAACAGTTTCTAATGCGTCAAACCTAAACTGTGTCCTTCAGCTGCAGAAACCCAGCAGCACAGAGCTCCAAACAGAAATCAGCTTGTGGTGTTTGTGTTCATTTATTTTGGTCCAGATGACTTGTCAGTTGCTGCTGAAAGCTGTCCCACATTGAAAGAGTTCTAAACGGAGTGTTTGGAAAAAACAAATAAAAGTGATGCATATTTAGAATGATGTTCTCCTCAATAGCTTTCCCAAGCTACCGTTTTAAATGGGAAATAGATCATGCTCTGAGTGAATTAGGGAATAATTTGTTGCCTGGAAGTTAGACTAGGAATAATGGTCAGGCAATAAATATCATAACTGATGAATATTCAAAAGCTGGCAGGGATCAAGATAAGGGGAGAAGAGTAAGAGCTGGTACACAGACAAGGATGTGCAAAATGAACTGCTAACACCAGATATATGATTAATTGATCAGACAGCATATTTATTGAGTAATGCAATGGCATATCTCCAGTTAGAAAAACTGGAGGATGTCCAAAAATATTCCCCAAAATGTCTAATCTGCATGTATACCCGTGATGGAATATCATTTGCCCTAACAAAGTGGGAAGGCTGTTGAGGGAAAGGACATAAATCAGACAAGGGATAGCTGTGAACAACTGTCTTGTGGGTTTTTTTAAGAAAGCAATAGACAGTCACTGCAGAGCCATTTCCTATTTCCTGGATAAATACTCTCCTGAAGAAGGATGAGCTATTGTGATCTTGCTTTTGTATACTGACACAGACCCTGTTTGCTGCGAATATTTTTTGCTTCTAAACAGACTGCCCCACAGCCTGCACCTGACAGGGCAAAGGTGGTGGTAAACAGATACTAATCTTTTTAGGCCCAAATGGGTTTTGACCAATTTTTTAGTGCAATGGGAAAACACCTTTGTGCTGCTCATGCTCATGTAATTGTGAGAAAAACAGATACAATAGGTGAGAAAAATAGTAAACCTGTGGTCCTTACTTCATATTTGCTTTTGTTTGGTTGGTTTTGGGTTTTTTTTCTTTAAAGAAGCAGATGTTTGGCTCTGGTAGCCCAGACATTACCTTCTGCATGAGAAAGTGAGCAGCTGATCTCAGATATGGAAACAGCTCTTAATTAGCAGGTTGTGCAACACAGCTAATCCCTGAGCCCCTCAGGTGTCTGTGGCACCTTTTGCCTCAAGTATCTCTAAGTTTTCTTTTGAACTACAGCCTTACTCCCCACATTAACCAACTGTGCCAGCTGCTATCATATCTAACCTGTCATCAAGCAAAAATATTTTTAGTCTTTCCTTAAAGCCAATCAAAAAGCAAACGTGTACAGGTATTAAGCTGCCAGTATGAGTCATGTCCCATCTGGATCCTTCTCATTACTCTCTCAACTGAAAAATTCATTCTGGGGCTAACTCTCATATGATATTATGTCTCTTTTTAAGCTACTCAGTCTTTTGGCTGAATTTGAATTTTGCTCCAAAGTATAAGGAACTTCATGTAGGCCAAATACCTTTTGTCTGTGACAGCATGATGGAGATTGTCATTTTGTTTCAGGTTACACTGTACAGCTTTGTGACCAGCAGCACAGCTGAGTATGGTTTTGAATAGCTTGGCAACTGCAGTTAGCCAACTCAGATGTCACCCATTGAACCAAACCTTCTTGCAATATTCTGGAGCTAGAAATGACAACGGCTACCACAGCATATGAGTATTCCCTGGGCATTAGATAAAAAGGCCCAAACTGTTCCAGTAAAAAGTATTAGAAATGAAACACAGATCATAGCATTAATTCTAGTGGTGTTCTGGACCTGCTTACGTGGAGAACTCTCAGAGGGACGAGACAGGATCTTTCATGTTCCACAATGCAGACTCAAGAGAGACTAACTCCTTCTCTCCTGCTGTTGGTAAGAGGTATGTTGCTGAAAGCCTGAATTGGGAGAATTATAATGAGCGACACATGCACAAGAATTGCACTGTCCAGCAGAGAGAGGCAGAAATGACACCAGTCTGTCTGCTTTGGCGTAATTACTTGGCTATGATAAATGAAGAAACTTTGACACTGATCTCCTAGGCAAGTCAAGACCTGGGCACTAACAAAGACAGGAGAAAGATATACAACTTCAGGTGGAAAGAACCACACACCGAAGTTTGAAGAATGCGCTGTATTCTGCCAGATTATATTTTGTCCCAGTGTCCATATGTCCATATGTGCACTTCTTGTGCGCATCCACTTTTTTCCTGACCTTAACTTCCAATGTAGTACACAAATTGGAGAAAATATAGGTGACCAGACAAGCCTTTCCTGTGGACAGTGCCACTGAATAATTTTGCATGTAGTCTTAGAACTGAAGGAAATGCCTGATGAGGGTCTGTTTCCCCCTGACTCTGCTCCCTCATGGGTAGCTCCATTCACTGGCTAGAAACACCTCTCTTACTGCTAGTGGAGTGTGGTGGTGACAGTTTAGCACATCCGGATTCCTGATAACTTGCAATAGATTTTGGCGAAGAATGGGCAATCTGTCTCTTCAAATACAGTTTCTGGGAAGATGACTGTAGTTTGTTACATATCATGGCCTTGATCAGAAAATCAAAGATGTGACCAGATTTTCATCAGCACCTGACAGTTATTACTCTTTGCTGCCTTTGCTCAGATATGTCATTATTTCACGGTGTCAGGGAAAGAAGTGAAAACAGCAGGCATACACCCAAGGTCTTTTTGTTTCCATAACGAACTGATGACACGTATGATGAACAACTGAGGCAATGGGTGAAGGAAAGCTTTATTGGCATAACACAAGTTCATCCTACAGGACTGAGGCTGCCCAGATATCCAGAGAAGTTAAAAAAAAAAAAAAAAAAAAAAAAAGAACCACTTCTTCAAGACTACTGCCAAAATTAAAAAGGAGCTT
>JAWWMP010000001.1:97707008-97818546 GCA_035047865.1 Dendrocincla tyrannina
AAAAGGTAAAAAAAAAAAAAAAAAAAAAAAAAAGAACTACTTATTCAAGACTACTGCCAGAATTAAAGAGGAGGTTTTTGATTGACTGGCTTGAGCATTTTTCATAATATCTCAGAAGGTGAAGTTCATGCAAATGGGGCTCTGCACACACCAGAATTGATCTGCAGGATGGGATACTTCTATATACCTTGCTGTTATTTGCAACACTGAGAAAGACAGATCTCAAGCAATTTATAAAGAAGCAGTTGTGCCCTGAGGAAAAAATCTGAGAAGTATCAATCACACTGTCATTCTCATAGCACTCAAGGACCAGAGTCACCTGACAATGTGTAAGAGGTCACCTATGCTGTATAAAGTAGTTCTATATAAAATATTTTCCTCATTGAACATTTCTTAACTACTTTTTTTTCTTTTGCGTTTATTCAGCAGCAAAAAAGCCCTACTTTAACATCAAATCTTATCCATTGGGAAATCTCTTATCCTGTTTAGAAGTGCAGATTACAGAAAGCCACCTGTAGAAGGTGTGATTACTACAATACAATAACACTGGGAATATTTTTTTATTGTTGCATTGCACAACTGCATTTTCTTTTAAAACAAAAAACATCATTGTAGCAATGTAATGTACTAAAATACATATATTAGGAAATTAGAAAACCAGAAAGCTCCTTGATGCTTGAAATGCTGCACAGTCCAATTCAAATTCAAACAGGTGAGACATAAAAAAAAAACTTTAAAACATTCAGATTCATACTGCAAGTGATGACAGATTTATACTTGGACTTCTATACATGTGTCCTAATCAGAGACTCAAAGGATTGAGCAATCTGAGCAAAACACACAAGATGGGCAACACAAAAAGATGTTCCCTAAGATAGACTTTATATGACCCACAGTAAAACATAAAATTAACATAAGCAAAATTGTCATAATAATGAGTAGAGCCTAGCAAACTAACTGAAGAATTTATGCTTGCAAATGTTCCCCACATGTCTAATTTTGAAATTTTGAACACAATTTTCCTGCCTTTCCTTTTAACGGGGTAAATTAATACCTTGTTTTTTAACAGAAGTAATGCAAATGGCTCTGTGTGTGTTAGCTCTCTCACCTTAGTGACAGAATACCCCATTTTATCTGTATCTTGTTCAGTTTATCTATTCTGACTGTTTTCAGATTGTAAATCTAAAAAACTGATCTTCTACTCTACTCATATTCCATATCAGGCTCATATGGAATGGAGGATTTGGGGAAAGAGGTGACTGTAATTGTTTTGATAAAACAGAATTTCAACGGAAAAAGTGGCTTATCAAAACTGGAACTTGGTACATTCATCACTGTTAACACAGTGGAGAGAGATATTCACCAGAGGAAAAGTAGAAGCATTGCTAAAATCACTACCACTCATGGCCATTGAAATTACTCAAATCTATAAAGCAACTTGTTTTAAAACATAACACAAATGATAATGGTAGTGAAAAATGTGGGGGTGAATATTTTCAGGTAGAAAAGGTACTAAAAATGAGTTTCCCAAATCCCAGATGTGTAAAAAAATATAGGTGCAGGAAAAATACGAAACTCCTCTATTCTTGTCAGAAAGTTAAAAAAAAATGCTATTTGCAAGATCCACCAATATTGGTTAATTTTAAAAAGCTATCTCGGTCTGGAGAATGTTCATTGCTATAAAAAAATTATGAGGAGAAATAGGGTTAATAAACATCTTAATGAAGATTAAGAGACTAATCTTAATGTTTGCTGTCAGCTTAGTTTAAGTGGTTCCTCACTCAGCATGCTGAATGCCAGTTCTGAATCCAGTTCTGAACCATTTTGCCCTCGCACTTAACTTAGAGACAATATTTGTGCAGGATTTTTTTCTCCATCAGAGGCTTTGTAGTTAATGTAGAGCAGCACAGAGATCCTTGTTGCCTCATGGTGAATGTGACTATAGAAGTCTTCATAAAAACTTCAACAGTACATGGTACAGTATGTGTAGAAATGTTTCGTTGAGAACTGGACGAAACACTATTCAGTGTGTTTCTCCACCAGGGCTTTGTGGTTGGCAATAAGTCATAATTTGTGAGAGCACTGTGCAGCTGAAGCAAGTATTAAGTGTTCTGAAAACTATCATTCAAATTATATATACTCTTTGTTGTTTTGCTTGCCAAATTTCCCAGCCAGCAACATTTGTGCTATTAATCACCAGCTGAAAACAGTTATCTCATCACTAGTACTTAAATTTCTGGATATGACTGTGTAGGTTCACTAGCAACGAGGAACCAGAAGACCTTTAAGGTCCCTTCCAACACAAATCATTATATGATTTATTGTTTATACCTGACTCATGCAACATGACCTGACCAAAACTTGATCTTTACTGGAGTATTCAGTATTTTATTTCTAGTAAAAAACACCCCAGATTTTCACCCTGTAAACCTACAGTGTCTTTTAAGACAGAAGATTCTCTAATATGGGTGGTCTATTTTATAGGATTTCCTTCATCTAGAAGAATCTATCTTTGCTCTTTCCATTTGGGAAGTTACAAAGCCAACATACAGGTGGCCAGGAAAGAGTGGACTAACCTTTTCTAATTATGAACTAGCTGGGTCATTGGGAATGCCTGCTGGCATACATTACATTATGGGAGGCAGTTGCTGGATGGCAATACAATGCTGGCCACAGTCAATTTTTAAACACATGGATTTGCACAAATCTTTAAGAATATAACAAAAACTTACAGTTTGTACCAGAACTGTGTACTATTGGATCATGAATCATTCAGGTATCTCTGGTCTAATACTGATCATTTGGAGTTCCTGCATATTCTCAACAGGAACTACAGAGCTGCATTTTGTATTTCTTCCAACAGCCACCATATGTTTTCAATAAGAGTAGCAGTCTGCAGGTGCAGTTATCTTTTGCAGTACATAAATTTTAAGGAGACTAAATTCTTTTTCTCCCTTAACAAACACCTCTGAGACTTGCCATGCAGTTGAGACCTTGCCATTGAGGTGTAACCTCTGACCCTCAGCGCAACATGCTGCAGAAGAAAGCAAACTCCTTCATCTGTACAGAACACCTGCCTGAAACATCTGCAAGGAGCCGAGTCAGCAATTTAATGAACTGGTCTCCTCACAGCCCTGTGATTACAATAGTTCTGCAAGGATTCTTAAGGAAGCCAAAACTAAAAGCACTCAGGATAGAGTGATTTATAGCACCAACATGTTGAACTTTTACAGACTTAGTATGACAAAGCCTCATACTTCAGTTTGATGTAGCCTGTTAAAAACACCAGTCCACTTGCCTGTTTCATGCTAATGCTTTATATGCTTAGTGTTTTTTATTGTCCCTTTTACTTGAGGACTTGCACCCATTTGGAATATCCAGTGGAGGGAAAGCCCACTGTAAAATCTTAGAAAGAAAACCTTTGTTTTCCTATTTCTCCTTTTGTGATACTTATATCTTATCTTATATATCTTATATATATACAATATCTTATCTATATCTTATGTAATATACAATGATTTGAGATCCCTGAAAAAAAGGCTGGATTTTATCTTAGCGTTTGCACAATCCATGCCATTGTAAAGATGTCATATATAAGTCCACATAAATCTAGACAAAGTCCCACAGATCTGTCTTGTCTATCAAGCTTGCTAGGAACTGCACTGTGAATAGCATCTTCAGGGGTTTTTAGTAGGGGAAGAACATTGGATTGTCAGGAGAGGGATGACTACTGACAGGAAACCAGTATGCAAAGACACACATTTTGACATTTCAGAAGCATATTCTGCTGGGGAAAGTGTTCTGCAGTGGGAGCACACAGAGCTCCTTTGGCATGCTTATGGGTCACGTTTTCCTATCAGTCAGTGACCGTGTGTAAGCTCTTTACCACCTGCCTATGGTTTGCGACAATCTAGTCAGAGATGAGAGTACCAAGTATGGTAATCATGCTGTATTCTGAGCTGTACGTCTCCTTCTGAAGTTAATAATTCTCACTTGCTAAGGACCTGAAGTCCCACTGAACTTAATGAACAATACTGGTAAAGCAAAAAAAGACTCTCCACGATAAGGTCCAACACGCCTTTGCTATAAACACAGTATAACTCTTCTTCCAATACAAAGCTTATAAAACAATTTTCTGCTGAGCTTTAGCCAAATATAAATCTTATCAGTTATCTAGAGCATCCTAATTGAGTCATTAGCTCTTTCCACTTATCTGATCATTGCTAGGCTTATCTTTCTTACTTAAAAACATTTTTTTTCTTTGCTTCTTTTGACTGCAAAAAGTGCACAACTTAGTCCATCCCTTTCACTGTAATAAGACTGATAAGCCTCTAAGGTCCCTAGGATTTTAAATGTGGAGATCTTGCCCTTTGTTAGCTTCAGTGTTTGGAAGTTGGGTTCTCAGATGTATTCGTGTACTGACAAATGCAATGTCGCAGAGCATAAATTGAGTGCCCGGTCTTATTTCCTCAGATAAATTATTTCCCTAAATCTCTTAAAAATAGGGATTTATCCAGTCGTCCCCTATAATAAGGCCTGTAATGCTGATAACATGACTATTCCAGACAAGCCAATCTGCTGAAGATACTGAAGTTCCCTCTCTGTTAACTCCTAAATCTCATTCCAGTTAATCTAAGGCTCAGGAGCGGCATAGCACAGGTAGGACTCAAGAGACAGGTTCATTTCAACATGTTCCAATGTCATGGTGTAACACAATGTAGGTGCCCAAGATACCCCTCTCAATATAATTTGAAAATTAGATAAATTTGAGTATCAATTAAGTCTTTAATATTATGGAAGGAGAAAAATCCATTAAAGAAAATTTTGGTTTATTACATAATCTTTTGCCAAAGTTGCTTTCCAGCTCAGTTTTTAATGCACCAAACAGTCATGTCTTCTTTGATATGTTCCCAAATTTTCCTTCCTACTGTTCTGTTCTAGGAATAATCCTTACTTAATTAAGAACTGCTTTATTCTGATGAAAAGTTATGAACATGTAAGGACAGAAATGTCTGAGAAAGGACAGATTTACAGATTGAGTTAATTTCAATTCAGAACATTTCTTTGCTAATGCCTCTCTTTCCCACCTCTAAATTGGGTCCAGTAAAAATTTTATCTGACAAAAATCCCTAAGAAAAAAAACAGAAAGACTATCTTTTTCAAGTGAATCTCCAAACGTACAGGCATCTACAAGAGTAAATAATTAAGATGGTCTGCAGGATGCATATTCACTAAAAATTACCTTAATAAATATCAAGTACCTCAAAAGAGCACAACCAACATCTGTATCCATGTCAGATTCAAAAACAGATTGTTTTTCCTTCTTTGAAATGGAAGAATCATCCGTTTCTTAGAATTGAAAGATCCTGATCCTCTCATTAGGGCTGTACCTCAGGTATCACAGCTGGCTCCTATAGTGTTCAGCATATGCATTAATGATTTGGATGATGGGACATTGTGCACCTTCAACAATTCCGCAGATGAGTCAAAACTGGGAGGAGTGTTTCACACACCAGATGGCTCTGCCATCATTCAGAGGAACCTCAAAAAGATGGAGGAAGGAACAGAGAAGAAAGCATGGAGGTCAGCAAAGGGAAAAGCAAAGTCCTCAACACAAGGAGGAATAAGCCCTCTACTTGTACTGGCTGACTGCTAAGTGATTGGAAAGAAGCTTGACAGAGAAAGACCTTTTGGTCCAGGTGGACAAGATGTTGAGCATGAGCCTGTTGTTGCTCTTGTGGCAATGAAGGCCGGTAGCAGCCTAGACTACATGAGGCAAAACATTGCCAGCAGATCAAAAAAACTGATCCTTCCTATTTACTCAGCACTGGTGAGACATAACTGCAGTGCTGGGCCCAGTTCTAGGCTTCCTGTTATAAAATAGACATGGACATAGCGGAGCAAGTGCGGCAAAGGACCACAAAGGGGACTAAGTGACTGGAGCATCATGATGAGAGACTAAGAGTACTGGAATTATTCAGCCTAGGGAAGAGAAGGTTCAGAAGGGATCTTATCCATGAGTGTAAATATACAACAGGGAAAATAAAGAAGAGTGAGACACCCACTTCTCAGTAGTGTCCACTGACAGGACAGGGGCGCAAACATGAATGTATGACTGAACATCAGGAGAATACCAACAGTGTAAAAGGGTGCCCAGGGAAATTGTGGAGTCTCCATCCCTTGAGGTATTCAAAACCTGACTGGACACAAGCCTGAGCAACCTGCTGTAGTTGACTCTGCTTGAGCAGGAAAGCTTGACTAGACAATCCCAAGAGACTAGACAATCCAACCCCATCTATTCAGCAAAATTCTGAGTAATCCAGCCTTTTTATGTTAAAATTGAATGCCATTGATCCATTTTCAGATTACATGGGACAGATGGCCAAGATGGCTTATCTCAGTGTTCTCTGATTTCAATATTGAAAGCACTGACTCAGGTGTGTTAATAGCAATGTAATTTCTCTCTCTGTGCAGTAAATTCTCTGACTATATAAAGCATAGCAGGTCATTTGGAATCAACCTCTCTGTCAGGTTGTATCTTTATCCACTCTGCTTCGTGTTGGACTGTAGGGAAATGGTAAAACCAGAATCTATTCTTAGCTTAGTCAAGGGCTCATATAGAACGAAGAGAAAGTTGCTAAAGGGGCTTTAATCTAATAATTTTGAAAATTAGGCAAAAGTAGGGTAGCTTCTAGGACTCGTGACCAGAGACATAAGAGCTTTTTGAGTAAGCATTGACATGATAGAGTAGTAAAGCTCTTCTTTCTCTCCAGTCAGTCAGTCAGTCAGGAGAGGCAGAGGTGTATGTTCTTTTTGAACTTAAACCAAGGTGGGATAATTATGTTGGATGTCCAAGATGGCTCCAGAGGTACATGCAAATTGCATATCAACTAATTGATCCTCAATCATAAGCAAAGTAACCCTTCCCTCGATAAATGAAGTAATGCTTCCTTTTGACTTTATTTTAAAAACCATACTTGTTTATAAAACATCAAGACATATTTATATATTTTTTTTGCTTCTTTAAGAAAACTTACAGGTTAAAAGAGACATTTCCTGATTGCAAAAGCTGTTTCATTAACAATTATTGTCATGATAAAATGAAACAAAACCCTTTCCTAGGCTTAATTTCAAGCATTTTACCTTTCTCAGCTTGCAAGTTCTTCAGTTCTTTTAAAATTACACCATATAAAGCAGAAAGAAATAGTCATTGCAAGTTAAAATGATAGGCTTTTACTGCAAAAAAATACAGAAATGAAAGGCTATATTGTGAAAATTGTGTGAAATAATTAACACACTGAGCTGCTCTGAAAGCTGCTGGCACTGTTAAAAGATTAAGTCAGCCTTTGGCTTTGCTGATCATTATTATTTCAGGGTTGCCCTTTTAAAGGGGGATTTTAATGAAAGGCTATTGGATTAGCAGTTTAGGGGAGGGGGAATATTTTTATTATGAAGCGTGTTTGCAATGAAAATCCATGTTGGTTGCAAGGCCAACAAAAGGAATATAGGTGTGGTAATGTGACTGCTACATATGCTTTGTGCTGAGCCTTTACCTGAAAGTACAGCTTCGAACAACGGCTAGTTGCCCTGTGAAATTCAAGGGGAAAAAAATAATAGAACCTTTTCCTTTGCAATAGAGCAGAACAAAACAATCCCAAAACAGATTTAAAATGTAGCCCTGAGAAATTTGGCAATCTTCTCTGAAAAGGAGTTTCAAAAGCATGTGTTGATTCTTGGAGACCTGTCTCAATCCATTTCCTGATTCTCCCATATTTTGTTCTCTCTTTGGAATTTGAATGAACTGTTGACTTTCTCCTCATCTATAATGGAATTTTTAATTTTATAGTTTGTGAACTTAGATACATATGAAATACTTGGCAATCAGTGAGTCTCTTAAAACACAAGGTCTGAGTTACCAGGTACAGATATTATGAGGGCAATAACTATTAATATTTTTGAAGCAGTTTGTGAGAACATTGCAAGCCAATCACACTCAGAATGAGCAACTTTTTTCTTCTATTTTCTTGGTTTTCTTATGTTAATATTTTAAGCAGCTGTCTAAACACGAGTACATATTGAAAAAATAGATATTAAAACTGAATTAAATTTGCATAAACCAGTTTCTGAATTTAGATGGGATGCACTAATTCACAAGAGATACATTGTGTATATTCTCTGCATATCTAGGGAATCCCTACCTTAAGGATAATAAGAAATTCTAGATAATGAGAAACTAGGAAATGAACATTAAAAAAGGATCTTTGTCATTGCCTCATTCCATGTGGTCATATTAAAGCAAAAATTTAGTTTTTGGAGGATTCATATTTTCTCCTAGAAGAAATCATACAGCTTTCTATCAATACAAATTATGACACAATCTAGATTTTAAAAAATCTGTCTCTATGTGGACATAGCTAAATGCTGCTCAACTTTTGCTGCTCAGAGAAATCTCTCTTTGGTTTATTATTCAGATTCCAATAGAGACCATTATAATAACCCCAAATAATGACAGATCTAAATCTCACCTGATCAGATATTGCAAGTATAATGAAAATCAATTTCCTTTGAGAGAAGAAACATTAATTCTTGTGGTATCTTACAAAAAATATTTTCAGGATACAAAATTAAAGATGAAAACAAAAGCCATGTTTTTCCTCTCTTTGATATATTGCCCTAGGCAATCTTATGAACCTTGATAATTTTGTAGTATTTCCTTCACTTTTTTCTTATTCCTTTTACAAATTGGTGGGAAGCAAAGCAATTTGGAGTAATCAGATGCCTTCTGATAGCTTCTGTATGCCATCAGCACAAAAAAAATAATGTCCATTCGAGAAGTTTTTATTAGGATGAATTTAGATCTGAGATTTACCATTTTACAGAAAAAATAATTCTCTATTCTCTGCTAAAATGAGGCAACAATTTTATCTCTGAACATTACATGAGCAGTTTTTTTTAAAATGTAAATATGTAAAGAAACACTCCATACAGATCTAAGGCATAAACCAAATTATTCTATTCATGATTTTATATTAAATTCTTATTAATATGCTTAATATGATAATGTCTTATTAGGTACCAATGCAGTGCTTAGAATCAAAGTGAAGATTAAATAAAAGTAAATTACTCTGTCACAGCCTCAATCTTTTATAGATACTTTCCAGGTGACTAGTATGCCTGTATGTTAAACAAAGCAAATTTGGACCATTTGGAACTACTTGGAAATCCTTTCATCATTTGTTTAAAAGAAATGTGTCCCAAATAGTTCAGGACATCATTCTCTGGAAACCATTTAACTAATTTATAGAAACAAGACCACTGTTGAGAGTGTGGCCTGCATCTACCAGACATAATGATGCTGCCTTATGTTTTGGTCATTCTGGAAACAATCAGTCACACACGTGCCAGGAATAATATTTACTACGTGTTCAGAAAGTACCTAAACACCAGAGACACATGCATCTCATTGACTAATGGCGAGTATAAGTCTACAACAACAAGAATCATATTCTAATATACATGTTTTATTTCAGCAGCAGACAGTTTCATATCATTTTTATATCTAATGCATCATAGTTCAAAAATACTGCGGAGAGAAAACACGTGAGAAAAAGAGAGGACTGTGGTAAACTGAAAAGAAAAAGCTACAGAAAAAAAGTAGACAAATAGAAAGCAAATAGTTTTCTTTCTTTCTGTGACACATTTCCAGAGCAGCTGGAGGTATCAAGCAGGTATCAGTAACAAAATATCCCATTTTTACAAATGTAAAATGTTAGAAATTAAAACCAGAATGTTTCAGAAGTACAGCCTACTTTCCTGAGACCACTCATCGTATTAAGTGCTGCACAATTTTGAGAAACTTGACAGAATCAATTCTATAACTATTCTTCTCATAAATAGTACTGGCATAAACTTGCCTCCCAAAATCTCTAATAATTATTTTAGAAAACCAACCACCTTTACTACCTTCTTCTAAAGCTTTTTCATCCCAGTTAACAAAGGGAACTGGGGAACATTGCTGTATAAAAGAAAATAAAAAGAATACTGAAGGATGCATCAGTTGTGTCTAATAAGAAAGATTTTGTTAGTGCCTTGTCAATAGTTATATGTTCCTGTGGACTACAAAATGTCGTTTGCTTTTTAATTTATTCTGCCTGCAAAGAATCTCAGCTCTTGTTGGAGCTGGAAGATGCTTTGCCTTTGTGGGTGATGGACAGCCACAACACACTGGCATTATTGACAGCAGTGTCTTGTTCTCCTGTCTAGTTTACAAAGTATTTATGGGGACACATCCTCATAGGATTGGCAGCAAAAGCTTTCCATTTAGCCCTTTGATGTGAGAAATTATATTCCTTTATTTATGTGATTAATATACATTCAGAATAACTACACATGGGCCAATAGGTTGAAAAAGATGTAAATCAGCATGTCTAAGTAGGATTTAGTAGATTTAACCGGTAAAATGTAGTTTTACACTGAGGCGATAGACAGAAACCACAACTGACCTACTACAGGCAGGGACCAGAAGTTATTGTCCAAGGAGCCCATGGGTTGCCTTAGCATAAAATCAATGAAGGTTCAGGTTTGATCTACCGGATGAAAGGATTAGTGCATCTGAGAAGTGTCAGAGAAAACAAGATTACAGTGCATGTGACGCATAAAGAACTGAGGGTTAAGTATGCACAGGGTCTCTGCCAGGTCAGTTTGCTGGATCTGCTCATTTTCTCTGAAGGCAGAGTAGCCTACTAGCAAATCTTCACTGAAAATGCACTACTAACTGCTTGCATTACAGTTCATCTTAGAAGTAGTATAAATTTGGGGATCACCATTGGGGTGATCTTAACTGGATTCTTGTGGGTCTGGGGCTCTCCCCACCCTTCCCAGGGCTCAGGACCCCATGTCAGACCACAGGGAGGTTGGCTCACAATCACACTGCTTAGGGTCCATCACAGTACTTGTTCTCCCTGCTTCCTGCATCATCATTATTACTGTGTGGTTGTTGCCCTAAACTCTCTAGAATAATAAGAGGATTGTGCTGTATCCCACTAGAGTAGTTTTTCTATAAAAGGAGCCTGGGCGACAAGTGACACTCTCTGAGCTGTCATGTGAAGGAGTGCTAAAGTGAGCAGGCAGAGGGACCTAAATGGTGTGGTTTAATAGAACAGCCTGGTTCCATCTTTTCTACACTGCCTCAGGAGGGTAGTGTCAAGAGAAACTTATCCAAACTCTGGGCTTTGTCCTGGGCCTTGCTAGCTGGAGTCATCCTATCTGAGGTAAGAAACAAACCAACAGTTAAGCAATGTGACTGGTCAGTCATCTGGTACTGAAGCTTCCTATACAGACCTCTTTCATACAGATTCATGGAGGCAGCACATATGCCTTAATTACACAAAGAAACTGAGCATATCCTGCCTGAGAACTTAGGATTATTTGCTTCACTCCACTTTACAGATCATAGAAAGGTTGAGGTTGGAAGGGACCTCTGAAGGTCATCTGATTCAAGCCCCCTGCCAAGTAGGACCATCTAGAGCTGTTTGCCCAGACTGTGTCCAAACAGCTTTTAAATATCTCCTAGGATGGACACTCCTCAGACTACCAGGGCAGCCTGTGCCAGTGCTTGGTCACCATCACAGCAGAAGAGTGTTTTCTGAGGTTCAGAGGGAACATTCCGTGTTCCAGCTTGATCCCATTACTTCTGGTCCTGTCCCACCAGTGGTGAAACACCAGTGGTGTTTCAGCCACCACTGAAACGAGTCTGGCTCTGTCTTCTTTACACACTCCCTTTGGGTATTTGAATGCATTTGTACCTACTGTGGCTTCAGGCTCAGGAAGGGAGAAGCAGAGGCAACAATCTCTTATGTGACAATGAATTAAAGACATAGCATAAGCTTCAGGACAAAACTACTGATTTCTTGCTGTAAATCCAGAAGTAACTTAACTGCCCATATTTCCTGGTTTTCAAGTACTCAGCTTTTCAACTGAAATATAGTTAAGTAAGTTTGGGGTATGTAATGGAATACATATTTCTCTCCAGTAATACCGAAGCATAAAATTCAACTAGTATCCCAAGTTCTGCATCCACCTAACAGTTAACTGCATCAGTCACTCAGAACTATGGTTGACTAATTATATCTTCACTTCAAAAAGGACTTAGTTTAATATGTATTGCCATTTGAAAACCTTATGTCTGCAAATTATCTTCTTAATAGTGTTTGTGATAACATAAGCAACAATAAATTTGCTCTAATTTCACATGGAAAATCTGCTCTAGTATCACGTTTAAGCTACAAACAAAAGTAATACAGCCTTCACTTTACAATTTACTTAATTCCTATATTATTTGAAAATAAAGTATAAAAATCAATGGTACAAGAACTTATTATTTATATTTAGCTATTATTGTGGGTATATATACAAATCCTTATCATATGCTTATATAGAGATATATATATTTATACACAAGCTGTTTCTAGTACAGTGAGGTTTTATTGATAAGCAAAATTTATCAGGGAACATCCCTGACCTGAGTCAAGCTGACGAGGCAAAACTGACAGGTCATGAAGGTCAAGCCCTCATTCAATTAACCCCACACCATGTGAATGGCATTAGGTAATTACTAGCCTGATTTAGATGTATCAGGGTGGATTAATTGTGTGCCTATTATCATTTAGATATTGAAGTAGTTATGAGTGAAAGTTACAGAATACAACTACTTGGTATATGCTGATACTTGAAATATTTTTAACTACATAAATTTCAGGTTTTAGGCAATAAATTAGTATGATGGCCAAAATGCTGTTGTCAGTCTGATGACTTATGGGTAAGCACATTACCATTTCATTAAATAACTAGCTACAGGCTCTTATCCAAAGAGCATTGAAGTCAAGGAATGACAAGAAGGATAACTGATGAGAAAAATCTGTGTATTCTTTAAAATTATTTACAGACAATAGATTTTAAAGAAATGGATGTTATTGGTGTATGAATTATAAATTTCTTCCATCTGACACCATAACTAGCTTTTTATGGCTAATTTGTCTACCTTTCCAACATCCATCAGCATCTTGATTTTATTTAAGAGAGTACACGTGTATTCATAAATCCAATATGTATAAACATTTCTGAGTTAGAAGGCTGCAAAAAGTTTTTCACTGAATTGGGGCTCAGATTTGTTTTACTCCTTCCTTTACTAGTATTAATTAGTTAAAAAAATCTTCATTTCCCTCCTATGTTGAAAGAGGAGAAGACCAAGAGACATGAGAATTGGAAAAGTGGGAATGTTTTGAGATTTTTGCTTCTTCCTGGTTAGCATAGACTTTGGGCACACACACAATTACAGATGCCAAGCACTGAGGGGTGGTGTTTTGGATTGAATATGAGAATAACATTGGTAACATACTGATGTTTCAGTTGTCGTGCTTACCCTAAGACAAGGACTTTTCATTGCCTCATACTCTACCAGTGAGCAGGTGAACTAGAAAGTGAGAGGCCAGGCCAGGCCAGCTGACCTGAACTGGACAAAGGAATATTCCATACCATAGAACAACATGCCCAGTACATAAACCCAGGGGAGCTGGCTGGGAGCCACCAATGACTGCTCAGGGACAGGCTGGGCATCAGGCAGCAGGTGATGAGTATAATTTGTCTGCCTTGGGGTTTATCTCCTTCTCTCCCTCTACTTTTTATTAATAAAAGTAGTAGTTGCATTAGTATTATCATTATTATTATTTGCTTTTACTTGTTTCAATTATTTACATATTCTTATGTGAACTCACAAATTCTATATTCTTTTCTTCCCAAATTCTCCTCCACATTCCATCAGTGGTGGGGATGGGGAAGTGAGTGAGCAGCTATGCAGTACTTAGTTGTCAGTTTGGGTTAAGCCACAACATTGATATGAGCAGATCACTTTTGTATGATTTCTCCCTGTTATGACCTCTGAATAGTAGTCTCCAGTCTCTGCAGCTGTCCCTGCCTCTGTTCAGGATCAAGGCAATCTGGAGATCATCTTTCCTAGTGAGTAGGTTCCTGGTCCAGGACCTGTCTGCTGGAAGCAAGACCAGCTGTGGTGTGGGATACCAGTTAGAAATATGTTTCTTTCCTTCACAGGGGAAGATATGTGAAGAAGAGCCCTGGTTAAAAGTGTTGCAAAAGTACTCTACTGATGGTTGTGTGTTTTGATAACAGCAAATGACTTATGGCCTAAGGCCTGGAAAATGAAAACTGGGAAGTTCAGAGCAGGTAAATAGATGGTGTCTCTTGTAAGAGAACAGTAGTGGTTGTGTGTAGGTACCCGGAAAAAATCTGAAATTCAAAGTCACATTAAATTTGGGAGCACTTCTGTCCCCCCGAGCAACATAGGGCTCTGGCCACAGTAAGGACTCACATGGTAAGTTACTGCTCCTTTGAAAAAGAGAATCTAGTTTTTCATCAGTTTTACTGAAGTGAGTGATGTTACATCCATGACATTAGCATCCCTTAATAGCTGCACCCACAAGAGAGAGTATGGCAATAAGGGGAAAAACTGTATTTCAACATGAGCAGATTTTATGCTTTGAATTTTTATAATACAACAAATTAGCTTGAAAGACTCAATTTTTCAGAGCACAACAAAAAGCTTGTGCTTGGCTTAGTTCTCATTCTGTTTCTCATCTATATGCAAACACCCAGCGCAGAAACAAAACTAAAGTAGAACCACGAAAAAGCCTCACAAAACACCCCCGCATTCATCCCGTTCTAATTTTTCTGGTTTTTCACTCCTGTATGTTAGGAAATCATTCTCAGTGGAAACATAGGGAACATATTTTGCCTGAAAAAGGCTCTTTCCAACGTCTTTACACCTAAAAATATCAGCTAATGTAAACTAAAATCTTTGCATCAAAACCTTTGAGTTTCTATGTATCTACAATAAAAAAGTTTATCAAAAGCAGAATCGCCAGTACAAGAAGCAAAACAAAGGACTGTATCGCAGAGCAGACTTGCAGCTGGGTCTCCACCATTGCAAGGATGTACTTGAATAAATAAAATTTTACTTTTTATGGGCTGGATGTCTGCTTTTCTTTGGCCAGGCTTACTCCCATGTAGAATGAAGTATGGAAGTTCTCTGAACAATCCCGACATTTTCTGAATAGAGGATTTGATAGAGGGAGAGAGAGACATTGTGTTCTTGGTTTGAGCTGTGCTTTACCAGCCACAGTGAAGTAAAAAAATAATCTCCTTCCCAAAACATGAGAACAGAAACAAAGTGGTTTATAAGAGTTTTTGCCAGTGTTTTTTTGCAAACACTAATGCAGCAGGATTATTGACCTCTTTTGACTTTTTGACCTTGGTTAACTACATCTTTAAAAAAATACCATTTCTCCATGCATTTTTCTCCATGACTGGCAGTAATTTTTTAACCTTGTGGTATTTTTTTAGTGTAGTTCAGTCAGGCCCAGGGAGAAAATAAATGTTTTGAGCATAGCTGGTGGCATTATGAATTCTGAGCTTTATCATTGTAAAAGATGTTTACAGATAGTATTTTCTTTCTTTTTTTTTTTAACTTTGTATTATGAAGAAAATTATTATTATTCCTATCAATTTGAGAAAAGAATAAAAGAAATAATAAAAATATAAAATAAATATTATTTCTCTTTTGAAATCTTCATGATTTTCACACTAAGTATAATAGGAAGTATCATTAAAGTATATGAGCAATCTGCATATATTTTTTATCACTAAAAAACAGTGTATGCATCATTATGAGTTGTAGACCTTTAGAAGCAATCTTGTCTTTTACTTGATGTCCCAGCTTCTTCTTTAGGTGTTGGCTTTGAATTTGATGACAGAATGAAAGGATAAAACCTAATTAATTATAATAATGAAAAAGTTTCATATTTGTCTTTGGACATAGTATCTTTGCTTACATTTTAACTAAGACAGAATCAGCACATCCATGTACTTTCAAACATCAGAATTATTTTAGGAACTAAATTTCTATTTCAAAGGTTTTCCTTTTTATTTTTTTTCCTAGGATTGCGTCACAAGGAAATGTTTCTCCCTGTCCAGTTCTTTACACAAACACTGACTTTATCAACATTCAATCACAGGGAGTTTTGTCCCACTTTCAAAGCCAGAGAAACAGCACTGAACTGATGCCCTTGTACTGCTCCTCAAAAAAATTCTTTTTTATAATGCCAAAGGATAATATTTCATTCATCTTGATGTTAATTTTAGCATGTAAATATGTTGTCTTTACAGTCTCAGAGCTGGAATATCATGAAACCCAGTGCCAGTAGGAACATCTCCATTCCAGTCCCATTGATTGACTGAGCCCTGACTCACAGAACCATAAGACTGTAAATCTTTCAGCTACAAGATTGGTTACAAAAGATACTAAGGATATAAGCCCAACTATGTTTTGTTCTAAGAGCAGCAGCAACACAAGCCTCAGCTGCAGTCGTGATGTCAGAAACCACATATTTTCTGCTTTCATTACAGTGCTGATAACATCAGAACTACCAGGGTCTTTGAAGAGTAATATAGTTAGTAGTTAAAGATTTCTCATCTGTAGCAAATGATGTACATGGCCCTAAAAGGGCTTCCTGTTTTAAAAATGTGAAATAAAAATCCATCACATATTTTGGTGTGAAACAGACGAAGTCTCAGGTGTTTTTGAGATTTTATGTTGATCTAATGGCACTTGTGAACTAAACAGCTATTTAACGAGAAGTGTGGAAGAAAGGATAACACACTCACCTTTGCAAGTTTTCCAGGAAAAAAAAAAAAAAGAAAGAATGAAAAATGTCTTTCAGATGTAAAAAAGGTAGAGGTACTGTAGTACTGTAACAACTGAAGGACCAAACATTCTTCAAATAAAAATGTTTCTACATTATAAGACTGAGACTGTTTTGGAGAAGCATTCAGCTCTTCTTTAGACCAAACCATTTGCTGTATCATGAATTAATATTAATTAAATCACTCAGTACCTCCTTAATCTTGATTGCCTTTTCAAAAAGGAAAAAAAAAAAAAAAACAGAAGAAACATTGCTTTCCATTAACTATAATGTAATATGATTTGGCTAACGCTAATGAATCGTTCTATAATGTGATCAATCCATTTCTTTCAGAAGTATTCCAAAGCACTGCATGTCCAGTCCTTGGATTAATAAATGTAGGAAAAAGGAAGGCTGAAAGGTCAGCACTAGAGAAAATAAATTAATTAAAGTGGTGTCTTTTAAATTTAATTTGATTTTTCTATACCAGACCAAAAACTCTTAACACTCACCCTTCAGGTGTGCACATTTAATGCTGTTTAGCTTCTTTACTGAAATACCAATAACAACGGCATGCAACCTTAGTAATAACAAAGTAAAGTCCAGCAATTGCTTGTGATGATTAATGTTAATATATTAATATTTTGTTCTTTGAATCCAGAGGTTGTGCCTTGCGTTGTAGTTTTGGTGGATTTCTTAACTATTTTATTTTTTTAAAAATACTGCATTGCAGAAATACTGACACTTTCTAAAAGAATCCTTCAATGCCATTCAAAACATTAAATCCTAAACCCTATATGGCCGTATTTTACCAGTTTTTGCAGTGGAACCATACAACTTCATTAGGCTCCTGGTTAAGTATACAAAACCTGAGTGTTAGTCAGTCCTCCCAGTGCAGAGCACTCTTTATGAATAACCTGGAAAATACTCGGAGAGAAAATGTGCCTTGTTCTCAAATCTCTCCAAAAATCTTCTCCTGCATCATGAAATCCCTGGATTCCACCACGGGATGATGCAATTTAGAGGCTGCTTCAAGGATTCAGAGGAAAATATAGATTACTGCTTCCTTGTTTTGTTTTCCTTTTGTCCCTCTCTTGGGTTAGGTAAAGCAACAAATTATAACAGATTAAACTGCTCTAGAAATTATCCACTTCACAAATCATAATAGTTACGAAATAGCATCATATTCGTAATGCCCATTAATAGCTATGTTATATATTTCTTCTGAAATAGCAGTAGCAAGTTACATAGATATTTCCTTGTATGATTAATATATTAATCCATTATGGAATGAATGCCACTGCTCACACTTTGGTAGTAAATGTCCTGTAGAAGGGGTTATAATCTATATAAGAGATGTTACTACACTCACTACTGTGTTTGTCATTCTAGATTAATCTTTTGCAGTTAAAATATTGTCTTGTAAGCAGGGGTAGTGATAGTGCTCAAAGATAGTATCTCAGTTCTGCAAATATCTGTGTTCATTTTTGCAATCATCTGACTACCATTTTTATAACAGCAAGACTGACTTCCAGCCTTATTGGTTTTACTTAATGAGCACACCTTTAGCATTTAGCATACACCTTTGGCTTAGATTTTTCTGAATATACAATTAACAACACAACTTTAAAAGAAGTAGTTTTTTCACTTTTACAGTTAATATGCCTACTGAAAGCAAGCTTCCTATTAGTTGTGAGGAACACAGATTTTATATTCAGTGACGTGCATTTGTAACCAAATTTAGTCAGTCTTTAGTCCACCAAAGTCATACAATATGCAAGCTTAGAAAGCTTAAAGGGGCGTACTGTCAAGTGCCTGTAAGCTTACTTTAGGTAGGAGTAGTTCAAAGCATTTACATCAAAGCCCTAATTTTTTTGCCATTAAAGATTGTGGAGATGTGAGTTTGGCAGACACAGTGTCTTCAATTCAAAGCCAAAGGCAAATGTACATATCTGTAGGCTTGTTCTGTTCATGTTTTCATTAATTCCAAAGAATGTATTGCTTTAGGCTTACTTTATACTATAGATAACAGAATCACTGCAACAGAAGTAAATCACCCACAGAATTATCTTAGATACAGACTAAGGGTTTTGTGGTCCCCATTTTGCTATGAAAAAATACTCCACATTTCTCTTTCGCTTTTACAAGAGCCGTACTCTCACCTGTAGAAGATAGTTTACTGAGCAATGCTGATGATAGTAATTCTCCAAACTGATCTGAGAGGGGTGAAAGAGTTATGGGAAATGGAAGGAAAATGAGTGGAGATCAAAGGATTAAAAAAAGGTATATGAGCATTTCCATGGCTGTAGGCTAGAGTGGCTTTGTGGAAAATTATAAAACTTATATTTTTGAACCTGACATACCTGCAGTGACCCATATTGCCCCCATTAACAGTAGCAGACTGTCAGTGTGTCTGTTGGCTTCTGAGCTATGTGTGAGAAAGAACTACAAAAGAAGGGCATATTTGTTGAGGGTGTTTATCTGCAGTGACAATTATAAAGGAAATAAGTAAGACAGAAGAGTGGTAAAAAATAAACTATATATAAGCTGATAGTAGAACATTTGGGGTAGCAAACAATCTTCCTTTCTTCAGGAGGAAAGGAAAATCATAGATTTAGAGAGCCTTATTTTCATATGCTTCTTATACACCATTCTCAGTAGCAGCTAGGAAGTATCCCACCTGTGCGAAACTGTGGTTCTGGTAGGGAGGTGACTGTTTAAGAAGTAAGAAAAAAAGTGACCCAGGTCACCCTGAGCATAAAAACCTTTGTGTTTGGGGTTCCAGATGGTTTGGTTTTCACCTACGGAGACTCATGCAGCATGAAACCAACTTTTCAGAAAAAAACTCTACCAAAGCCCTAGCAGAGTTAGGGAAGCTCCTTATCCAACACATAAACAGAGTTCCTGTGAAATACTTGTGGGGGTAGCAGTCCCTTCAGCTGGAATGTGATCAACATCAGTCACTTTGAAATACCTGGAATAGTAATTGCTATTAATACTAATACTGCAATTTGTAACTGAAACCTGAGGTACCTGGAATAATCTGTGGTTGCATCAGTTTTGTTCACTGGGATTTCCCCAAGTTTGGTGTGTACACATGTAACCAATCAATCAATATAACCCACTTAATTATTTATATCCCTACAAAAGGTAGACACGCAGACTGATACTTTCTCTCCAACCTGAATGGAAAAGTCACAGGGAAGCCAAATTCTTTGGTCTTTCCATAAGCATTAAATTATCACTGGGACTTCTCAAATTCCAAGGCCCTGTTTGCCCTTACTAAAGATTGCTCTATTTCACACATACAAGAATTTGCAAAGCATGAAAGCTCTGCCTGTGCTTGGGGCAAAAAGGAAGAGCTTGTTCATTTGTGGTGATATAAAAGCTTAGGCCAGAATTTTTAAGCACAGAGAACCAAGCATTCAGGAGTACTGTTAACCACAGAAGGTTACAACAGGAAAGAAGAAGCAACTTGGTGGGATAATGTAAACACATGCTGGGGAAGTAAGGGCTACTTTTAAGAAACGCAGGAAGTTAATGTTTAGGATTTATGATAATTTTCTGGAAACTCTTGGGAGGTCTAGCTGTATTCTGAAGTTTCTTATGATTGCAAAGCTTCTGAATTCTCCATCCCCCCTGCACACAAGAAGCCAGTGCTGTGCACCATATAGCTGTGCTAAGAAGGGAAGCTTTCTGTAGGAATGGCTCACCATATTCTCTGCATTCCAGTGAAACCAGTGTTGGAACACCACTGAGGTCCTGGCATCTGTCTTTTCAGTAGGTGGTTGGATGGGGAAAAAAAGCCTTTTGGTGGGTTCTACCCAAAGACAGCTGTAGCAACACTGGGATTATCACTGTCAGAGTTGTGCATTTACCTCACTACACCCATGCATTTCTGCTTTGCAATGCAGTCATTTGAGTATTTTTTTAAAAGTGTACTCATTGTTTGGTTGGTTTAATAATCAAGGGTTTGAAAAACAGAGTTTTTATACAGTAGGGTTTGGATTATCTGCCTTTATGGTTTATGTTTCTTTTTGTACCTTCCCATCTCTATATCTTACTAACCCACTGCTGTTTGAATCCCTCACCTCCTCTGGCCTGCTTTTGGTGCTGTTCTGCTCCCATCTTTCACCATCCTTTTTTTGTTACAAATAAGATGCGATTATAGTTACATACCTGCTGTTCTCATTTCACGATAACATCAGAATATTATTTTCCCAGCAATGTGAAACCAACAGCAGTCGGAGCTTTTTGTTGAAATTTTCTTCTATTTTTTGCACATCTTTCTGAATATTTTACATTGAGTGAAAAACAGGCTTCTACTTTCACATTATTGCTGTTTTGAACAAGCAAGGTTTTCATTTCTATGAAAATGAAAGAAGAAAAAAATCTAGTCTCTCAGCACATCTTTGCTATTTTTCTGTGTAATGACAATATTGACTCTTCTCTTCATGCTATTAGATCATCCACTTCGAGGCCAGCACAATAAAGATGCTTAATTTATCTCTCACCTAACCCTGATATTTATTTTAAAATATATCACGTGCTATGGGATAAGACTTTTTTATAGATAAAGCACATACACCCATAATCATTTTCCTTCTTTCCAGATTATCTAAAATGCACATCCCTCCTCATGCTACCTTTACTCCTCTTTTCAGTAAGTTATGTCAGAGTTGCCTCCTCTATTTAATTCCTAACTATTGGAAGTTGATATTTTTATGCTTTTGGTTTTGTTTGCTCAGCTTTACCCTAACTTGTTCCTTTGAACATACCCCATCACCATCCCCTTCACACTGTTAAGAGTGCCAGTTCTTTATTTATTGCCTTTTTTCAGTGCATTTTTCCGATTGTTGCCATGTGTTTGCTGTTGCCATGTGCTTGCTGCACAATTACATCTCACTTACAAACCTGTGTTCACATGTATTGCAGATGGAAATTCTTTTAGTCAGTTTGTTCATAAGTTAATTTACTGTCAAAGAAAAACGGAAAAAATTACCTGAAGAGATTCCTTCCTCTTCATCTCCATTTTGCAAGGTGGGAAATGTAAATTTGTCTTCCATAGAAATAGAAGATCAAGTATGCTGTTTGTGCTAAATATTTAGGTGTAACAATTATAAGGGACTTTCACAGTTCCTTTCTTGGCTTTGAATTAGGCTTTCATGTTATCAGCTGCAGTACCTGAGTTAGAAGTTAATCTGTTGCAGCCTTGGGACAGCTCTATAATGCTAAGACTACATGGAATGCTATTATTATTATTGTGTTCCTCGAGTCAATTAAATAAATGAAGCCATTGAAACTACAAGCATTATCATCGCAGCAGATTTTAGTCATGATTATGCAACGAGAAATCTGAAATACTGCTGCTTAGACTCTCTGTTTTCATTGAATTGCATTTGAATATACATTGGTAAAACTCAAGCTAGACATTAATTCTTCTTGCGGAGAAATCGATAATATCTTTGCAAACATGAGTGTTGTTTATAATCATTTTAAGAATGGAAATTAATTCTACTGTGTATTTGGTAAATGTGATAACTTCAAGACCATATATTAGAATTAATAATTATAAAATATCTTCGAATATGAGGAGTCTTCAATACTGAGGGTATTTTCTGTTGTTATTGACACCGTGTATTGCTGCATGAGCAACTTTTATGTGAAAAATTCAAACTTGATATGCTCACAGTTCCACAGTATGTATATTATACATGCATATACATCTTCAAGTCCAATATTGTAAGTTTTTTCATAATTTCACTTTCCTGAAAAGTTTAGTTTTTTGGGTTTTTTAAAGATGAAAATTCTGGTGTTCCTAGTTGAGTCCTAACCAGGGAACAGTCAGTTTATGACAAGAATCTGTAATGTGGAAATAATTCAGATCAGAAAAAAAAAAAAAAAAGACAAGAAGTTAATTCTTTCACACCATGTGTACATTGACTATAAAGACAAATTGGAAAACTGAATTATTATTTTTGTTCCAACCATCTGTCAGCAACTTCACCTTTTTTTTTTTTTTTTTTTTTTCCCTGTGGCCTAAGTTATCTATTTGCTCTAATGAAACTGAACTACCCTGGAACACTGAGAGAACTGAAATGGAAGAAGAACATGGGGTAGTCAAAGGTTCTTGTTTAATGGACCTTTATTAAGCTCTTTCACATTCCTTCTCATTATGTTGATTTCAGTCTTAGAAAAGATTTAAAAAATATATTCAGAGAAACTGCCTGCTGTAGAAAAGTTTGGTTTGTGAGGAATGTGGTGTTATGCCAACTCTTTCAGCATGGAAAGAGAAAAACTAAGAATACTTACCAATTAAGGTAGTGTAATTCAGCAAGCCAGAGCCAACTGCAAAATAGCCCTGCTACGACTGAAATGATATAACTGTGGCATAGCAATGCAATCCCAGCAAGGATTTGTGAGAATCAGTTCCTATAAAACAGCTTTACAATAAAATTAATTTGTGGCTGAAGACCTTCACCAAAGAAAGTAATACCTGGGAAGAAAAGAAATGCCTCACTCTTTATGGTGTGACTAGATAGCATAAACCAGTAGAGACTAACTAAGACATTATTGAAGTCACTATCAAGCAAGAATATAATGGAGTCTTGCAAAAATACACTTTCATTGGTAGCATCCTAAAGTCAAAATAGCTATGCTGGTTTAGAGTAGCTGAGAATGTAGTCGTCTATATTCAAAGGACTCCAGCTCAAGGAGCTTTGAATCATATAGGACTCAAGTAATATTATTTCCGTCAAGACAGTTTCTCAGTATAGTGGCTCCGCTACAGGCTGAATTCATTGATTGTATCTTTGATGCTACTGACCAAAAGAAAATGGCACTGGCTTTTCTCAGATTGCAAGCTCAGCTTCAAAGATTTTAACTTCAGTGTTTCTGCTTTGTGGAATGAAAGTGAAACTTCTTAATTTGCACTTGACCTTGAGTGATAACTGCCATAAAAGACATTATCTCCCATATGTAGATTAATATGCTTGCCTTTCTGATTTCTAACAAGTATACAATTGCTTTTCTGAGCAGGTCGTGGCAGGAAAGATATAATCTTTTCTACCTTTAGCAGTCAATCTAGCTATAGTTTTAGATGTTAACCTAGGTATGCTTGTATTCGTCTTTGGCTGGACACAAACAACCCAGTCTGTGTAAAACTCTGGTACAAAATACAGTTCTATCTTAATAACATTACTGTAAGTGAAATGAAATACTGTGCAGTATTAAATGGAGTTAGTCTACACAGATTCTGAGATGTTATAGTAGCTGTGAAGAGATTAAGAAAACTTTTGGTATCCCAAACATTGAACTTCCACTTCCACGTGGAACAGCAAAATTTAAAGACTTGCAAATATTTGTGACACTATGCAAAAGTTAAATCAGGACTCAGAGCAAAATTTTGCAGACTAGCCACGTGTTTATTAAATTTCTGAATAGACAATGCTACCGTTGGTTTTACTTTCTTGTTTCAAACACAACTATGCCCCATGAAAACTAGACAATCCAACATCTTCAAACATGCCATGTTCTCTTTGCAATACTTTACTAGCTGTTGCCTGTTTGGAGTAAGCAGATGGTACATTTGCTTCATACGCTTATAATTTTGTGAGAACATCTCCTTCTTTTTTCTCCTGAAGGTATGCATTTGAGGGAGGACACCAGCTGTACTGTACCCAGGTAGAGAAATTGGAAGGGGAGTTGGCAAGAAGAAGAGAAAGAAAAGACAACCAGAAGGGAATAATTTCTCTTGCAGTATAGATAGCTTGTCCTAGCAGCAGGCTTTAATTACATTTTTAAACTTACTAAAGGTGGGTGAGTTGTTTTAAATATCAAAAACCCTCAAAAATTCTAGAGTACAGAGTGAATATTTTTCTTTTTAAATTCTCTATCTACTTATTTTCTATCAAAGAAACACCTAGAAGCTTGAGAATGTATTTATGGATGCATTATAGGATTCTAGGTAGAAAATAAATCTATAGTCAGACAAATTTATAACCTAAATAGATAACCAAGAAATTACTGTTGTTCGTAGAACAGAAATCAGGAAATGGCAAAATTCAGTGATTTTCCAAAGGTTATACAGCAAATTGTGATTCTTTGAATGCAACCCAAATTTCTCTGTCTTCAAGTCCTCAGAAAGAGTTTTGCCTTGCCTGCTGACAGGGCAGGTTTCCAGCCACATTTCTATTTAGTCCTCTGCAGTAAGACTGTACTGGACTATGTCAGGGCTCAAGCTCCTTTGATTACACCCATTTCTTTCAGTGTACCCGACAAGGCAATACACAGCCAGTTGGTCATTTCTTTTTTCATGCACTAAACAGCATTAAGGAAAATACCCTGCAGAGCTGACAGAAATAAATTGCACAAAAGCAATGAAGCATGGGAAATTATTTAGTAATAATGGAAACTTCTAGTCAATACTGACCTTTACTCAAGTGGCAATATTTCTAGGTGATGAATAATTGCAGACATACACACAATGCATATACACCTTTCTGAATCTTTGACTTTCATCATGCCTTTTGTCTATTTAGCCAATACTTATTCCTCTTCTATAGTATTTGTCTATTAAAAGGTGCCAAACTGAAAGCAGTTTTTTCCCCCAAAGCCTTATGCTTTATTAGCAATTTTAAGACATTTTTTATCTAAAGCAAATATCAATGTATGACCTTCTCCAATGTCAGTTTTACATCCTGAGGTGATGAACAGTTTTTAAAATACATCTAGTACCTGTCATCTCTAAGTTGTAACTGTGCTTCAAAAACAATACTGTGACTAGCTTTGATAAAATTCCTGGAAGAGTATGGTATAACTTAGAGCTGACTAAGGCTGGGATTTATTAGTTTTGTAATAGGATTACTCAGGGACATAAAAAATAAGCCTAGTCATTTACATATGTAAAAATTATTTTTGGATCTTACAAGAAGTGCCAAACAAGCCTCTAAGTCTTGTACTCCTGCACCTGTGTTACACCAATGCATTAATAATGAAGAAAAAACTCAATTTAAAAAAGCTGCCATACATCTGACAGGTTCTTCTTGAGATCTCCGGTTCACGCTATGAGGCCATTTTACATAAGTACTCTATATTCAGTGAAGTAAAAGGAACTGCTCTTAAAAGTAGTGCAAACCTATCAGCCCTTTTCGATTTTAACAGCCCTCTTTTAGAAATGAGACTCTTTATAAAGTTTTAATTGCTTTTATAAAGATTCCTCATAAAAGCTATTGGAAGCACTCCTGCATTAGCAACACGATATGGCTTGGATTGTATACTGCTTCATATATTTCTGAGAAGTATGACAGAGTAGCCAGAGCTGGGAGTTCAAGTTCTAAATAGGACAAAAATATAAGCAGCTCAGGTTGGAAGTCAGTAGTTTTAGATTTAGCCAGTAACAATTCTGTGCTACAAATATTACCCCAGTAAAAAGTCCTAAATAATGTTGGAAAATTGTAGAGAATTATTGATTTTACTCCTTTAAGAAGGGCTAGTTCTGCAGTTGCCTTGATCCAGTTTAGAAATATATTTGAGTTATATTTTTACAGTGCCAGTTCTAAAGCATTTATCTTAAAAATGTAAATTTTCAGAAACTTTCTTACATTATGTTCCAGTCCTGCCCATGTTGAATTCAATAAAAAGTTATCACTCTTTTTCATTGTTATCACGATGGATTCAAATCTGGCAAACTGTACTATCCATCCTGCCATTTCCCCTTCAAGTCCTTTGGGAACCAATGAGAATAACTTCCCAGTTTTTTGAAGGATGCACTAAAATGTTGTAGAAAATATATACAAGCATTTATAAGAAGAACAGGGTATGCTGTGTTCACAGTGAACAAAGCTGTGTTCACTTTTCCTTCTGAGTGAAGTAGACATAGTGATTTGCTGGAACACTGAGCAGAGAAATGTTGCTCCACTACCCAGGAACACCAGCTGTTGGTACCCCTGACTAAACATCTGCCCTGCTCTGTGGCATCTTGCCCTATGCCAGCTTCCTCTAAAACTGCTTTGAAGCATTTGCTGATCCCCTAAGGACATTGTGACTATTTAAACTGATAATTTACAGTGAAACTTTCCTTTACGTCCAATATCCTAACCTAATTACAATAGATAATGGTTTCAACTGGAAACCAAAACAGTTCTAGGAATTCTCTTTCAGGGCACTAAGTTTTAACAGTGAGAGAGAAAATTTTTTTCTTAAATTTTTAGACATGCAGCACAAGAATTGAATGAAGAACAATGTTTCATGGAAAGGACACCGAAAGTGCATGTTTTACAATGAGATAAAATGTGTGCGACTGGTAGCTTTGCTGCTTTACAATGAAAATCAAAACTAAATGTAAAGTGAAAGTCACTGCAATAAAGTTAAATTTAAAAATGGACATGATTAATAATAAAGCACTTTCATCCTTTTGGAATGTCAACATACAGCAACTACTATATGAATCTTAGGGGGACAGTTACAAAGTGGCAAATGGAATGTGATGGAATGATGCTTTCCCACTACTTTGCATTCAAGCTAGATATTCTAGTAACAAACCAATCCTTGTCTCATTTCAGTATTCTTCCTCCAGTGTTCACTGGACAACTCTTACCCTTACTTAATGAAGCTGACATAAACTGCAAGTATGTCTGTTTACACTTGCAGAGATAAAACTCACAGTATTTTTTAATAATCTTTCTGGAAATTATCCTAGTCCTGTATTATAGCATACACTGCACATAGGTCGACTAATTTAAAATCAAATGCTAACTCTACAGTAGTAGCTTTTTTACAGAAGTAGATTTAATTTTATAAAATATTACATCAGCTAATAATAGTATAATTACTGTATATGTCATAGAATGCCTTAACAAACATCTACTGAGAAAGAATTTCTTCTATATAAGAGGAATCCATCATTTTGTAGGCTATAACAATATAGAAATTTTTATTTCATTTCGTTGAAACTCATAATAGTTTATGATTTTTTCTTATGTAAAATTTCCTCATTTGTTTAATGGTTTAGACATTTGCTGTTTAAGAGTATTTGATGAAGGGTTTGTAGGACACAGTTTTTTCAAATACAAAAAACCCCATATCATCACTCTTCATGAACTTTCAACAATTAAAAGGAAACTAAACAAAGTAACTTCATAACTCTCAAAGGCTGTCAGAGACAAAAAGAGGAACCTCTACAAATCTAACAGGAAAAAATCTAGTAATTCAGTTGGTTTGTTTAAAGTTTTGTGCATGATGGCATTACAGGGCATTGTATGTAAGATGGAGGACTGTCCACATCGCTGATCTCTGACATGAATTATGCCATCTCTGCTTCAGCACCTAGCTGGGAGGAAAGAGAGCTGTCCTTGGAATCTCATTCTTCTACTAGTATAAGCAACATCAATATGCACCCCTCAGCTCAAAGGATCTGGCAGCACTTCTTGAGACTTTCCCACTGTCCATTACACTTGTGCTACACCTACCCAGATATCCATCTCTCCTGAAGACAAGTCTTTCACCTTCAGGAAAGAAATAGGACCCTGGTCCTCATGTATTTAAAGCTGGTTGAGACCTTTTAACATTCACATGGCCAAAAGTAAAATGAATGGTGCTTAGGACAGAAGTTTATTGCAATTGCTCTTAAGTCCTGGAAACCACATAAAATCTGTTCAGGCAAGCTTTTTAGTGTTTTATTGTCCTCACTAATACAAAATACTTCCCAAATACATAAATTCGAGTCCATTACATATTCATCATCCTGTTTCTGCATTAGTCTCCTACTTGCCTTTTTTAAGCAAGCTGTACCCTCCAATATTAATACTGTGACACATGTGGATAATACAAGGTGGTAATCAACCAAATGTCATCTACAGCAAAATGTTGTCCATGTAATAAAGCCTCTGGTTCCTCCTACTTAATCCCTACATTATCTAAGATACTCGTGGACAACCCACCATTCTCTTTTTTTCGTCTTTTCTCTTACCTTATGGAAAATACTTCTCTTTTTTGCCAATATTTAGGTGGGGGTTTGGGGGGTGGGGGGGTGTTGGTGGTTTGTTTGTTGGTTTGTTTTGATTTGGGTTGGGTTTTTTTAAGGGCAGATCAGTTCATACCAGTCTGGTGGGTTTTGTGAACCTGTCTCAACAAATCAGCAAATTGGTGTCAGAGCAATGTAGTTCTCCCATGTACCATAGGGTTTATGGAACACTATTCCATGGTCAAGGCAGCTGACGTTCTGCTGGCAGCACCATCTGCTCTCTCACATATTTATCTCCATGTCACATCTGTTTCTAAGCCTTGACCTTTGATCAGCAGAACTGACAAAAAAGCCACCTGAGCTCCTGACCCCTTCACCTCCCCCTTCCCAGATCCTTACAGTAGCTTTTAATCTTTGTAAACTCATTCCCAGTAGTGTTTTTAACACCCACATGGAACATAAGCATGGGATAGTGTCCAGAGGGTTGGAGGAGCCTTGACAACATTTCAGTAACACCAAGGATTTGGGTTCCTCAGAGGCAGCATGCCTCCCAGAATGTCAAGGCTTTACAACAGATGGGTCCCATTGTCACACTCATCACCAGTGTCATTGACAAATCTTATAAGCTTGCCACAGAAGTGGTGTTCCTTGTTTTTCGTTCAACCTAATCCTTTAAATTCTTCATGCGAATTTCACATTAATCACTTCCAGTCTCTCCCCCTCTGTTGCTGTCACTCTTGTAAAATTAAAACTTTTCTAATCTCAGAAAAAATATGCTACAATAAATAAGTACTGACTGTCAAGAAAACAGACTATAAATTAAAATTTAACAAAATGAAGCCACATATTCTTTCTCTTCAGAAAAGTTAAAGATTTTTTCAGTCATGTATGAGTTTTGTAATTTCAGGAATTATTTTGCCAACAACAATTAAAAGTATGGTAGAACCAAGGAACCCAGACTCATCCATTCTTAGAGGTAAGATGTTGAAGAGAAAATAAAAGTATTTAGTTATAAACTTCCAATTTAGGCAAAACTCTGGTTGAATTCTTGAAATATTTTCTAAAAAGTACTTCTATAAAAAAATTCAAGTTTCCAGTGAAATGAGCCTAAGCACACAGAGTGCAGTGCCACATACAAAGTCATCCTTCAGAAACATTTCAAGGGAAATGTCAAATATAATGTCAAATCAATCTTTTAGTGGCATACTGGTTAGCTGCTGTGAGGATTTTCCCCTTCACTTCTTTAACTCTAGAACAAATTGGTGGATTAAGAAAATTTTAGGCAACATCACTGATACTAAGCCAAAAGTATAAACAATCTATCATGCAAATAGTGACTCAGTTCAGGAAAAAAAAAAAAAAAAAAAACACACAATCATCATGGCAATTGTTTGTTGGGGCTTTTTTCTCTAATTTTTAGGTCTTTAATGAGAGACATAGACTCACTTCGAAGAAGACCAAATAAGAAAGACAATCAGCATCAATCTAATGTTTTAAAAGATCTCTCATACCTCACTTAATGAATCACCTGGGATGAAAGAACAACACACTAAATACTGGAAAATGAAGCTTAACACAAATCTGTGAAGCACAGAGCATCTGTGTGCAATGAGGAATGCAATAATATTGCTAGATCATCCTCTAAAAATTAATGGCGATGTTAAAAAGAGTAAGCAACCTAAAATGTATATTATGCCCAAGCAGGTAAGTCTTTTGACATAAAATAGTCAGTGGAGGCAAGAGAGGCCAAAAACTTCATAAACTGACTTATAAATAAGAAATTGAAAATGTTGTGAGGTACACGTAACAGAGTTCAGTAATTGGAATTTTAAAAAGCATCTTGCAGCTACTAATTGTATTTCCTCTTAAATGAGTATTGGAGAAGTATCACTGTCCAACTCAGGCAAAATTCAAGTAATCCTACAGTAGCAGAAAGAAAAAGCAAAGGCAAGCCATCTAGAGAAATAAGGAACCCATAAAAATGCTTTTAAGAAGACTGGGTTTCCCATGGTAGAATTATGGCTCTTGGGGACAAGGCAGAACACAGCAGAGAGAGGAGATGTTCAGGCAACAGTACATTATCCAGGATGTGTAAAGGGAAAGTCAGGATCATCTATCTAAATGAAAAAAAAATTAGAGAAACCACCTAATAAAGGGTAGGTGCTTCATGCAACCTAGGATCTCTTTGTAAAGTCTGCAACGATGAACAGGTTTGGTTTGGTGATCTCAAATCCAGCCGTGCTACTATTAAATTTAAACTGGACTTAAGGGCAGAGGTGAATGTGATTTGTAAAGAGACTTTCTCTACACGAGATGATCCCTGGAACCAGATGGAGTGGTTACGGGCAGTGCTCAGTAGCCCTGGGGACACGTAAGTTGCCTTGTTTGGTGCAAAGTCTGTCTCAGCAACACAGGGAAGGCGTTTGCATCTGACAAACTCAGCATTATTAGGATTCCAAACACTGAAATGCCTAACTAAATCACAGTCATTGAGAAGGAGATTAAAGGCAATTGGAAGAAGCTTGGTCTAAACCTGGCAATAATGGTCTAATATCATGAAACAAGGGATCTTGTTTCATGCCTTTTGCTTATGCATTTTTGCTGTTCTTTTTGGTTATCTGGCTAAAGAATACGGCAAACACCAAGGAGCAGTCATTGCTAAACTGCCTGTGTAGTGTGACCTTACAGAGCTGATGCTAGTCGACACTTAGCAAGGTTTCTTAACAGAACTAAAATGTGTTAAGAGTAATATAATGTTAATAAATAACTGCAGTATTCCAAGATGTCCAGACTCACTGAAATACTGCAGCTAAAGGCTTCCTAACAATATACAGGCAAGACACATAGGCCATCACCACTGTCAATTTAATATTGAACAATTCATTCACTTAATATGGTAAAATATTACATGGATTCCAATTCATTCCGTTTTGCAAGCAAGAAGTACAAATACTTTAGAAATATGGCTAATCAACTTATTTATCAAGACTTAGAGGTAACTAATGACTGCCAAAATACAAATATATTGAGAATCTGAAGGTTTCATTTTCTGCTAGCTTTGCATTCCCAGGGGCAGCATAAGAAGGGTTTCATCACAAACCTACTGAGAGTAAAAGAATATATAACCCTGTGCTTCAAAAGAATATTTTTCCACTTCTTTGTAATTTGACAAGCCCATCACACAATTCACAGAATCATAAAATCAAAGAATGTTAAAGGGTTTGGAAGGTACCTTAAAGATCATTGACTCCCAGCCCCACCTGCCATGGGTAGAGGCATCTCCCACTAGACCAGGTTGCTCAAAGCATCATCCAACCTGGCCTTGACCACTGCCAAGGATGGGGCATCCAAAAACTCCCTGGGCAACCTGTTCCAGTGTCTCACCACCATCAGAGGGAAGAATTTCTTCCTAACCTAAATCTCCTCTATTTTAATTTGTACCCATTACTCTTTGTCCTGTCACTACAGTTCCTGATCAAGAATCACTCTCTGGCTTCCCTGTAGGTCTCCATGCAACCTTCTCTTCTCCAGGCTGAAAAGCTAACTTTCTCAGCCTGAAATATGTCTTAGTTTTACCAATGCTAAAATCAGCTTTGCAAAAAACAAATTATTCATGAAATATTCTGTCAATTTTGTTAAAAGCTGAAAGATGTCTTTAAAAGCGGAGTATCAGGAGTTTACACTCATCTCTAAAAAAACATTGCGTTGCACTTTTATGATTGACCATCACAGAATTAAAAAATAACAATAAAACCCCCCCAACTAACCAAGTAAAACAAAATAGGATATTTTTGAACTTTGGCAACTGCAAGCTACATTTTCATTTTCTGAAAGTGGTTCAGGTGAGTTGTTTATGCCATGTGTTTTTTCCCCATAATTTCCTTGTAATTAAGATGTCACTGTTTGCCTTACTGTTGTTTCAAAAGTAATGAGAGGATGCAGAATCCCCATTCTTCTTTATCTCCAGAACGTGAAAGGGCAAGGCCCTGAGCAACCCATCATCTACAACAGATGTTCTAGAGATTTTGAGGTTAGCTAAGAGAACAAGTGTATTTCCTAAAGTCTGACAACAGCTACTGAAAACAGACTATATTGACTCCCAGTTTCCCAATAATTGTATATATAATTTTGAAATAAAAGGTTAGATTTCTTATTATTAGTTCCAAATGTTTTTTAAAGTTACTTACAAAAGTTATAAAATCGCCTACAAAATAAATGTGGCATCATCTTAGGATTTTATTAAAGTATCAAGTATTCTCTATTAGCAATTGGGAAAAAATCCATACAGTTTAAGCTGAGTCAGCTTTGTGCTTTTTGATATTATGCATGAACAGAAGTTTACAATGTTCCTGCTGCACCACTCTCCAGACTTCTGGTATTCATCCACATTCCTGTTTTGCAGATGAATTGGGATAAGTTTTGCTCAGTGTAACCAGTATATTTAGCTAACCTGAACATAAATTGTCGGAATGGTATTCCTCAAGCTGTAGGTACCAGTGATTTCTATCAATTTAATACGCTTGTGCGTGCTTGCTACAATTTCCTGTGGCTAGCACGGCTCTTTTGTAAAAAGACCATGAGGTTTTCTATGCTCCAAAACTATACAGGGTACATAGTAATTGAAATAAGATACAGTTGCAGATATAATTTATATTTAAAAACTAGTATTACTTTGCTGACAAGGAAATCCTTATTGAAATCAGCTCTAAATACATTAAAATATGTATTATCTTAATGGATTTATTTTTCATTAGAAAGCCATCTTAAACCTAAATCTGTACAGCAATGAGCAGTAAAGAGAAACATTTTTATTGTGTCGGTCTGACCAAGAATAGTAACTTTGACAACTTCTTTACAACAAAAGTGATAAGCAGAGATCCGCTATAAAGGAAAACAAAAACTCTTTGAATTCAGGGAAAAAAAAAAATATGAAATTAACACAATCATCAGATAAATTAAAAGATACAGGTTCATTCAGCAGTGCGCCATTACAGTGTTAAGTTCCTGTAAACCTCCAGTAACTGAGCCATTCATGAAGCACCTTTGGCCAATTAAATGGTATCCTTTGTGACAAGAGGTGCTTCCCTCAAAGCACAAAAAATGCATATGGATCTGCTTTGTTTACAAATATGATTCAATAAACACCAAGCAAAAAGAACAGTTGTCCCCAAGTGCTCTGAGAGAACAATTAGCACTGACCAGTTTGTTTTTTTTCTTGTGAATTCCTGTTTTATGAGTTACAGTCTAACTGATTTTGGCTTGCAGGCATGTTCACTGAAAGTCTGGAATATTTATATTTCAAGAAAGTATTGCAGCACATCTCAGAAAAGAAATTTAAAATATTAATTTGAATCTTTGCAGTTAGCTACTGATACTGGAACTGATACTAGAAATTGATGTCAGCAAAGAAACAAATAAATTAGATGATCAGCTTCTTTTTGTGCCACTTATGCTCCTCTGTCCCCAGTCTGCCTTCCCTACCTGCCTCTTAAAAATGACAGTGTGGAAACTCCAGCCTATCGCTCTGCAGTTGCTAATAACTAAGCAGTCCGAACCATCTATATCAGGCAACATTTCGTAAGTAAATTATAAAACTGTGAAAAATATGTTGATCAATCATTACTAATAAGCAAACCCAGATTTCCCTTTAAACTTTGGCAATTTTGAACCTATTGCACACGTATATTCCTAGACAGCGTGTGAAAAAGATAAGCAAGCTCTATTTTTTGTACAAATATATCTGCATATAAATAATACAGAGATATTTGTGGGTATCATATTTGCCTAACTCACATGAAAAATGACAGTCCACTATTTCCAAAGTTATTCTTCCACTGAAAAGAAACAGACCTGCTGAATGCAGTTTATTACCAAGTAACATGAATAAATCACCATCACAGGTGAGGAACTGGGCACAGAAAGCATTCATAAATTCTTTAGTTTCCATGCCACACAGCACTCTCAGTAAATGCTTACTGCAAGGCATATATTAAATATTAATCTATGCTCCTGCCAGCACCTTGAGTAGCAGGAAGGATGTTAAGCACAATCCAAAGGGGACACAGCAATTCGTTTCTTGCACATTGGCTCAATTTCAAAGCTCACATTCTCAGTGTTCTCCCTGGTGATTTCTTTACCCTCAAGGTGCTGCATTGCCACCAATGGGCTAAGAGCCAGTGTTTTGGCCCAAGGCCTTCCTCAAGGAGGCTGGCATAGATTCAGACAATGACAATACAACACCTGTAATAAGAAAACAGAAATACAGAGGGTGGGTATTTTGTGGGTTTTGTTTCAGGTATTTTTTGTACTGCAAAAAGCTTTCATTGTAGGTTGTTTTGGGGTTTTTTAAATGAAATGAAATCTGGGGAGTGTATTCTGCTTTTAGATGCAAAAAAGCCAAGTTGTACAGAAGCACAAGCTACAAAACCCAAATCCAGAATAAGCAATACTGTTCAATATACACCAAATTTGCTTTATTTCATGATTTTCATCATCCAGTCATTGTGTCTTTTAATCCAGTGTTGAATAAAACATTTCATTGATGTTATGAAAGAAAAAATGAATGGTTATTTTGAATTACGGTGTGTAGAACACTTCAACCAGTTATTATGAGAACTTCACATATCATTCTTGCCCAGGCTTATTGAACCCTAATGACAAATATAATTGAAACAGTCCAACTTGCAGACAAATTTATCTATATGGGGTTTTCTAAATACTACCCATTTATATAAGAAAAAGCCAAACCCCAAATGTAAGCAGTTATTCCAATGAGAAAGAAGTACCAGGAAATTTTGGAGTTTGTGCTCAAGCTAACCAAACCTAAATGTTCATTAGGTAAGTAAAGAGTTACCCAAAGGCGCATTCCCAAACTAAAGATATTGCATCTGAGAATGAAAGCACATCTATGACAATCTGAAACAGTTAAATGTTTGTACTATAATGGATATTGGTATTTATTAAAAATACAGAATTTAAATCGCAAGATACTGCACTTTAAACCAGAAAATACTCCAAATCTGGTGCATACATAGCTTTCACAATGATTTTCAATCACGAAAATCTTGATTTGCAGGATTAGGCCACTGACATGGATCCAGCAACTTAATTAATTTAATTTAGCGTAACAAAAGGATGAACAAATCTTCACTGTGGACTATCCAATTAAAACAGAGAATGGGAAAGCTCTTACATCTGACTTCTTATTTCCAGTACTGGTTTTCAACATAAATTACTCCAATGACATCGAAATTTATTTTCAAATTATTTTGATGACTATCTAAAGAAAACAAAATGCTGTAGCAAACAGAGGATAAAACAGTATGACAATACACAATGAAATTTAGATTAAGCAAAAGTACTTGGTGTGACAACAATGTTTCTTAGATGGCTCTATGTTTTCAACTCAAGCTAAAAAACACCTCTAAATTCTGTATGGAGGAAATAATGTAGCAATATTATGATATAGTATAGTTTATTACCTAAACAGTATGTACAAATTCTAAACATGAAAATAGGGAGTAAAAGAAATCAGACTCTATTTACATTTGCATTTTTTTTTTACAAATTGTTTTTACAAGTAGTGTATTTTTGTCTCTAAATAACAGGACAAAACACATAAGACCAATCTTTTGTGTATTACATACATAAATAAATATTGACTTTAAATGACTGTTACAGGAACATAATTTCTACAGCCAATTTGGGTAACACAAAAGCAGTTCTGTTACCTCTACTACAATAAAATTAAGTAAAAAGGAAAAAATTTACATATAGAGCTCTGTTAATTACTTTGCAAATTGTACCGTACTAATATATTCAGCAGAGGTAATACAGTCGTTACATTTCATGCCCACAACTGAACAATGAGTTTTGGCATGCAAACCCATATATAATCATCAACATCTGCAGGTATTCATTTACATTTTTTTAAATAAAGGGTTTTCTTAATTATTTAAAACTACATGCAACAGCTTATTAGCATCATATTCCTGGTTAAAATGCACAAGTTTGCATAACATTATTTTTAGTAATTGATGTTCACAGGTACTGATCAAAAGGGTAGGAACATACTTGGCACATAGTATAAGAAAACGTATTAATAAATAAGTCAATATCACAATGACATTTACATATACACAAAGAAAAATAAAATTTTTTATGGTGTTATACAAAGAATTTAAAACTGTCTGGTTCCTCCATGTTGTTCTACAAGGCCCTGATTTAAGAGAGTATTCAAGCAAACTTTGACATTCGTGCTTGACTTTGAGTATCACTAAAGCTCATTCTTAAATGCACAGGTTTACTTTATTCCACTCACTTCTTTTGTGCATATGGTAGTTTCCTCTTCTGCATACCTTCCTGAATCAGGATCTGCTTATTTGAAACTCTCCCTGACAGCAGCTGGGAGCATGGAGATGAAAGTAATGTGGAATAAATTGACTTATTATTAAGGGTTTCTAGACAGTTCTGCTATTACCAATGGTAAAGTTCCCATTCACATTAGCAATGAGTATTTCTTTGACTTTGTGTGTGACCAGATCAAATATTAGTTTTAATGCTATCACTGCCACACCATGTCCTCAGCTCTTTCTGAAATCACTAAGTTGAGGATGTTCAGCATTTCAGGAATTAGACTTATTTATTGTCTATGTTTTATATTCTTAATGAATATTCAAGATGATACACATGGATGATACAGCATGGATGATACAGCATAATTCTGTCTTATTTTCTCTTGCTCTATAAACAACTCAAAAATGGTCAAAAGGATATAACAAGAACAAATAATTTTCTTCTGAAACGAAAATCACCAACAAACAAACAAAAAAATCCACTTCACAAAGCAGTTAGCAAAAATAGCATAACTTTATAATTCTCCTTTAAGAAATAAACAAAATGCATCCTGAAGTCAACTGACAAATCCATCAGAATCGTACACAGCAAATAATACATTAATGTAAAGGTGCAGAGTATCTAAAAACATCCCAATATCTCTACTATCATCCCAATATTAACTCTGTATTACACAACATCATTAGAGAAAATAAATCTTTTAACAAATGAATCAAGTAGCAAACTGCAACTCTATTGCTGAATTAAATGCTTAATGTGGCTTAGTAAATTAGGACAATACCCTGTATGATTCAGCAAACAAGGCTTTAGAATTAGGCACTAAAAACTTTAAATCTTTACTGCTAAATTAAAAAAATTATCAGGAAATAACTCACAGCTGGGAATTTGACATCCATCCATGAGCTTTGTTGACTTTGTATTTTTCATTTTTGATTTGGAGGGTGACTTGAAAGGTGAGTTGATAAGATCATTTGTAGAAGGAAAAAAATATTTTACATTTTAGTGGACTCTATATAATACACTTATTCAATATATTTCTACTTTATTATTTTTTTTTTGATAAATCTACTTCAAAAGTCAAAACCTCTCAATGTTCTTCAAAAATACCTTGTTACTTTGAAAAGATGAATGCTTCAGAGAGACTGGCATCAGCAAACAGTAACCATTTTGATTCATTTCAGAAGGATGAAGCTTTCCCTCAGCAACCAAGACTAAGGATATGATGACTCAGGGCTTCTAACTACCTGTTTACCTCCAATGCAGATTTGGCATCATTGTAATAAAGACCAACATTCATGTTCCACACTTGACCATGTCACTACAAATGTAATGTAATTTCATTAACATTACTCAAGTCACTGCGGATTTGATCCAGCATTAGAACAGACTGTGATTGAAAGGTCTGGACACAATTCTTCAGAGAAGCCTGAGGTAATTACTTTCCCTGATCCTGCTGATCCAGCAAATACCAGGAAGATCACTTCTAGACTAATCTATGCCCTGTGCAATCCAAATTGCACAAATCCACTGTGGAAGCAGTGCTGCACACCAGTCCAATTCAAATTTTGTTTCCTTTGTAAAGTCTTACACATGAAACATTTCCATCCTGACAAAAATCTCCAAGACTCTGGCCTTCTGCCAAATCTGAAAATAAACCTTTATACTATAGATTCTTTTGAAGAAGAGTTCATCTGTTTATTTCCTACTGTATTTTGGAAGATGACACAATAATAGAGGAAGGAACTAAAAGCACCATAGTCTTTAATATTTTTAAACTACTGTTAAAGGCCCAAACTATGTACCAATAAAAAATTACTGTAAAAGTTCTTGGTCACTGACTGAATATCAAAAAATACAACAAGCAAAATAGAAAGAGAATGGAGAAGAGCACTTTAAAACCGAAGGTAGAAATGTAGGAAAACTGGGATGATCAGAAATTAATGCAGTTTCCTTCTCTCCCTGTGGTATTGATCCACATGAAACAAAAAGCTGTAAACTTCAGTACAGACATAATGAATATTTTATGAACATTCTATGATGATAAACATAGTTCTGATCTTCAGTTTAAGATATATATTTCTTTTCTTCATATTTGCTTTTCCAAAAAGCAGTTTGTTATCGAGAGAAGAAAAACATATTTACCAGTAATGTCTGAGCTCCTCTCACTGAATATCTCAGATAAATATGAAGCACAGGTGAGTCGGTAGAATACACTGGTAGAAAAAGGGACCCATTTGTCAAGTAAGACTCAAGTGTCTGAGGTATGTCAGCCTCATGTGATGATTCAGGGAGCAATGGAAATGGTGCCAAAGAATGCAGGACCACTTTGAACAACTTGAACATTAAAAGCTGATTATGGGTATTTGTATGGATGTTTATTGGCAGATACTTTCCACCCTCTCAATAATAAATCCAAGCAGTTTCTGTTTACTATTGAGATATGTCTCTGTGTGACAAATTATTCTAGACAGTTTATATTGCACAATAAGGCAATATGAATTCCCTTATGGTTAAAAAGGGCACCCTTCTGTCTAAATTTGAAAAATGCATTCAAATAAACTGTAAGCCAATGTTTTCCAGATGCCAGAATATTGTCACATAATTCTTTCTGTAAGCAGAACAGCAAAATAGAGCCAATACATCCATCCTTCTGTTCTAAAGTCCCATGGGGAAAAGAAATATGTGCATCAAAATTCAAAGCCAAAAAGTAGCTCTACAGCTACTTGAATAATAAATGTGCCTCAGAATTTCAGTTTCTAAAATGTTAATGTTAACTACTTAGATTTTTAACTAGAAAATTGGTGTTTCTTTCCAAGATAATATTAAACTTTGAAATATTATATATCAAAAAATTATAAATGGTATTTTAAAAGTTGTTCTTCCAGGACCTATCAATTGCATTCATTGCCAACAACTTTAAACAATTATATTAATCACCATTTGTTTCTATACAATGGTATATCTACCCTTATATCCTTTAGCTATTAACCATATTAATAGAAGATCTACATGATAGAACAGTATCACTTTAGACCAGATGGGTCTACAAATGTATCATCATCCTCCTTTATGGTAACACTGCAATTATTAAATACTGGATATTTTAGGGTTTCTGCTACTAGTATTTATTTAACTTATGTCCTTATTTCAGATATATAGAGATCTTCTTTAATAGTAATACACAGGGTCTTAAACTGGTGACAGGCAGGACTTTTAAGCAAAATATATCATTTAAATCCACTGATGAGGAGCTGGCCTCTTTCAAAAGTATGTATGCATCACAGGACTACCTTGCAAATATTAACATTGAATTCACTAAGAGCAAAAGCTGTATACACTGCACCATTTCAATCTACTTTAAACATAGAATATGAAACATTATAATGAACACACTTCTAATTTTCTCACAGGTGTTGAAATGTATGAGATCTTCAGTTTGCTGAATAGTGGTGGTAATGAAATGATACTTGCTGTATGATTCATCTTGGTCATGGTGCAAATATAATTCTTCATGGCTAAACTACAGAGCAGATACAGTTCATACAGGATGGTAATTTCCATTGGAAAACTGGTTTCATTGCTCCTACGGATGTGCCTTTTCCCAGACCTCACTTCAGAGCTCAGTTTTTTCCCCTCAGTCATTTGTATAATCATCTAAAACAGTCTAATATTTCTCTGGGGGTGGCTTGTAGTGATGTGGATGATGCTGCTTCAGATGAGGTCCTAAACAAAAGGAACAGGAAAATATGTTTATATCAAACCCTGAATATGTAAGGCCAACATTTATCCATATTAAAAAGTCTTTGTGAGACCTTCAGCTTGCATCCCTTCAGCTTACAAGTGGAATGTCTGTGCTGACAATTATGTGCACATTCAGTGCCAACAACTTTACTGGGGCTGTGAAAGGACAAAAAGATTCAAGCAGATGAGTCTTGAACTAATTAATTACATTTTTCACTTGGCTTTGCAACACTGAATTGTACTTTTCAGAAATATATGCAGTGCTGGAAATGGCCATTAAGAGGTTTGCGCTGCTTTAGAAATACAGTAAGGCTCTAGCCACAATGGACTGAGTGAACCCAGAAAAATCTAATCTTGAAAGCTACTGAATGTCAGCCCTGGGCAGCACGTGGAGGACAGACCAACTTGGAACAAGTACTACAGTACTACTACTTAAGCCAAAGACGAACAATGACCGCCAGGGACATGTGGCTTTATCAGACTAAAACCACCCTGGGCCTGCCCTCCAGCTTTGGTGATCGGACACCCACCCCCACGGCGGCAACAACCCACTTGAACATCTGCCCTGTGACTCTGTGGAAGAGCTGTGGTGGAATGAATGGCAAATGTCAAATCACAGAGACCGAGCGAGAGAAAGACTGCATTTGCTTCCATTGCTGCTGACCGATAGTTATGGGGGGAAAAAAGCCAGTATTTCCCACACCTTAAGTTTACAGAATGCTACTGGAAAAAATAAAGACTTTAAGGCTTGAAAAAACTGCTTACATGTGGAGGATTGAAATTCGTAATGTCGCCCCATGTCAGAACAGTGTGGTACTTACTGTGGGGTGAAAATGGAGGAAGGTCAGGTGTTCGGAATGATTTAATCGTAGCTGGCCCTTCCCCACCAGTTGTCAGCACTTGAACCTCCAGGCGGTACAGCATCGATGGCCTCAGATTGGGCACAGTGAGTACATAATGATCCTAAAATTAAATAAGTCACTTTAATTCTCAGAGCATCTAAAAATAAAACATGGTTACCCTACTCGCATATATCAGCAGTTTAAACAGGTTCCATCACTGTCAGCACCCATAAATTATTTTCTTAGAATTCCATTAAAAGGATTTAAAATATGCTCACTTTGTTAAGAGGGTTTGTTTTGAATTTTTTGCTTGCTTGAACAGACTTGTTCACCATAATATTATGATTTCATGTCTAGTCCAAGTTGATCCGCTAAAGAAAGGGGATGATGTGCTCAATCACTAAAAAATGAATAAAAATGTAACTTCCTAAAATTTCTTTTTAACAAACATATTCATTACATAAACTTAGTTTTATTTTCAATCTGCATACGAATTCTACTAATTGGTAATTTAATTAGGGGCTGGCCTGGGGCCCCTTCTGCAGCTAGTGAATAAAAAGAGTGATCACACTGATTTCAGATTTGTCCCAATTATACCACAAGAATTTTTCTTCTGTTTTTAAGGCCATTTCTGGCATGATGGATTCACTTTTTACTGCTCCATACCCTTCATGATCACTTAGACCTGTGCAAAATAATTTCAGAATAATTTTACAGAATCTCACAGACTGGAATACAACTGGCTAAAGACTGACAGGTATTAAGGAATCAGAAGTTATTCATCTAAATCAAAATCAAAACTAAAATCAAAACATCATCTGTAGCAAGCTGTTACAAATCACTCATCTTGTTCCAGTCCCAGGAAGGGGACAGTTGGAGCAGTGATGCCAGACATTGTGGGCACAGTGTGCTCCTGTGACCTGCCAGGATGGTCTGGCCAGGAATTTGGAGGACAAGTTGTTCATGTTGGCACTGAACCTGTGTCATGCAGGGAAACCAAAGTGAGTTTTTGGAATAACTGTTAATTTGCTGTTACTGTCAGAGCAGATAGCAAAGGAAAAAGGAGAGAGAGAAAAAGTGGAGGGAAATGTGCAGTTTTATTGGCAAATAAAATTTATTAGCATGTATTCTGAGAGGGGGCTGCCCTTAACAGACCTTGCTGAAGCTGTTCCACCTCATACAGAACACTGAATGGGGAGGAAAGAGAGAGAAGAGTGCACGCATTGCACTCACCCTCTCACTCTGCTCACTCAGGTGCTTCTCCAGAAATTGGGACCTGTGGGTTTAGCCCTGGTTCTGTAAATGCTACATTTTTAGTCAGAGTGAATGACGCTTGCCATAAAATACCCTACATTTTTGTGGTTTCTGAGAGGTAGAAAATACTGTTTCAACTCAAATCAAAGTTTTCTGCAAGTTAACTGGGTTCCATAAATAGACAGACACAGTGATAGATAATTAAAGAATCTCCAGGTTCTACAGTAGTGAAACCAGAGGAAAACATTAAAAACTAAAACCTAACACAATGGAAAGGAATGCTTTAAATAAAACTTAATATATATTTTGGATCAAACTGAACCAAAAGCTCACAAAAAGGAATAGAAATTCTACGTAAAACATACACCTTCTCTGAAAAAACGAAGATGAAAGTGAAAACCAACATCTTATGGTTTGCTGACTCTGGCAGAGCTGGCAGCCGAGTTTCAATGGTCTCTTCACCTGCTTCTGCCAGAGGAGGAACTGAAATAGCAAAGGCCATCTTAAAGAAAATTGGGGGAAGAATTAAAATTGTTAACTCTTGCACTGTCAATAAACGGTGAAATCTAGTTCTCCTTAAAATTATTTGTCCATCAGATAATGGTACATATTGGTGGAGGGGGAAGTGTTTTTTATTAGAGCAATGAGTGAGGAAGTGAAAGGAAGTGAAAATTCCCTTAAATTCATCATCTTGGACACCAAATAATTAGTAAAACTATAATATTGGTCAAGTTGAACAGCTTGATCATGAAAAGAAAATAAAGACTAACTATTGCTACACAGATGATCTTTTCCTCCCTTCAGGCACTTCTCAGAAAACGGTTGCTAATTTGAAAACTGTGCACATCAAAATGTTTGGTGTGTCATCAAGAAGAGTAGCTGTGATTTCTATCTCCAGCAAGGAGGAAAAATTCAGCACTTTATGCTCCAATTTGCCCATAGAGCTAGAGTGTTTGACATCTGCATCACCACTGAACACTGTACACACATACAATTACGAAATCACTAGCAAAAAGTAGCAAACAACTTACTGCTGGCAGTATCTGTGACTGCGAGATGATGCTGTTGGGTAAACTGTTCTGCCGGCTTTCTGTGGTCACTTCTGCCCAAGTCACTTGAAAGCCTGTCATGGGCTGGTGAAGGTCTGCCTTAGACATCTTCCAGGAAAAATGACCAGTGATGTTACCCTCCTGAACAATGAAAGATGCAGAGAGATTCTCGGGTTTGGCCAACACTTTCGGTAGAACTGGCGCTATAAAGTTGGAAAGCAAAAAAGATAAGCTAAATTTGGAGAGATAACCTTCAATAAAATTCACTTAATTTCACAAATCAAGGTTAGACAGAGCTCTCTGGTGTTACACAGGAGCTTTCTGGCATCATACTTTCAGTGTTAACCAAAGCTTATCTTTGATATGTTACACTGCTATTTGGGGGCCAAATTTAAACTTCAGATCAAATGCTGCCAGCTCCAGGTACAGAAAGGAAAGCCAGTGGCATGTAAAGATCTAAGTGCCTCATTCACAGGCAGCCATCCTCCTGCTCCTCATATTTCAGAATACCTGAGTTCCAACTTTGAGACCACAAGAAAACCCACAGGATAGCTCAGAACTCCGTAATTCAGCCAAAAAGTAAAATTTGTACTCTAAACCTGTAGTACAAATTAATAACTGCACTTTGATTAAGGGAAAGATATATTTGAGTTGCAGTCGACCCAGAAGGCTGTAATGCTGGAAACTGTCAGGAGGGATGGTAAGAAAATGGTAGTGGCAGCCAGCAGGACTCTAGCTACTCATGGAGCATGGAGGTACCAATGGGAAGAGCACGGACTCAATGTAGAGGGCTACCCTATAACCAAGGAGAAAAGTGTCCAGTCTAGGCAGTGATTGCCATGACTGACCTGACCTAGGACTAGCTGACCCCAGAGCTCCTCTCCAACCATCTTCATAATTCTGCAATTTTCATAACCCTCTAACTATACATTGTGACAATGCTGTAAAAGGTGTGAGAGTCCGTATTTGTTATTTGAGAGCAGAATTAACCTAAACAAAACCAAACTGAAAAAGTAGCTTGCATCAGCAGGAAAATATTGAAAAGATAGGTCATGCCAGCATAATTTTGTTTACAGTTGTAATCTATCGTTACAATAAATTACAAAAATAAAAACTTGTAATAACAAATGTCATCAAATATTTATAAAAAGTCCACTAAAATTACACTGAATTGACAAAACAGCGATATATTAGCCAAAATCGATACTGCTCTGTGTTTCAGTTGATTTTTCACAAAAGCATTAGTCATATTTTTATTTGTTCTGAATCTTTCATTTCCTGTTTTAGAATTGCTTTTAAAGACTCTTTTTTGATGATTACAAATGCATTTTGAACTATTTGGCTAGTTCTCTGGATTATGCCTTACCTCCTTCAGCAGGACAATTAATGTGCTTGTGTTTTTTTTCTTTAAAGGAAGAGCAAGGTGGGGTAACAAAGAAAGTACTCTCAGCCTTAAAACGACCTTTAGATTTTGCAGGCAGAACAGTTACTTTGTACTTGCATGAAAATGACAAGTCCTTCAGAATAATGTAGTTTTCCTACAAGAAATAAAACAAAAAGATCACATGCTGGAAATAGAGCTGTAGGGGAAAAAAAAAAGAAACTGAAAATTAAGGTTGGCAAAAGATGAAAAGTTTTCACCAAAAAAAATACTTTCCTGGTATGCTTAACACATGCCAACATGGTTTTTACTTAGAGAAGAAAGAAAACATTGCCAATGTTATGATTATTTTCAGTAGTGAAGTATATTAGCATGGTATTTGATTATGTCCTTCAATTCTACACAGTTCCTTTGCCACGCTGCATCAAAGCAACTGGCTTCTAATATTTAGAACAGTCTCCCTGAGTGATGGCAGTGGGGGTAGCAGTGTGAGGATATAAATGCTAATCGAATGAAATAAATGTAAGTTAAGCTGCTGTAACAGGCTTCATCTATGTTTAACTTTTTTAAAGCATATTCAAAGTTCACCATGGCATTATGGATGCATTCATTTCCACTGCAGTACATTAACTACTTCTATATCCTTATCAGGAAGGAAAGCTCCACAGTTAAAACTGCAAACCACAAGTCTCTGTTTAAGGATAATGACTAGAGAAGAAAACTACACAAAGTGTGAATGTCCTGATAAATTCTTACTGTTGTCTGAAGTATTTTGAATAACACAGTCTGAAAGCTTGGGCACAAATCATATATGGGAAAAAAATATTTGATTGTTTTTTTCCTTGGGAAAACGTTCAATAACACCTTACTGGCTAAGATCAAAAGTCTTTCACTACCTTTTAAGTCTTTAATACCCTTCAGAATAACTAATTTCTCATGCTATTCTGCATAACTCCCTTTTTTCTAACTGCAAATTGGATTTGCATCTAATCTTCACTTGGAAGGTCATTTTGGATGGACCATACAGATTGGGCTGAGAATGAACTTCACTCCCTGCCTTCCTCCTGCTGGAAGGGTACTCCAACAGGCTTGATTTCTCCTTAAAATTGTGGTAGGAGTATTTTTCTTTATTCTGGCAGGGCCTAAATGCTAACCACTGAGAGCTTAAGGCCTTTATCCTCCTTGACTTATACATACCCAGTACTAAACCTTTTGTGGTATCCACCTTCTTCTGTTTGTTTTTAATTATTTTCATCCTCAAAAGAAACACAGTTTTCCAAAGCAGTTTGGAAGAATAACCATAAAATGATTGAAAAGAAATAAACTAGTTAATCCCACAATGCATTTGGACAGATGTATGAACAGTCTTTCCTGACCTCTAGTGGAAATAAACTTCTCAAATGTTAACTTTTTTCTATCTCCAATGTGCATATCTTGAAATACTGGGAAAGTACATCATAACATCATGTCACAATCATTTTTTAAATCCACCTCTAATAGTTGCTTTGCTGACTCCATGAAGCAGTAAATGTTATGAGCTAACAGTGTCCTGTGATGAGGAATGATGTCTTTTGATATATTCTACTTTTATATGCCATTAACTCCCCTGAATTGATGTGATAGAATAGAACAGGGTAAAAAGGTGAATTGTGATTTTTATCCATTCTCCATAACCCACTAAACCACTTGTGATGCACCAATCACATTACTGTGTTGTTCAAATAATGTGTTACAGAGACACATAACACTGGATTACCAACAAAAACAAACTGAGAACCAAGAACTGCCATACAATACGCATTTGGGCTGACATGTACTTACATGGAGTTTTTCTTCTCATCTAATATCTGCCTGACTTCCAGACTGAATGTCTACTATTTTTCACCTATAGTCCTTTAATTCTTATATCTATTATTCTCCTCAGGGTTGTGAAACTCACCTACACATCTAAAAGAAAATCTGGTTTATTAATTACTATTATTATTTTCAGTATTGAAGTATATTCAGTAATAGTATTAACTATTATTTTCAGTATTTGCACTGTGCTAAAGTCCTGTATTACTACTTTCAGATAAAGCTCCATGTTCTATATGCTGTAGAAATACAAAAGTACTTAATTAAGAAGTTTGCCTGGTCTCATTTTCTGAATAACATCAACAAAAGAGATTTTAGCCTAGCGTAGATTTTAAAAAAACAAAAACAGGCAACCCAAAACAGTCCAGATGAGCAATTTTTATCTTTTGCCAAAGAGAAACATAAAAAAGAAACATCCTTACTTATCAGTGAAACAGACTATTAAACATACTGTGTTATGATACAGAACCATCCTTTCTCTTGCTGTTTAGCAGCTATTGAGAGTCAAGCAGAAGGCTGAATGGAGACTTACATAAGTCAGCTCTGTTACTTTCCTAAGTCCTTTGGTGTTGTTGTGTGCACAGGACTCCAGTAACCAGTGGACTTGAAATTGATTCATGCTGATATCTAAATGATATAAAAAGAGAGGAAAAGGCATATAAGTATTGCAAATTTTCTGGCTTCCCTGAATGAAAACAGGAGTTGTAAGTTCCTCACCTGTACCTAAGAAACCTTTAATACAGTGGAGAAAACATACACCAATGTAATTTAAACCTTGTATCAGCTAATGGAGATAAACTTAAAAAGAGTGAAAAGGCATTTGCAGATATGTTAGTATATACTGCCTACATTTTTTTTTAAAAATCAAGAATTTAAATTGAGTGTTAAAAAAAATAATATCAGTGTTGCTACTTCTAATTATTCTGCAAATAATGGGAATGCCTTTGTGACAACTGCCTGACTGTTTATATTGTTAAGAGCATTGCAGTACTGCTGCCTGGCACTGGCTGAGAAGTCTGTGTCTGGAGATATGTGAAAATACCTGCAAATCCCTGAGCTTTCACCTTTCAGAATACACCACAAAACCTGTTCAGTATCTGTCCAAATAAAATTCTAGTCTTGACTCTTAGGAGTGATAGTGAAGGCTTGAGTTTACTCCCATTTAAATCAGTGACAAAACTTGCTGCAGTATCAAATTATTTCCAGCTCTTCTAGCTTTTTCTCTAATAATACTTGAATAAGGAAACAAAACAAAGAGCAATAAAGAATATGACAAAAGAAGGAAAACTCATTAGATAGTGCAAATAGTTTCTGACATTTTTCTGGATTTCATTCTCTATTGTTATGGAGGGGATACAAAATTATGTCTGTTTTTATTAATTAGCTCGGTATGACATAGCCACTAATTCCAAGTGCCTCACTGTAGGTTTCAGGAGGGAAAGCAAGTATCTTTGATGCCTTAAGGGCTGATCTGGCATTAGGGTGCTATGAGCAATTTGGATGCAAAACAGAAGGATTGTAAACTAAAGAGAAAATAACTAGCGTATGAAATCAGCTGAAATGGCTCCTTGAAATAGATTTTTTTTTAGTAGGTATCTTCATAACAACATATATGCTAATTACTTGGGTGATTTCTTTAGAAACAATATTTCTTTCAAAAAGAAATCTATTAGAAAAAAAAAAGGCTAAAGTCCTGCATTGTAATTCTTCCATTTCATTTAAAACAAATAAAGAAATGGAAATGCTTTTTCTTGTCTCTTCATTACTGGGCTTTCCCAATTGATGGGCCTATTGGATGGGGACACAAACTCACGGTGCATTTGTAAGCCAGTTTGATCCGATTTCATTTCTTCCAGTTCACTCAGTTATTGCCTGTTACCTACTAAATGATCCTTCTGAACTAAATCATTCTGTGGTTCTGTGATTATTTTATACTATCTGGATGGGTAGACTGCTCTTTGCAAAGCTAGAAAGCATCCATTTTCATTTGTAGTAATTTTCACTTGCAATCTATAAATAAATCACTCTCCTTCTGGTATATCCAAGCCAATTAAGCCTTGTAATTATCCTTCCATCAAGAATGGGATAAAACACATACCTCAGGTAGGTTACTGAATATCACTACATGGGTAACTGGGGAAAGACAAATCCCAAGCATCAAGACCTTACAACAGCTCAGCATTCAGACAGATTGCTGTAGAGCTTTACTAGGCCTCTGCTCAGAAATGTAATTCAAGATAGAACGACAGAATCACAGAACTGGTTTGGTTGGAAGGGACCATAAGGATAATCTATTTCCAATCCCCCTCTCAAGATACGTCTCACTAGACTAGGTTGCTCAGTGACCTGCCCAACCTGGCCTTGAACATTGGACAGGGAAAATAGTTACTTCCAGCTACTGGCACAGAAGAGTTCTGTTTGATTATATGGCAGGTCCACCTGCATGTGAGTCTCTCCTCCCCTCCCCTCCCCTCCTCTCCCCTCTCCCTCCCCTCCCAAGGTTGGTTTAGAATTTATCTTTAATATTTTTAAAAGCAAAAGGAGACCAAATGCATGCAAGTATCTAAAAAGTATCTAAAAATAAGAGAATTAAAAAAAAATGATGAAAATATGTCTTTTACAAAGCTGTTCACAGAGCTCACAGTCCCAGAGTCTTCCTTTTATGAAACAATAAATAGTTGTTTTTGCATTTACAACACATGCAAAATAAAAGCTTCTCCTAGCCTTCCTTTCAGCAATACACTCCTAGTGGGATCACTGCTATAATTTTACTTAGATTTTGTGTTTTAGCTGTCCTTTACAGATTCAGGGACAGGTACTGGACAAGCCGTTCAAGCTGCAGTCTAGCAGAATGTCAGCCACTGCCACCAAATTAAGCCCAGCTAAGGTTAATACAATGAGCTCACAGTCACAGTTTTTTTCTGGAAAGTCAGTTTTATCAGAACGCTCTGCTATTCCTTCTAGAATAGGTACGCAACACTGACAAGAAACTGACACACTCCTTCAGTCTGCTTCCCTGATATTTCAGATGTCACAGTATAAAGCCTTTTTGTATACTATCAATCTCCTTCCTAACAGTTTAGAGTTTTCTTGGTTCTGAATTTCTAGTTAGGAGTCTTTAAAAAGCTTTGTAACGTCACTGTTCTCACGCTTATAAAGTCTATCAATTGACAGTAAAAAGAGTGATGTTTGCACAAACAGCAAGCATTTATATTTTCCAGTACTCAAAATAATAAACACATTGAACTTGAAGGACGTAAGTACTAGCACTCACTTGAGCAGCTCTAAGCTTGTGAAATTAGTCAACAGAATAACCACTTCAGTAAGAACAGCGGCCAGCTTATTCAAATAATTACTTTTATTTTAAATTTATGTAAAGAAGGGGAAAAAAAAAAGGCAATCCAGGACAATTACTTTGAAAATCTCTTAATGATACTGACATGGAAATGATCTCCAGCTGTCCAAGCTAAAGATGTTTAGATGTTTAAGACAGTTGCATATAACTAATCTTTTCAAATAAACTAATAGTTGATGTTAATTACTTTGACTATGATTTTTAAAGTAAATTTTCTAAAGTATAAAATGAGTTCCTAGACTTAAGAAAACATTTCTATGCAGACACCACATGATCATGTTCTTAAAATTTCATATGCGCTCAGCTCTTTTCCTCGACAAGGGTATGCAGCTAACTCTGTTGGACAGAAATCTTAAATCTGTAATTAGAAATGTACAGACCAGGGCATGCTCCAAAGCATTTTTTTTAATTTTCCCAAAACTGCCTTAATTTTCAAACAAGCATCTCCACAAAGCTCTCTTTCTATTGATTGTATTTAGAAATATATTCTTCACCAGATTTATCTGTGTCCGCCGCCCTTCCCAATTTAAACTCTTTAGTTCCATTTTAATAAAAATAAAACAATATATTTCAGATTTTTCTGTGTGGCAAATGTGCATTTATTCTGTAGCTTCAAGCTGTAAAAACAGCTCAAAATCCTGTCAATGCCAATCCCAAAAACATCTGTTTGCCACTTGGAAAAGTTCAGGTTATTATGCACAATTTAAGCATCTTAAATTGATAAGTATCAGGCAGTGGAACATAGCCTATGCCATGGCTGCATGATGGTTCCTAGGAATACCACACACCTACATTCTACACTTGCTACATCTCATCATCTCCCCATAGAATTTAGAGCTCTGAGAATCATTGAGAAAAATAACCCAACACAACTCCAGGTAACTCTGCAACTTCTCCTAGATTGAACTTATGGTTTAAATGGCTCTACAGTTTATTGAAAATAAACTAAATTTCAAAGGTGATCTCTTTTCCTCATCTTTGCCAACATTTTCCACATTTCTGTTTTGTACATATACATTATTGCCAACTGTATGAATAACTTCATCTAACGTGTTTTCCTTTTTTTTCATCATGCTACTGCAAACAGCTACTTTCTCTGCCTCAAATATTTATTCTGCTTTATACTGCAGTTACTGTTTCAGGAGGGTGACAGCTTAACAAGCATGAGGAACTGAAGTCTCCTTTGCAGCTAAAAAACTGGAATAGCCTGGGCATAACAGCAGTGAAATTTGTTCATGGTGCCCAAACCCACTAACACAGAGTTAAAAAATCCACAATCCAGGAGATCAGGTAAACAGATTTAAGAGGCGTTTATTTCTTTTTATTCCTCTTATCCACAGCAAGAAAATTACAGCAGAGTGTTTTGAGAACTGGGGCTGGTTTGCTGGATGTTTTTAGGCAAAGCACTTCATGGCTCCTTACCTCTGTTCCACCCTTGTCAAGTGGTCATAATGATAACAGTGTATGTTGCAAAAGTGTTCAGCTCTTGTATGTTATTCTGATGTGGGTCTCTACCATTTGGTACAAAAATGCCAATTAATACCAGCTGTGACAGCGCTACTATGCAGGCAACTAAATTACAAAAACTTGGTAGAAAGGAAAATCAAATGGGATTTGCTAGAAAACAAGATTTCACAGCAGACATGTTCAACAATAGCAACTCAAATTAAGGTTTAATTACAATAAAAATGTCTGGCATCAATAAACACAGTAACATCAAGCTGATTCCTGCATCATGACAGGATTTAAAGTAATTAATATGCAGTGTCTGATAGATTTTCCTATTAGAATAAAAGAAGGAAAAAAAGTAAATATTATAAAATAAGACATATGAAAACCTTTACCTGCCAGCATAAAAGTATTAATTTAATATAAATAACTAGCAGCTGTGAAATTAGTATTTCAGTGAAAAAAAGGAACAGTGTTCTGTATTTTTTGTCAAGACACCTCGGCAAACTCACTTCCTCCAAAATATATACATATAATTAATATGCTAACTGCATGTCAAAATGAGTTATTATCAAAGCTTGGAAGATAATTAGCTATATCAAAACCTGCTGTCTTCATTCAAAGCTAAACTTTCTTCAAACAGAATGCCATGAGAAGGCTAAAATATCTGTGAAACTATTCAGAAAGAAAATTATTGAAACAACTTGTTCTGTGTGCAGATAAACTTTTAGATTCATTATATTTTGTTAGATCTGATATATCATATAGCAAACCACAATGATTTTTTGTGACTGGCCACATGTTTTTGGTTTCCTCCTCACGGTGGGAAGGGCGGGGCGTTGATCTTACAAGCTTCTGAGCACTCTGGCCCTGATTCAACAAAGCACTTAGGCACATGAACAGTCGTGTTGACTTCAATAGTTAAGGGTAGCTAATGGATCAGGCCAGAAAGTTTAGAACTCAGCAAGATCAAGACACTAATGATCATACAAACTATAAAGGATGGTCTTGAACATGTCTTTGATGGTCTTAGACTAATAGGAAAAATATAGCAAAATTAAGTAATTTCCTTTCTGGATCATGCGTCTTGCAGCATTACTGCTCTAAAAATAGACTACAGCAAGAGGGGAAAATATTTTATATTTAATATCACAAAACAGGGCAGCATCTGCTCAGGGCACAAAAAGTGATCTACAAGCTTGATTAATTTTTTTCTACCATAAAGTTTTAGAATGATTTTGGGGAACTCTGTATAAATCCTGTGTCAAATAACACACCATTCAGGAAAAAAATATTTATCTCATTGTATTGAATGGTGAAGATACAATGATGAATGTAAAAGTATCAATGGTAAATGGTGAAATTTATGATGTCTTGCATAAAGTAGAACATATTATCATCTCTGAAGTGCCCACAGGTGGGTACAACTCAAAGGCTTTCTGCAGAAATGTTCCTGCTCTTTCTCCTCCGTATATGTAACCCCTGATATACCTTTACAGCTGGAAACTAATGCAACACAGCCCTGACTCCAACTCACTGCTTGGGGAAGGAAGAGCAGCAGTGTTTGCTCTCTACCATGACCTGCCTGTATTTCCACACCAAGAACTATTAAGCAAGCAGTTGAAAGAGAATGCAATGAAGCGTCCTCTGCTCTCTCAAGCTTGTGTTCATCTGTTTATTGGACCAACATTCTTTCCCATGTCTACAGATCCATAACACACAATTTTCCATAATCACTTTTTCTGCTAAACTCAGTTGCTGAAGAGGTCCTGAAAAATATGAAGGGAAGGCTAAATATGGGCAAAAACCAAGTGAATAAATAAGTGCTATTTACTACTAGTTCCTTCAGTTTTGAAGACACGATTAGCATGAAGTGATCCACATGATATTTACAGAATGACTGAAGACCAGTTTGGCAAGGAGAAGTTTGCAAAGAAGCTAAATATGATCTGAGTCACTAGTACATCATAACACTAATTTATTTCTTCATACATTTGTTCTGTAGTAGGCATTTTAGGTTAGCTCTCTTAAAAAAGTAAATGAAAATCGCTTTATCTCTTTAGCTGCCTGTGGACTGGTGGTATTAAAAAAGGGGGAAAAATCCAAAGTTTTGTTTGGTTATGAAATTCATGGTATTCATGACACCTCTGAGAAAAAAACCCAACTTTTTAATAATCACCTATCCAAGCACTCTGATTAAAATAAACACCTAAACCTTCAGTTGACATTTAAACTTCATTCAACAAACACTTCCTAACAAGGCAAACTTTACTGTTTCCTGCTCTTACATGGAATACAAGCAGTTTCAATTAAATCACAAAGATTTTGTTTCTCACATTATGCCATTTAAAATAAACTTTCTTTCTATAGAACACATTCCTTGTATAATACAAACTATAAGCCTTTCCAAAAATGATATTAACAATTTAAAGTCAAGCCTGAGCCACAGTATTTTTTCCATATCTAGACCTAGGAAGCCTCAAGGTTTGAAGATGTTTATATTGAAGGATTTAAGTTTGGGATCATCTCTAAGCCGGATTACCTCTACCCTTACTCGTTTTCCCACACACAACATCCTATACAAAGTGAGTTCAACAGTATCTCATTCTGGTTTTCTATTACAAGGAAATTTGCCTCTTGTCAGCTCCAAGTCTCACAATAGCTGCTTGTAGGATGAATAGAAGCTTCCTACATTACTTCCTCACAGACAGATTTTAAAAGCTATCTAAGCATCCAAAACATGAATTTAATGGAAAAAAGCAAACCAAAACCCCAAACAAAAAATCCAACACTCACTATGGTTATAGATATCTTGAGAATGTCACTAGGTACTCCATAATTACATTGCATTCTATGTTTCTATTATTTTTTTTAGCCTTCTATGTAACTTTGACAAATCCGGACAATCACTTAGATAAGTAGGCTATATTAAGGGTAAGTAATCTTGGAGTTTCTCCCAATTCCAGAGTCAAGATACAGACCCAGCTCACTCCTAACTCCACAGTGAGAGTAGATGCACAGGTGCATCTGCTACTCCCTTCACTGTCATGCCCCATGCAAAAGCCATACAGATGCATTTGCACACATGTACAATGTTCCATCAAGTACCAAACTGGACTGACACGGAACGTCATACCAAGATATTGCTTTGCACTGACACGCAGGTTCTAAATCTGCAGTTTAAAATTAATGAGTCTATGAGAAAAAAGAAGAGAGCAAATCCAGGTTAAGTATTTATAAAATCATGTGCATACAGGTAGGGTGAGCAGAACACAGGTAGGGTGACTGTTTTCTGTGTCACCAATGTAAGAATTTGTATTCAAATAAAGGGGGAAGAATTGGCTTCAAAACAAATCAAAAAGTGTTCCAAATGCCCAAAAATTATGTGACCCTGATGGGACATTGGATCTCATAGTGAAGATAAAGGCAACAGAAGTGAATAAATACAATGAAATCACATTGGACGCAGGAATTTTCATTAACCAGATGTTGTCTGAGGCTGGGACAATAATCTCCATAAGTACCATGACACTCTTGCCCTATTCTTATGTTCCTTTTGATTTGCTTTTTGCCACTGACAAGACCAGAATACCTGTTGGGTAGGATCTTTGGTCTAAACTACTACGGATATTTTTACATTGTCTATGGTCACAGGAGCAAAAGAAACTGGTGCTTAACAACTCATTACTGATCAGACGCATACATGTTACATCTTTAAATTTACATGGTATTTTCAGTGTCAGATACCCTTTTTTTGATTTCTTTCCCTCCAAATCTCATTCAAATAGTCCATTTTCCTTCCCTGTCTGTAGTGTTTATGCGACTGGCTTTATGGCCACCTTATGAAAGCAGGTTAACTAAAAAGTACAGGTTAAAAAGAGGCACGTGGAGGAAAATTCACCCATTTTATAAGAGGACACTTGTTAGTTTAAACCACCTTCACCATGAGCATGATGACTCCTGGCTGATAGCTTAACCTTCCCTGGATCTTAAGAAAAATGTTTTATTCAAAACATAGTCAGGATAAGAGAGCGCTAATGAACAGCTATTAGCCCACACTGGTTGGAGAAGTATCTTGCTAAACTGCAGGGCCTCAGTACCTTTTTACTCAGAGTAGGAATGGTACAATTGCTCCAGGAACGATGGTTTAAGCATGTAAGACAGAGCTTTGACTTAATGTCACCAAGTGGTACAGTCTGGGGAAAGGAGAGGAAGAACTGGATGGTAAAAAGCTTGCCATTTTAGCCCTCAGTTATTGATATTGCCTCACCACAGACATTGCCAAGTTTAGTGATACTATATATGCATGCATATATATATAAAGCACTGTATTTATTGTTAAAATAATTAATTTTATAGGTTGTGGTAACACTCAAGAAGTAACTAGAAATATAGAAAATGTGTACTAGGCTGACAGTATTATTGAAGATACGTAAAGACGCTGGTTTTGACAACTTATTTTCTCCTGAAGAATTAAAAATCAGGCAAGAGTTTATTTATTAGTTGGCCAGTTAATTTTTTCAGTATCTGTAAGTTAAACCTTGATAAATGATTTTGCAATGCAATATTGAATGTTTATCTACAGTCCAACTGCACGTACTCGTTCCACTTAATGATGGTCTATCTTTGAATTGTACTCATAGACCTGGTAATTTGCAATTATACTTCCAATTGATCTTTAATGCAAGTTCAAAAGAAATCAAGCTTAAATTTCTATCAGTTACTAAATTTAAGAATAAAAAGAAGATTTCTTTAAAATGCATAAATTAAGTCAAATTAATACACTTTCACTCTGGAGTATGATTCAGGTCATACTGAGGGCTTATGAACAGCCACACTATGTAAATTTTAAAATGAAGCAATAAATGTATCAACTGAAAAGTGTTAGAACTAGTCTCATGAATGTTCTCGACCAAACCAGTCCACTACAGCCATCAGCTGCCTTTAGCAGACATCAGTGGGTGCCTGTTAAGCAAAATTAGTCTTCTGTGCTGTCTGAGATCACAGTGGGTAGTTCTGATTTGGCTTGTGATTATTTCATTTCCTGGCAGACTTTAAATCAATTCCAATTACATTTCTGGGACTAACAGTTGGACAAACTTGCCCCTAAGTCTCTCATACCAAGAGCTTTAACCACCTACCCTTAAAGGTATGGAGGTTTGGAAGCAAGTGAAAGTCAGTAAGTAATTGTTTTCAGTTCTGACTGTGAAAACATGAAGAAAAGCAGTAAACTGCCCTTGAAAAGACTCTCCAATATTGTCCCATTTGCAGGGGAGATGCCACCAAGGTTACCACTATTGTAATTTTAAAACTTTATTACTTGTCCCACTAATCAATTGCAGACTATTTGAGAAGTTGCAACACCATCTGCTCTACCAAATTGTATTATTTGTGGTTGATGTTTTTCATGACTCCCACCAGTAACATTTTAATTATTGTCAGCACTTTACATTTGGACACAAAACAAACACTCAGAGTCCTGTAGTCAGTTTATAAAGTACAAGTAGAACTGGAGATTGCTCCCCTTTTCATTCCCTCCAAAAAGGCAAAGAAATTTTTTCCTGGAACCATATTAGGTCTATGCAAGACAGAGTTAGGGAGGAGTAGGAATCACACACACTTCTGATAGGATATTCTTTTAACTCTGGAATAATTTCCCATAAGAATTAAAGCTGACAGCACTACCTATCCTCCCACACAGGATGTTGTGGAAGCCCATAGGACAAAGTCTGTAGCACATGTGGAAAAGTAAATTATGCAATGTCTACGAGTACATTTTTAAAGAGGTGAACTAGCTGAAGATTCCTGTGCTTGAAGCCAGTTTTACTAATTAAATCCCTAAATACTAATGCACATTACGCATACCCACAGAATCAACCACTGTTGAGACAAAATCTCTGTATTCTCATGGAAGTATGAGGCAATATATTGGTGTATACTTCACTATAATTAAGAGTGAGGTCATTTTCTTGAGAGAACCATCTGGACCATGGTGGTATCTTGAAGTACAAATATTTTACTGCTTAAATATCGATAATTAGAATATGGCCAGCTGCTCAAACACTAATCTGCCTAGTGCAACAGTTAGTACCAAACTAAATAATGTATTAGCATTAAGCAACTACTGCTGAATTCTTTACAATAACAGCAAGAAACACCAGATGTCATTGAAAGGTTCAATTAGCTTCAATGGCTCTACTTCCCTGAGAAAGGACCATTCCGTAACACAGGGGAAGCTTTCAATTATTTTAAAACCTGCCATAAGAAATACCTTATTACAGACAAAGAGTCGGCACATACAGTCACTTCATTTATGTCCCTAAACTAAGTGAAAGTTAATTTTGTTTTCCTAAGATCTGGGTTTAAAAGCATTTGTCATAGCTTTGTTTGCTTTGCCTTGCCTTGCATTTTATCCTTCCCTGTAATTTAATTTATTATTCTTGTTTGGTTGATTTATCAGACAATGGGGGATTCTCTGCCTCTCCCTGCCTTAAGTGTTCTTTTCTCCTTCTGCTTTACCATTTACAGAAACACAAAGAAAGAAGCCTGAAGCCAAGTCTTAATGCATTTTAAATATTTGTCTTTTTAAGCAAAACCAGGGGGCAGATATATTGATTTTAAATATCTAGAAGTACTTAAAATGGTTAGTTTAAACAGGGGGAAGTAAATGCATATAGACTTCATTCAAAGAAAAGTGAAGGAAACTAAAACTTTACCTGAACAAGGAAAAGTGCATATTACTTCAATAACAAGCACTAAGAAAATGGTAGTGAAAGCAGAGTAACGGATTCAAAAATATTGTTGTGACCTGTTGCTTTGGAAAGAAAATATATTCTAAAATCTTATGTATTATACTTATTGCAGCAAGTGATGACAATTGATGCAGTGAGTTCATAAAAGTATTTTTTTTTCCTTCTGTCTATGGGAAATAGTTTCATAAACAAATTTGCAGCAACTTGAAGACTTTTCAGCTGAAGTCCAAAACCTCAGCTTTCCAGCTGCCCAACCACTGAAAAAGAGAGAAAACTTAAGCATCCTTTTATTTTCACACTTTCATTCTTGATTACTGCACAAGATACTGAGGATCTTAATTATCCTAAGTAGCTAATCCTTTTAAGTAGGGGGTTCAGTGTGTATCCACTCTTGGTAATGGATGGTACCTTGTGACTCCAGCATGAAGGAGTTAAAAGTGATTTGTTTAATTTGATTCCACTGTTTGATATAAATAGCTCATAACTTCTAATTTCACACAGTCGAAATGGCCAAAAAAATCTGGCCAAAAACACATTCTTCTTTTCATTTACAAAAGTGGGATTCGTGCTGTTAAAGGAATGCACTGTGTTTCTCTAATCCCAGACCTAAATAAGCAGCAAATGAAAGGCATTTTTTTCCTTCAGAAAGAAGCTGTTGTATTCATATGCAATATGCTTTTTGATGACTCTAGCAAAATTATGTGCCTTTGCTAAGTACCTTGTCCTGCTTGAAGTGTAGAGATATTTTTGCTAGCATACATACTGAAGTTATTATTACCATCATCCCAAACAAATCTAACTGAAGGATTATTTCAGAAAGAGACCTATTTTAATGTAAAGTCCAGATCCTACATTTTTATTCATGCTTCACGCCTACTGAAGTTAATGGGACTTAAGAAATGACACTTGAAGAACAGGCCTAGATAAGTCAGTCCTGCTTACCAAATTGTGGCACATTATGATGCATATGTATGGAAATCCATCCACTAAGACTTTTACTCAAACACTTCTGAATGAGTTTCTAAGTACTGACATGCAATCAGTCCTTTATTGTATAATAAAGTCAGTTTGGTTGTAATTTGCAAAACCCCCTCTGTTGCAATTGCTGCACGGGACAGAGGTCTGATTTCTATTCAGAAGGATGATATAAAAACAAGAGCTTCAGCCCTCATGTCATCATTGTGTTCTTTTCACTGGCTTCCTAGAGACACATCTGCAAATTTCACTGAGGGATATGTCTTCATAGTCATGGAAGAACTATCTTTAAATGTCAACAGATATAACTATGCCTTCTGTAAATCCTAAGGAATGTTGCAATAAATTTAGATGGCCTCTGCAGGCTGATATTCATGAAGGATAAATTCCCTGTCATTGAAAAAACAATGACAGCATCTGTTATAGGGCCTTACAGACAGAACTGAAATAACTTGATTTAATTTCAGTTAGTTCTACTTTGAGCAAATGGTTGAACCTGACGACCTCCAGAGGTTCCTTCCAACCCATTTCAATTATTTTATGATTTTGACCTATTTTTAGCTCTTCAGACTGAGTAAAATGATTCAAATTCAAAAGCAAAATGAAAACAAAGAAATAATCTAAAACAATCTTAGGAACATGTTTGTATTTCTTTAAGTGGTATAAGCAATCCACACAGGTTTTGCTGGGATATGCTGTGATACTACTGTGTTGGCAGATGGTACAAAACTCTTCTACAGAGGCATCTTTATTTAGGAGAAAATTAGAAAAAAAATTAGAAGATCTTCAGTCTGCACAGAATAGTGTAACCACTGAATTAAGAAATATAACAAAAAATCCTGAGCAGCTATCACTATAGAAAATTAGTAATACTACTTGTACTGACTGCTGTTTAAGTAGCTATTGAAGTTTTCATTACAGCCAAAAAAGAAACTCTATATCAACATAATAAAGGCAAGTGTAGAGTTCAACAAAGTTCAGCAAAGTTCAACAAAGGCAAATGCTTCCTGCACCTGAGGAAGAATAACCCCCTGCACCAGCACAGGCTGGGGGCTGACCTGCTGGAAAGCAGCTCTGCAGAGAACTTGGCAGTCCTGGTGAACAAAAGCCATGGGCCAGTAGTGTGTCCTTGTGGCCAGGAAGGCCAATGGTATTCCAGGGTGCATCCAGAGTTTTGCCAGAAGGTTGAGGGATGTGACCCTTTCCCTCTACTCAGCCCTAGTGAGGCCACATCTGGAGTGCTGTATACAGTTCTGGGCTCCTCAGGACAAGAAAGACACAGAGCTCCCAGAGCGAGTCCAGCAGAGGGCAACAAAGATGATTAAGAAACTGGAGCATCTCTCTTATGAAGAAAGGCTGATGGTGCTGAGCCTGTTTAGCCTGAAGGGCATCAATGCAAACAAATATCTTAAGGCAGATGTCAAGAGGATGGGACCAGAATCTATTCAGTAGTGCCCAGTGACAGGACAAAAGGCGACAGGTTCACACTGAAAAAGGGAAAGTTCCATGTGAGGAAAAAATTCTTTATTTTCAGGGTAACAGAGCACTGGAACAGGCTGTCCAGAGAGGTTGTGAAGTCTTCTTCTCTGGAGATATTCAAAACTTGCTTGGATGCAATTCTTTGCAATTTGCTCCAAGTGAACATGCTTTAACAGGGAGGTTGGACTAGATCTTCCAAGGTCACTTACAACCCCAACTATTCTGTGATTCTGTGATAACATACTGGTTTAAATGTCTTCATCTTAAAAAAAATAATCCAAAATCTAAATAACATTTTTATTTCATCATCTCTGCAACCAGCTCTTGCTAAGATCATGATGCATACAAATTTGTATACACAGAGCATGCAAAAGAACTCAAACACCAAACCACACAAAGCAAAGATTGCTACAACCAATTGAAATTGGATCAATTTACATTTACATCAATTCAACATGTCTAAGCTTGAAACTTTTATTTCTTGGATTATTTTGTTATCATGGAAACCCTTATACTTATTTCACATAGTTTCATGATAGTTGTCTTAATTTTTATATTTTAATGTTACACGCTCTAATATAGGAGTGTGGAATGGCTATTTTTAATAGGAAATTACACAAAAATGAGAGCATTAGCGCAGTCAAAAGGAACTCCTTGTTCACCCACTATGGAGGAGACAAAGAGGTCAATTTCCTGTCAGGAAGGATTTGAACTCTGATTGCCTACAACAAAAATAGATGTCATGCCATAGAGCAGACTCAGGTAAGTTTTCTCTCAGTATTTCCTATTATAGTCGCTGTACTCTAATACTTCCTACAGCTCCCTAAATATGACTTAAGACAGTGCAGTTCAGAAAGGAGAAAGATACATGGGTACAGTTCCCAATGCAGCTGGCTCCAGTAACTGCTGTCTTTCATAAACAGAGGACACAGCCAATATGCTTCTCCTGCTGTGTTACTTGCACGGTGAAACAGACTTTCTCGGCAGTAAATTGTCACTAGTAAATTTACAGTCAGTACCTCATCCATGCACTACATAATCTCCAAACTCTTGCAAGGGCTTATAGAAGTTGCTGGTTTCTCAGGAGCAGGTAACTGCCTATATTTCAGTTCCACATGAGGCAATGTCTCCTGCTGAGTTACTGCATGTGCTGTCACTCAGAACAAGAATACTTTCTTTTTAAAAAAGAAAAGAAAAAAGTAAGTCTGATGAACTGTCATATTCTGCCCCTTTTCACACACCTTTGCTATCACTGTCTGTTCTGCAAGAAAAATGAAGGCATCTTCCACTGCAGCATGGACCGAAACACCCCAGTGCCTGTCACAGAGCTTTGCCCCTGCCCATGACCAAAATGGACCTCTGAGTGTCCCCCTATGTAAGTGGACGCACACACATTCACAGGTGAGTCAGCTGTAAAGTCAGTTACTCGGCAACTCAGCTAGTCCATCACAGCCACAGGGCGACAGCATGTAAATCCATGTCATTTTTGACAGGTCTGTGACACATTTGTCTGACATTCTCCTATTGTGGAGATTACACCAGTTCCAAACATTGTTATTTCTGAACTGTGAGTCACTATAAGGATGCTGACTACCTTATTTCTTCTTAAAGACATCTACAGCATCTGATACAAATATCTCCATGTACATAGCAGAGGGTGAGATTCAGCTCCAGATTTAGACGGAAACATTTAGATATCTACAGTGTGATGTCTCTAACCTCGATATCTATTTTATCATTATAATTAGTGGACACTTAGTTCAAGGTTATCTACTTTGGAACAAGAATATTGCTGTACTGGTCATGATTTTTCCTCCAGACAACTAACTTTAGAAAACTACTAGTAAGGTGAATTTCAGTAGGGGTGCTGGCATTTCAGTCAGAGGACACGTGATCTTTCTTCTAGCAACAGGCTGGCAGGAAAACGGCTGCCGATGGATTGACTGCTCCAATGGGCTAAATCTTGCCTGCAGACCGTGAGTTGCATCAAGCCCTGCCTGATGTCTTGTGGGAGACATCATAGTCTCCTCATATTTTAATCCTTCTCTCAGTTTTTTCAGTACAGACTGCCAAGAACTGAACCTCAGCTCACAGACAGACGTCAGGTATCTCTTAGCTTTTTACAAATGAGCTGTCTAGGTTCCCCTCTGTTTTCAGTAAAGAAGTGAGGATCTCCAGAGAGCAATTCTGCTGTTGAGGGGGATGAATTGCTTCAGAAGTCACCTGCTTTTCTTTTCTGACTATAAAAAGAGTCAGAACAATGAGTTGACATCTCACTTGCAAAAGGCTAAAGTTTACAGTGATCAGTCCCAACCAAGCTCAGAACATATAAATCTCACTTTGGATAATGAAAACCACATTTTTAGGTAAACAATATTCCCAATTAAAAATGCCTCACTTTCTACTTAAATGCTAAATTATTCCAGCTTTCCATGAAGCTACCCAGAAATGAAACACAATAGGAAAAGCTAGGACAAAGAAAATTAGCACAGCCAAGACCGGGGCAAACATTTAAAATGTGTATGTAGTCAGGCTGAATCAAAGCTTGCAGATTGTATGGAGGAATAAGGATGGATTTGAAAGTAATTGACATAGCAGGGCTAGCAAGGTAACCATTCAAACAGGCAGGCACTTTCTAAAAAGCCAAGGATACCTCTCATAATATGCACAATTCATTGTGACATATTCTTATGTTACATAGCATTACTGAGCATTTATATAGTCTGTCCTCATTCAAGGTGGTGCTGCATACACCTAAACCCAAAGGCACTTAAATGTTTCTGAAATTCTTTGAAAAATTCCAGACAAAAAGGTGGTTATTCACTTTACAGCCCTTTATTTCAAAAAAAATTGAATGGATTTTATTTAGTGGTACTGCTACATGTATAGATTGCTCCAAGTTAAAACACTAACAGTGTTAGCCCATTTTGAGATAACAGCATATGAACGTGTAATGGCTAAGCTGAAGCAATTTGGAACAAACCTATATGCTCCTGGGGACAAGAAAGGAAAATCCCTTTTTTTATTTCTGAATCTGATTAGACACTTAAAATTTATGACATTTTCCTGTAAACTGGAAGATGAAAGCATAAAATTGTTGTTAGATTTTTCTGAAAACCAGAAGGATGCAGCCTAGCAGAAAACCAACTTCAAGACTTTTTCAGTGGTTGTGACCACCTATTCATTCTGTTCTAATTCAAGTTGATTGATACAGTATGGCATAAAGCCTACTGTGGCCCTACACTGAGCTCTAAATAGCTCTAAATTTTGTGATTCAAACTATATTTTAGTTTCTGTTACATCACTGCATGATTTCCATATGCATTAATTTCCTGACTAATTTCCCAAATGAGAAAATCCAACAAGTGACACTGCAGTGGCATCAGCAGAAAACCTTGCCCTGGAGCTGTATGTGCTTGAGACCCTCCAACCACACTCCAGGGGGACAACATTCCTATGTACCTCAGAGCTTTTGTAGCTTAGGCCAAATTCTGCTATTTGAAACTTCACAGAGGTAATTCCTACTGAAATAAAAATTGTCTCAGTTATGTGCAGATTCAGCATCCCAACATGACTGACTGGAACTTTTGGATACCTGATTCATGCAATTTCCTTCTGTGAGACATTTACACAGATGTAACAGTGAGAGGAGAGGCAATGCTCCACTCCGACATGAAGGTGAAGGGATGGAAGGATGAGCGTAGGACTTAACTCTGAATTACTGTATAATATTGTAGTAATGTTCTACAACTCTGAGACAGATGATGAGAGTCTTCCTTAGAAAAAATAGTAAAACAAAAATTTGACAAACCTGTCTTCTTCCAGTACACTTTGACCTGAAGTTGATTGTCCTGATAGAAAGGAGTTCCAATTTTAAGAAAACGAGTGGTTTTCCTTCTTTGAAAGGCTGGGTAAGGATCTACCAGTCCTTTCTGTGCTTTCCCAGCTGATGTCCGTTCCTCTGCAATACACAAATCAATCAGGAAACTATTCAGTTAAGTACAATGCTGTATAATGACTACAGTAACTGTGCTGAAGTTCAGAAAATAATACTATCTTTCATCCAAATTATCTTATTTCAGTATCTTACCTAAATGAAATCAATAAAAAGAACAAACTGCCCATAATAGATTTGAAAAGGATATCACTTGATGGAAATTCAGTTTTAGACAGTGTCAGAAAAAGATAAATGTATTATTACATGAAAATGCTCTGTAAAGTTCCCAAATAGTCATAAGGAAGGGGACAGTATCTATATCCCCAAGAACAAGAAATGTTAACACACTGACTTTTTTAACAGACATGCTGTCTAGGAGTAGTTCTGTATAATCATTCACAGTCTTTATATTCATGCAGGGTTTGAATATGCACAAAATCCAAGGATGATATTGAGTGTAACCCACAGAGTGCCACATGTGGTTATTACATCAAAGTAAATATAGTTCTTTGGTGTGCTATGTAAGAGCACTGTGGTCAGATTAAAGATCTTTCTAGCCCACTTTCCTGTTTCCAGCAGTGAATGGTGAATGCTTAGGAAAACACTGTAAGAGCAGAATTTTCTTTCAGCAATTCCCTTGGTTATATGTGCCTAGTTTCCAACAAGCAATGGTAATGGGATGTCCTTCATCAAGCCCTTTTTTTGGCAACAATTTATCAACTGTATTTCTAGATATTTTCAGTTGAAAAGGCAGCAACGTTGATTCAAATTGCACTTTTCATTGCACACTTGCAAATATATCCAATACAATTAAGAGGATCAGATTATAAAGAAAAAAGCTGTATTTACTTCAATACTATACCTAAATGAAAAGTAAAGAGTCAAATAATTAGGAAGTGGCAAATTATTAATTACATACTTGAGAGAAAGAAGGAAATGCTCAGGTTTCAATAATTGTCACAAATAACATATAAGCTTTAACATTTTGCCTCGTGTAACATATAAAAGTGAACATTTTGCCTTACATGTAGTTTCAGCTGAAACTCACTTGTTTTATGGCCAAATTTTACTTTCTCAGCCCTTTCCTGAATCTGGTACAATTTTTCATTTTTCTTTATTTTACATCAAAGTAAAACTACCAAACTTAAGGAAACTCTTTCTCAAGGTAACCATAATGTTTCTACTGCCTAAATGGGAATTGAAAAGTTATAAAGAGAAGTACAAACTAAAATCTATTAAATATTCCTCAACTTAGAGTATTTTAATTTTATTAAATCTCTGCTTTGCTACTCTCTGTCTGCTCCACTTCCAGAAAAACCAGGACACCAATTTAGAATATTTCTATATAAAGATCAAGGAAGAGTCTTGCTGCATTTCCCAGAAGTGAACCATACAAATATAGTGAGGCAATGTATTTCTGAGTGAGGGGAAATATAATGCCAGAGGGCTGGGGTCAAAGCTCACAGAGGTCTGTAGGACTAAATTACTTCAGTGGGTTATGGACTATCTCTATTCTGACAATAGGACCAGACACCTAAAAACCAGAGCTTAATTCCACATAGAGCAGAGCATCTGACAGTGGGACTTTAGCAAAATTGGCATGTTGATTCTGGAATTACTTCCCAAAGGCTATGAAAGTCCCAAAATAAAGGCAGGCCATGGATGTCATGTCCTAGATAATATTTCAGGACTTTTTTTTTCTTTTTCATATTTTTCCATCTGCTTCTGAGTACTCTCAAAAGTACCTCAAGCAGGACTGGTTCTATACGTAAGTAACTTGAATGATATTCAGAAAACGAATCTGCATCTCCTCTAGGAGTAGTTTTCCCTTGCTTTTCTATGTAAGCTATAATTTTAAAAAAATGTCCAAAAAGGCCAAAATACACTCAGCAGAGTGCTCTATTCACTAAAATGTGTGATAGTCATGGTTTAAGTTCAAAGAATCTTGAATCCTTTATCTCAATTTTAATAGAAAGGATGTTCAAATTTGACTATTAAACTTATTACTGAAATACTCTAAAACAAGTATGTGTTTTAGTTCTTGTAGACACTGATTTGCAGTTAAAATACTGCTCATTAACTAAATGGATGTTCATAATTTCAACAGAACAGTCAAATACTTGAAGTATATGAGAACACAAAAATACTGCTCTCGGTATAGTTTTACTCTAGTCTAAAAAAACAATACAATTAATGAAATTTTCAGTACAAAAAAGTCATCTCAGTAAAGTAAAAGACACTGGAAAGTCTGTACTAATTACACACAAGAAGACAGCATACTTTCACAGGGACTACTGATGGACTGTTTTCTGAAGCGAAGCAACCAAGGAGAGGGCCGAGTATCCAAGCAAAATTGTGGAAGGAATTCAAATCTAGCAGTGGCAATGATAAGAAATTTGATAGGTAATCTGAGTGCAGGTTCTATGTGAGCAATATTTTGAGAATACATTGCTTGTCAGGCAGGGAACATTTTAAATTCCCTAAAAGAAGAGACAATGCTTTATATCAATTCATAGTAGATATATATTTGTGTGGTCCAAGAACCCAAACTGACAGGCTACTAAAAATAGTTAGGATTTGAAAGAGGTTAATACTGTCTAGTTAAGATAAAGACAAAAATGATTTTATTCCACCAACTGACAAATACAGTCAGTATTTACACCTCTATTGCACGTAAAGAATACTAACACTATAGTCATGTAGATGCTTCAGTGCAATTGTTGCTTTAAAGTGAGCAGGATCTAAGGTAAAGAATCAGGACAAAACTATCTCCGATTTTTAGGTAAGAAATTTAACATGGAAAGATTATTCAATTTGACCGCGAGAGGATTATTGTGCTTTGAAACAGCCCACTTTTATTTTTTTTTTTTAAATTTGAGAAATCATTATCTGAAACATTCAAATTCCAGGTAAAGGAGAGAAAAAACATTCAGGTGTTTGAATATGATTACTCACTATTATTCCTGATGTCCTGAGTAGTGCTAAAATGGAGAGAAACCTTAGCACTTTTTAGGCGTATCTGACCCCAACGTGTTACTGCCTGCAGTTCTACGTTGTAGTTGCTGTTGGGTTGGAGCCCCTCCAGGACCACATAATTTTGGGCCTATAATAGAATAAATATACAAAGCAGTTATAGTATTGCTGAAACACAGGTCTTTATTAAAAGCAGGCCTGTTATCTTAGGCACACTATTTTTCTGAAATTAGAAAACTCATGTATAAATTTCAAGAGCAAAATTTCCTTTTTTTAAAAACATCTCTTTTACTGGACTGTTTTTCTGTGTCATTTTGAAATACTAACCTTCTTGATGTTTACATAGTTCTCTCAGTTCCTTGGCAATTCCAAACCTATTGTCTAGACCAAAACTAAGGGGGCTTCTGTCATATAATAAGTTTTTTCTTATGCCAAAATAATTTTAGCCAAAGGAATTTAGATGCTTTATTCCCCAATTTCTGTGCTAGTAAAGCAATTGATAACTTTTTCAAGAGACAGTCAGTCTGAAGACAGCTAAAATCCAACATTTAATATATTTTTCAATATTTCCAATTTGTTTCAACTCTTGAAAATAAAAATAAAAAACCCTCAAACACCAACCAAAAGTAAAATACCCACTCACTGGTAAGAATACTTTTCCTCTATGAAATGGAAAATATAATAGAAAAAATACAATTTCCAGTGTCATGGAAGTGTCTTTAGTGGGGAAACAACAAAGTAGGTATATCATTCTCCAGTCAATAACCCATAAATTAAGGCAAGTCACACGATATTGCAAAGAAGAGTCCAGGCTTCTCAGTAGTCTTACAGTTTAATTTTCTCTAGATTTAATTTTAAAAATGTCCTTCTAGTCCATGTGCCATGTGGAAAACATGTTTTCATGTAGTCCATGTTTTCATTAAAATTCCTTGTGCCTCTTAAGCTTGACAGTCAATCCAGAGTGAAAAAGATAACCACGTACCCAATGCAACCATCACATAATTAACACTTGGAATGTTAGAAAAGAATTGTCAAAAGTATTTAATATTAATTATCTTGACTTGTCTTGTGTTGAGATATTGACTATAACTCTCAACTAACAGTGTTAATATTGTAGTCAAATTACATGGAATGATTTCATATAGAAATCAGTATAAAATTATTTGAATTGGGCTACTTCTAAAGGTTAAAACAGGGCAAAAATAATCTTCAATGATCTTTAAAAATCCACATTTAAAAAAAAAAAAAATCCATTTTTAGCCTAAGAGTTGCTATACTATTTAAATGACCATTGACTAGCAATAGCATCTGCAGTGTCCTGTAGGCAGGTCTGAATATCACTGGTATTGTTGTACAGCTTCATGACAGGCTGAAGAAGAAAAAAGTACAATGAACCAGGAGCAATATGAAAGATATTGTAAGAGCCTGCCTTTTCTACAAAACACACCTTGATTCTACTGTATTTCCCTATATTCAAGGTCAGAATTTGGTCCCAATTACTGTAATGTCCTATATTGAATCTGTTTTAATATATTTGTATGTGGGATGTACTCTATGCAAACTGCCAAAACAACATTAAAGATCCAGCTCAATTTTAAAATTCTCTGAGGTTTGTGATTTAAGGACCAGCTTCTAAAGAGAAAACTGCCTGGTATCTTTAGGCTGAAGACTCTGTCCTGAAGGTCTCATGCCAATGTAAAACTTTCCTGAGGAACACAAACTTGTCTATCTAGGACAGTCCAACCCTATGCCTATCTTCCCAGAATAATTTTTTTAGAGGTCAATAAAGAACTAACCGTCTTTTCTGTGCAAATTTACTTGCATGATTTCATCACACAGCATTCACTGCCTTTATTTCTCTAAGGGTTTGGTGACTGAGCGACAGAGAGGGAACTGTGACCCTCTGACTGTCATTCATCACAGTTCAAGTTGTCAGGCAGAACCAAAACACAGTGTTAATGTAGACATGGGACCAAATTCTCACAATGCACCTATGCACAAGGCACTAAGAATCAAGTCGAACTTGTTATTTGTGACTGATTTCTATTTCTTTTAATTACTTAAAAATAATAAGCAATATACTTAAGGATATCAAAACAGAAAGCTTTCCAGTAAAGCAGTATTTAGTACATCATTCAAGAAACTCATTCCTTGCTGCTAAGGAAATATGTCAGATCTTTAGTACAACAGCTTGTTTGAAGAGTTTTGGGAATGTTTTTCCCTTGGACCTATACTATATTTAATGGTTAATCTCTATGATAGTGTCATAAGTTTTATTTGCATAGCGAAAGAACAACGTGACATGAGGTTAGGCTTTTTAAATAAAACAAGCACTGCATCTTTAAGAAGCATAAATGGAATAAGCCTCAATTGAGAAGACTAACAGCATTTAACTTTCTATTACTCTTTCATGAAAAGTCTTAAAGTATTTACCTTCATTTTAGGGCAGTTTACTTCTCTTCCTGAGTTTAGAGTAACATAAAGATTGAGAGATCCAAATTGTCTGTGGGCTTGCTGATATTAAAAATTAAGACCACTAGTTTAGCAGCTGCTGAAATCATTCAGTTTGTCACGTATTTTATACTTACACTATATTTTGTGCCAGAAATAAGCCAGACTTCTGTCTCATTTATTAATTTCTTTCTTACCCCATCAGTAATCTTCCTTCTCTTTTTTTTTGCTGGAATTACATATTTGCTGTATGTCCAGCTCCAAAAGACTTTGTAGTGGTGTACTGGGATATCAGGCTCTTCTGGAAGATCCCAAGTAATCATTACATTTACACTCCCATCATTGTTTGCACTGATATTGGCAATTCTGATATTAGATGGAGCTGGTGGAGCAGATGGATCTGTAAGTTAAAATAAACAAAGAGAATCTAAAGGAAAGTTCATCTTCAGTAAGTTAAAGATTATCTTCATCTTATATATTTACCACACATACACGAGCTGGATTAAACACTCTAAATACATGGAGGAAAATTCAGGAAAAGATTTCCCATAACTGGTATGGCATCTTGTAAATTCTAAAAATCCAAACCTGATTGAAATAAAAATTATAGGTTAGCATCTAGTTCTGTCATTATTCTGTGTTGTTGATAGTTCACAAACATTATAAAGCTATATCAAAATGTACTAGCTATCAGTTTTACTTCTGTAATTCATTATTTTAAATACATAGTGAGTGCAAAACACTTAAGTTCTACAAGTGGCATTGTAGGGTGACCACAGAACTGCATGGTAGCAACAAGGAATACCTTTTCGGTGTTGTCAGATGATAAAATTGTTTCAACATGTTCAATCTTTCTTCAAAATTCTAATATTGGCATCTACCACTATGGGACATAAACACTTCCTTAGAATTAATGCAATTAAAATGTAATAATATTTTATGCTGTGAAAGAAGTCTATAGGGTTGTTTTTTTTAAGAAACAACAAAGAGCAGTTACCTTCCCCTCTAATTTATTTCACTATTCTGGCTTAATTCCTGATCAATATCAACTGAGATAATAGTTGTCAGTTGCCTTTGTGCTAATCCCAGAGTCACAAAGGACACCTGACAATCAGAGGCTCCAATATAGAATCTTTTCCAATACTGAATGTAAGATCCTCCTTATGGACTTACTATATATATCCTGGCCCAAAGCAATGTGAATCAATGGAAATTTTGCAACTGAGCTTCTGAAAGTCCAATTTGCTGTTTAGCAACTCCTACTTTTTAACCCCTACCCTTTTTGGCTGTGGTAGCCAAAAATTCATGACAAAATACAAGGAAACTGCAAAACCAAAATGTACATACAAGTAAACAATGAGACTCAAAAAAAGAAGAATCAAAAGTATATCAAGCACAGTAAAGGAAATTCATAGTAATTAAGACATGTTATGAACCTATAGCCAAATGAGCAATCACCTATTTGCCAGAAATAAAACTGGAGCTGTGCAGAGGGGACACCAGATATTCAGTTACTCCGTGGCTCACCTGCATTTTTTACAATGGTAAATGAGCTGTTAAATAAACTTTCCAGGCATACTAAGTTCATTAGATAATCCCTATGACAAATGGTCTCACTAAAAAATTCCATCATTTACTTCATAAAAAAGACACATTCAGAATTAATAAAGACAGCAGATGTGAAATAATGGCTTATTCCTGCTATTGAACAGGACTCTTGCTTAAATAACAATGGATACTGCTCACACATGCCATTTTACTTAAATAGTAATGGATGCCTTGGTTTCCTCATACATATAATTCAACCTACAATTTGGCCATAAAAGTTACAAAGCACACTTCAGAATTCTGAAAATTTAACACAGTTTTCAAATAAAAAGAATTTCATAGTTCTTATTTGGTTTTTTTTAATCCACTTGTGAGCCAGCTGCTTTTATTTTTTCTGGCTTTGGAGAAGCACTGCTGTTACACTTATTTTCTTACCTGTTGTGCTGGTTTTGGCTGGGGTAGAGTTTAATGTTTTGGATTTGTGCTGAACACAGGCTTAATAATATAGTGATGTGTTTGTTACTGCTGAACAGGGCTTACACAGAGCCAGGGTCTTTTCTGCTTTTTGTGCTGCCACACTGATAAGAAAGTTGGGGGTGCATGGGAGGTTGGGAGGACACACAGCCAGGACAGGGGACCCCAGCTGACCAAAGGAGTATTCCAGACCACATGAAAACATGCTCAGTATATAAAACTGGGGGCAAGAAGGAAAAAGGAGAGGACATTTGGAGAGATGGTGTTTGTCTTTCCAAGTCACCGTTGTGCATGATGGGGCCCGGCTCCTGGAGATGGCTGAACACCTGCCTGCTTGTGGGAAGCGGTGAATTAATTCTTTGTTTTAATTTGTTTGTGTGCATAGCATTTGTTTTCCTGATTATAGTGTCTTGATCTCAACCCACAAGTTTGCTAGCTTTTACCCTTCCAATTTTCTCCTTGATTCTGCAGGTGAGGGAGTGAGTGAGTGGCTGCAGGGGGCTTGGTTTCTGGATGTGGTGAAACCACATCTGAGAAGTAGCCAACCATTCAGTCTGAAAGTATACAAAACTATTTATACTGGGATGGATAAATTAAAGAAAAATTTAGCTAAATGGTTTGCACTATTCTCTGATACTTTTAATTTACTTCTATTGTTTAATAAAATACATAAAATGAAATTTGGATACAATAAATATAAACAGAATCATGATTCATACATCTAAAACCATTATTAAGCATTCATCTTCACTAATTTAAAATGTTTGGGGGAGGTTTATGGTATATGAGAATGTATTAGAGAAATAAAACATTTATAACCTGAAGTGCAACATGATCATATTACTGTAGGTGAATTATTCAGGTTATGTCCCAGAAGTACTATACGTCATGTATTATGTATACAAAACATATGGGATAGAATTAATGTTTCAGAGAATATGTCTTCCCAAACAGTCAGACAAAAGCAAAACCAATTCTAAGTATAAAACTTGTCTTCATTCTCCATCTACAGGAGACTGAGACTCATTTTAAAAAAATCTGAAAGTTAAATGAAATAATTCTTCTGGACAAAGTGTATTACATGATTAAAAGCATTTTGAAGTTCTATTCACCAATTTTTTCTAGGTCTAAAAGCAAATGACCAAATTTAGATTCTTCCTTTTCAAATGTTTCTATCCTCATCCCAGAAAAAGAAAGCCTTAAGGAAAAACTATGTGCTTACTGAAGCCAATAGATCATTTCTTCTGAATTCTACAGCACCAGCATTTCCCCCTCTATCAATTATAATTGCACAGCTTATTGAAATCATTACTTTATCAGTAGCATTTTTTCTGCGCTCACTAGAAACAGTCAGACAAAATGCTGATCCACATTTGAAAGAAAACCTGCTAGTGTTTCTACTTTGCCATGTGCGAATGTAAACATTGTATTAAAAGTCATTGGGTTATCACAGTTAAGGGAAGAAGGAATGCCCTCTTCGAAGGAATATACATGTGAAATAATATAAAAAAGAGATTTCCCTGAGTGCCCTCTTTCTTGAGAGCCTCTTTTGCAGGCCTCGCAAATGTCATCCACAAAAATGGCTCTGAACAACAAAGAACAGTGGTAGTGGTAGGACAGAAATGAGATCTGCAGTTGAGAGACATGAAAAAGCGAGACATTTGAGACTGACATATTTTCTAAAAGAGCTTTCCTAAAACTAGTAGACTAAGTGGGAGAAAAGAAAAAGCTAGAAAGATGCAAGATATCGAAGATAAATAAAACTTAAATTATTAGTTTTGCATTTAATCATCTGAAAAAAAAAAAAAGAAAGCCTGCCTGATTGTATGGATGCAACAGTAAAATATTTCTTGGATTTGAGGTGTATTACCTAAGTATCAAGACACTTAGTGAGCATTTTATACCAGCTGAGGATCCATTACATATTAAGCATTTCAATATACATTTCAATATACATTTAAGCATTTCAATATACAATTTATTTATCTATTTATATAGATTTCTGTGACAGTCATCACTATTACAAGTGACAGAATTTTTATTTTGTAAGCTAAAAAAACAAGAATATTATTTTTTTCTTAGTTTGAAAGGGTTTAGTTTCACCAGCAAAACAGACAAATGAGAAGGAATAGCATGACAAGATATTGTGATCTCTGCTATTAACAGGGAAAAAACACTGAACAAACGAAATGCCACCACCAAATAAAAAAAAAAAAAACAAAAAACCAAAACCCTCCCAGACCTCTCAAAAAAACCCCAAGAACCCAATAAAAAACAAAGAAATTTTTAGGTGTAATAGCGTGCTCCTCGACAATGCATGCCAGACAGTTATTAGATTAGCTGTTTTTTCCTGCATTATTAAATGGAAAAGTCAAGCTTCTACAAGGTGGTCTGTTATGTGCATGTCTACGTAGGTACTAAAGGCACTATACAACTCGAGCTGAAATACTTCAAGGTCTAATAACTGGTACTGAATCATAAAGCTTATATACATAAGGTGTTTGTTAACCTGACTATAAAGCTGAAGTGACATTCTGCTGACTATAAAGCCAACAGCCATTCTACTGTTAGTCTTCATATACCTGTGATCCCTTTGACTGACTGCCTACATGTATAATTCAGATACATGAACATTAAATTACTGGAATGGAAACTGCTGCCAGTTATTCAAATGTAAATTCTGAAATTTTATATACACGAATTTATCTGAGTGTTAAATCAAATTCTTTGGTTTGCAGAAAGTGATGCGAGTTGCAGCTTTGCCTTTGCAGTTTATACTACAGCTCAAATAAAATAGAAGTCATTCTATATATACTAGGATTTGGCACAGACAGCTGTCCTCAAATCTGAAAAAAAATTCTGGTCTCAGCAGCCTGACAAGTAAATCGCTTCTCACTGCTAGAAATGATAGCTTCATTAGGTCAAGGCTGAAGCTGCTGTTCCAGCACTTGGACTAAGTACTGCATTTGTCTGGATTGTATTTGGCTTGAGTATACCCAAAGGACTTAAATTCTTGTCTTGCTGGCTACTCAGCCATCACAAGCAAAACTCTGTCTCCGGTCCCCAAAAGGGAGGATTTCTTGCTGCAAATAAAGGAAAAGAAGAAAACCCTCACATCATCACCATTTCAAAATGCATATCTTCTCACATGTATATTTGTAAACATAGTGATAGTTTGTATTTTCCAATATTATTTCAATCAATAGAATCTGGAAACACTTTTGCAACCTTAAAAAACAGCATGGGCAAGCTATACACAAGAATCACATCATATGCTGCTGCAATGAACCCACTTTGGATTTCAATGTGGCAACTGCAGTGAAAACAGTAAATGATTTGGAATATGTGTCAGAGAAGCGGAATGACATCGCAACCTGAATTCTCATCCTGAGCTGTAAAAGTGAGAGCAAGTTTGACAATAATTTAGATCCTTTTTTATGGAGCTTTTTTTCTTACTTAAAATAGATCTCCCATTGCTATCTTTCAAACATTAGATCTTCCAACACTAAAAATCTGCTGAAGCTGCTCTGAAGACAAGTTTCCAACCATTAAACAGTTCCAAGGCATAAGCGGGAGGACTGGCTTTGCCCAGTGGAAATGGCACACATAAACCAGCTGTGCAACAGTATAAAAAAATCATTGGTCTCAAAGGAACAACAGAGAATTTTATTGCTGTGAGTGGGTGTCTGTTCTGGTTTTTCTAACACTCAGTAATGTATGCATGAAATCACATCCAGCATGGTACTTATGTGCTGTGAAAACAATGTTGTCTGCTTCCTTTTGCTTGAGAATCTATCCTGCGTATGCTAGCAACCACCCTCATGATGAAGATAAAAATCTTTGCAGAGGTAGAAGAATCAGATGGTTTGCATTGATCTTATGGCCTCTTTTTCTCTCTGAAAATGGCATGGTACCTACCCACAGAATAGTGAGATAATATATAGAAATGCCTAACACTGATTCCTCTAGTTAACTGTAGTCTTGGTCACTAAGAGTTCATTCTCATCACATATCATAAAAAACTAGGAAAAAAATAGCATAAAAACTGAACTCAAAGGCAAGAAATTAAAAATTGTATTACTAGTGCCAAGCATCTTCTGATCAGTTAGGGCAGGCTATACAGTGCCTGATTACTAGGAGAAAAGCACAGGTAGTTTTCATCCAAGGAGATTAATTTATGGATTGTAGGAATAGCTCTCTTCTGCTTCCAGAGGAAAGGGAACAGCTTGGAGAGAGCCAGTCTAAATATGAAGAGAAGCATATTTGGGGACCAAAAATATTCTGCCAGGTATTCATTTAGTTTTATTCATTGTTGTTATTGCAAATCACTGCCACTCAGTTAATGATGAAAAATACACACAAAATAAAAAAACTTGAAAAGAGAAGTATAAACCATGCTCAAAATAGAAAAATAGTTTTGATGAGTTTTAGCTGATAATATCAATGTACAAGTCCATGTGCGGAGTCCTACTTCTAGGAAAGGACCTGCTTTCTAAATGTGGCATTCACTTCATTTTCTAGTCACTCCACTACAAATAGACAGGCATAGTCTAACCTGCGTTTCTTGTAATTTTGGAATCGTATTTTGGCAAAACAAAGCATTACTTTATTCCCTGTGAAGGGTCATGTCAGACAAGCACATGCAAACCCTTCACTTCCTCTATAAAAAACAAGTAAACAGTATCAACAGAACTCCAACTCTGCATAAGCTTTGAATATTTCATAAATTCTTAGCTATGTCATTTTGATTATTTGCTATTTACAAATTAATGTCATAGATGAACACATGAGGCAGTCTAAAAGCTAATAAACTTTCACCTCAAATGTTTACAGAGTAAGAGCATCAAAAGCTGCAGCAGATCAAACCCTAAAACACAACTAGATGAAGAATGGAAAGCTCAAATGCTTGATGCAATACTCTTGTTTTCCTGGTTTTGTATTTTTCATTTCATTTTAAATTATTTTGGATAATAAGAAGCTTTAATGGAAATTACCTCAGAAGGCTTAACATTATTGTAAATAAAACAAAACTTTACTTTGCTGTGTCTACTTAGAGATCATGGGTTTGCATTTGCAAAAAGCACAAAACAGTATAAAACAGTATTGTGGTAACTGGACAAAAAGTCTCTCTCTGAGTAATTGCAGCACGTTTTTGAATGTTCCTCTTAACAGCTTAAAATATTTAGTGACAGAGACTTCGTGGTGCCATACTTCTCCCTAGATTCAGATTAAATATCACATTTGTTCTCTTTTAAAGAAAAAACCAAACCCAAATAATTTGCTATTCATTATAACTTAAGAGCAATTGGTAAAAGTTCAGCATCTTGTGTGAGAAACTGTCTTAGGAATTGCTGTCATGTTTCCTGATCAAAGGGTTTGTTTTTGAAGAAAACTTCTCCTAAGTCTGACAAAGATAATAATCTTCTTTTGGTCTTGGCACAACAGGGTGAAGTGAAACAGTGATGTGAATTTCTGTCCATGCTTCACATAAACATAGCACAGACAGGAAGCAACCTTCCAAAGGTGATGTGCCAAAATCCACTTTCCTTTTCCAAACTGGAGGTTAAATGTGCCTGTAGGAGCTCAGCGGGGGCCAGTAGATGCTGGCACTCAAAAAACTAGGCACATCTGAGCAGCAGTTTCTTGCCTCTCAGCCAGGCAGGGGCCGCCACTTCCCACTGAGCTCCAAAGTAGTAATTAAATGTCTATGTGACACTGTAACTGTTGCCCTTCTGAGTGCCTACCTGGGGACATGGAGATTAAAGATATCATTTCCAGTAGTCAGCACCCAGCAACATCTTCATGTGAATCACCTAGTGTGACTATACATTTCATCTGGCAAACATGGCATCTTTATAACAACCACTGACAGGACTAAAGCCCCTAAAACAGTCAAATGAGCTACGATTTGGGCTACAAGCTGATAGCTAACTGAACTCCTGTTTGTTGGCAATTCACGACTCTGCCAAGGGCTGGAGTCCAGACTTGAAAATTGTTATTTTGAGAGTTATCAAAGCCTTTAAAAGAATGCTGAATATGTATTTTCTGCCATTATCAAAATCTGGTTATTTTAATTTATTAGGTCAGAGAATGCAGAAGTACTACTGTCTCCCACTGTCCTCGTCTCAAAATCCTAAAAGTGCTCTGCTGCTCTGCACCTCCAGCAGACAGCCATAAGCAGTTTTCAAGGAGAGCAAGTGCTTCAGGGGTTGCTGCAGAGAACACAGAAAAAGAGGACTCTGGTATTCATGTAATAGTTTCAAAACCACAAGCTCCTGAAACACAAATCACTGCCAGCTGGAAGACTATTCTGAAGAAATACCTCTATGTGCTTATCCTGTTCTTACATTGTTCTCCAGAAACCCACTTCTGGCTGGGGTCAGATTCTGGGCTAAAGAGACCTTCAGGATGACTTACCATGGATATTCTTATATTCATTACTAGCGTAGGTATTTTGAGTAATACACTCCTGTGGCTAGCACACTCAGTAGGGGATGAATTTTTTGGAAAGTAATACAAATTCTGCTTGAAAATGTCACATTCAAACCGAAACCTCAGCATTATCATGATATACCTTTATGCAACTGCAGTGATAGCAGATCCAAGCAGAACAGTTGGAAAATATTTCCAAACACAGTAAACAACTGACAGCGATCTCAGTTTAAAAGCAAGTTGGTGCCTGATTCAGCAACAAACTGCAGCATCTGCTGAAGAGCTGATCATAAAGAAAAGAGAAAGGTAATACTGCTGAAGAGTCCTTAAGTAAGCTCAACACAGCTCAAAGGAACTGTATTTTTGATGTGACTGAAATGATATGCTACTTAAGTATCATAAATTCTTAAAATAATACTTCTTTCATACATACTTCTTTCAAACAAAGGTTTGTGGTCAGAGCAGTAATGGGACAGCTATGCCAGCCAACCTTCCAACCACAAATATGGCTATAGCACCAGAAAGTTATTAAGTCTAACATAGACTTATTCAGTAAGTTATTAAACTATCCATACCAGCAAAAGGACTTGCATGTCTCTATAAATGCACCTCCAGTAAGATTTTTTCTAGGACTAACTATGGCCAAACTGCAAGCTAAAAGACAGCACAGGAACCCATAGATGGCAACTGTACGGCATAATTCTGGCTGCAGAAAGAGGAGACAATGCATTCCTTGAAGTATGCTAAGTTATACCAGAGTAAAGAGTTATGTCACTGTTAAAACAACAAGTCTTTCTATTAGAAACTACCGCTATTAGTAGAGTGAAGAGTGCTGGATCTCCTTCTTTGGCTCTAAAGTCAACTAACATGGTCTGGCTATGCCCACATTGTCGACTGTCTTTAAGAGAGAGTGACCACATCCAGACCATATGCCTGTTGGGAATAGTTTCTGGTATGTGGTAACCCATATACTGTGCCTCAGAGTCATCAGGGAAAATTTTGCTTTGCGTGGGGCAAAGGCACACCAGGGACAATGCCAGGAACTTCACAGGATGGGAGAACTGTTTCTATCTCTTCCATCCCTCAAGCACTATTTACTGGTACAGAAATAATTTGCAAAGTTATTTTATTGCCCAAGCCATTGCAAAACCAGAAATCTCAACAAAAATTCCTACAATACTTTTTGGACCATCAGACATGCCTTTCTAATGAACAGAAACACACCACTTTGCATTTATACCCTTTTTTTATTCTTAAGCACTTGCAATTAGTAGTAGCAAGGGGAATAATAATGATATCTGTAACCTTTAATTCCTCTGCCATCTTCAAACAAATCTCACATAATTTTTGAAGTCAGTGGCTAAATTATCCAAAAACCCACCTGTTAAAAACCTTCTGCCACAAAAGTGCGTGGATTGCACACCACGTGTGAGTGAGAGGAAGGCGAGTACCAGACACAGTGAGTGAAAACTAACCTTTTGAGGATCGGAAGTGCTTGCTGGGTGCTGTGAAGCCTCTCGTCCCATGCACATTCACAGCTGCCACACGGAACTGGTACCACCTGCTTGCTCGGATGTCCGGCAGCCGAATCCGCTCATCTGTAGTCTGGTGGGGAAAATGCCACACTTACACTTGTTGTTCTGCCATGGATTTCATCTCCTGTGGAACAACAGTCAGTCCCACTGAACACGCATCAGTGTTGCAGGCTCTATGCAATCACCTCACCTGACTCTGACCATCATTCTGCACTGCAAGGCATTTACAGCTGTGAACAAAGTGATATAACCATCCAATTTTGGAGTGCATTGCAGGTCTCTTTTAGAAAAAGTATCCTTTAGAAAACCAGTGAAGTGTTAAATTCAAAGAATTAGTTTTCCAGTTATCACAACCTTCACCAGTGTTTAGGGCCTAGCTGTTCAGGTAACTCAACTACTCAAGGAAATCATTGCCCCAGGTCACAGGACTGATTTCTCCAATTCTCAACTCTCAGAGAATAAGGGGTCCAAAACAGCTTAATGAAATCCAGTGATGTGTGCCGCCACTTTTTCTAGTTCATAGGAAACACAAAACTCCCAGGTAATGAATGTAAGCCTTCTTCAGATCTTTGACATGTCAAAAAGACACTCATCGCCTTAACTCTTCCCTGCAGATTTTGTCACGTCACAGGAGGTGACCTTTCCTGCAACAACACCCACTGAGACTGCCAGTGTCATGAGTTCAATTCCAAATCCTGTGGGGAGAGCCTTAAATGCTGAAATATGGCATAAGCACAGATGCACTCTGAACCCTTTTGGTAGGAGGTGCTTTACTCTTTCTTATTCTGAACCCTGCTTTTCTCTATGTCTTTTTCCCCATTAAACTTTTGAAGAGCTATAGTCAGCATTGTTTCTTTTCTTTCCTAAGGTACAAACACCAGAACTGGCGCAGCCTCCTGGTAACCACTGAATCACTGCCAAATGCAGAAGACGTAGCATTTTTGTAGAACTCATCAGAAACACATCCACTTGCAAATTTTATTTTTTGCAATTACCTCTCAATTATCCAGTTTTCAATTTACTTTAGGATGTCATTTTTATTGTGTTTTGATTTAATTCTTTAATCAAAATAACTCACGAACCTGAACCAGATGTCATGCATGTGTCTAAATATACTATACAATCATTACTGATTACCATTACTGACCAAAGGTGCAAGCTCATTAAAAATGTAGTTACATCAATTTATTTTTACAAGCTCTGTTTTCTACAACTTCAAGAAGCCACCTTTCCTGTAGAGGATTCAGTTATTTGCAATGATGCCAAGTAGTTCTCAAAAAAGGTACAGCATGATCTCTGCTTTTTGCTCCCTTGCCAATCTGTGTAAGAAAGTAGCAGCCGTTGACATAACTCATGTAGCCAGAAACTGAGGAAATTGTTTCAGCTCTCCAGCAATAGCACTTTTAGAGGCCTGGAAAATAACAGCTGTAGGTGTTACCCTGCACTTGGTCTCTCCATTTGGTGATAAATAGAAAATTTAGGGAATTTTTTTGTGTGCATGTGAAGAAAAGAGAGCCTTTCTAATCCGCAGTGTTAACTGCTCTCAGCCTGCTAAGCATTGCAGACTCTGAGCCCATCACATATTGCTGCTACTCAGAGCCCTTCTCCAGACTGCTGTATTTGTCTGTTTCTGGGTAAGCAGGCATAGCAGTTCTAAAGCTTTCATTGTCTGCCTCATCTGCTTTCCTTTTCTTTAGCTTTTATACTACCTGTAAAGTGAATTATCTCATCCAATCAAGGGTTCCCATAGGGAAGAAAAAGCCTACCTGAACCAACTTCTGCTGTTATTTTTATTTTATGGAGCACTCAAATGTGTTATTTTTTCCCAACATGCAGGCCCACATACTCAAGGACTCGCATATAAGACACAACAGTGACCTGAATATAAACTATCACTATTAACAGAAAAAAGGATATATTCAGGCTACTGCTGCAACTAAAGACAGGGCTAGGACCAATATCTAATTGCAAAAAACTAATTATGATACTGTGGGCTTTAAAAAAACACATTTGTTGAATATCATTACATAATCTGAATAGGCTTGATCCCAAATTCCTCAGCTAAGGAATCTTGTTTGTCATTGGCACCAGATCAGCTATTCTGCTAATTAAAATAAAGAATTTTGTTGTGTCCATTTTCTGTGGCAACCTTGAAATACTATAGAATCAAATAATTCATCAATACATAACACCAAAATTATCTTAATTTATGAACATGCCTTGGGTCTATTCTTTTCATAATTCATATTGTTGGCAAAGCTCCTGCTAAGCTGGATGGCATGCAGGAGGTTGCATATGTGGTTTATAACTCCCATGTCATAAACTACTTGGGCACCACTAAGCAATCATTACAAAGAATTAATGAATTTCAAAAAATAACTAAGTACTATTGAGACACCTCATACTACCTTAATGGCAAATCTAATTTATTTTTTTCATTTGCTTAATTGTTTTAGTTTAATTAGTTCTCAATACTGAAGTGTGTTTGGATCATAATATTCAGAGTAGTTTCAATATATGTCCTATTAATGTAAGCCCTCTAAATGGTACGCTGAGTAGTACTCAATAATTAATGGTTGAATTTTAATACACCCCTAGAATTCCACCTGAATATGAGAGAAAATAAAGAAAACAAAAGTTTTATTGAATTTTTGGAAGCCTAGCGTACTTGTTTTTAAGAATCATAAAAAAGGAGAAAAAAACTTATCACTCAGGATTAGAAATACTATTTATTTTGACTATACATTAGCTGCTACTTAAAAGACGAATGCAAGGAAGACAAACTCAAATCCTAGTAGGCATTTCATTTGGTATAAGATAATAAATGAGCCTTCAGACAAAATAATTGGCCAATATGTCCACCTTCAGTACCATGCAAAGATAATGAAAAGGGAAAATCCCCATCAATTGCATTAAGATACAACTAGAATATGTAATCTTAATGATATAACCTGGAGAATACAGATAATAGCTTGACACTCCTTCTCAAGAGCACATTTTAGGTCCAGTGGAAAACAGGCCAGCTACAATGGCCAGAAAGAAGAAAACAGTTGGACTTTGAGGTGAGAATTTGGCTGAGACTTCAGAGCTGCTCCATTTAGGAAGTACTGACAATTCTACTCCTCTCCCAGCAGCTGTTAACTGTTCAAACCCCGAGCCCTCTCTTGAAACTAGTCTCCTCGTTCTATCCTTCAAAAGGGAATTAATTATCTGCTATTCGTTTCAAAATGCCTAAAGAAATCTCCCTCTGCTGCTCATACAATTGACTAATGACTAAAGGACTTGCCCAGAGCATGGATGACCTATCATCAATCCCATCCTTTGTATGACAGGCTGCGAGAAAATACTCCCTGTCATCTGGGATGTTGTGTGCTATTTCGCATTAGAACATGTTCTACACTCAGAGGCAAAACTGTTCCTTGGAAAAAGAAAGGCTGAAAGTTAAAAATTCTTGTAAGGCAAAGGTGGCTTTAGTTAGGACTGGGAGGGAGAAGAAAGAGAATATAAGACCCAACAGCACAACAATTTGGCCATTCAGGTGGGATTCTTCTGTTGCTACTCCAAGGGGTTTTTTTCTATCTTTTATATGTAAAAAATTGGTGCAAGAAGGTCTTCGTAGCAAAGATTTGTAGAGAGGACTCTCCTCTATTCAAGGATTACAGCAATCAATGGACTGTTTCACTGTGTTCATTCTGTTTCTTTCACACTATCAATCCTAGACTCCTTTCTGTAGTGCAAAGGTTTAATAGCAATAGGCGAGTACAGCCTCACCCTGCCGAGTTGACAGCTCTACACCTTTGGAAACAATGCCCAGTGATAAAAAAATCTGCATTTCAGAGAGTGAAGGGATACCATCCACAGTATCATAAAAGCTGAGTTTATGTTTCCTCTGATACAGAAGAAATCTGACAGTGCTGTATGCATTATTTTATCAAAGGACAGCACACCTCCCCTACTTCATGTGAGTGTAAACCCACCCAAGGAGGGAACTCTCTAAGAATGCTTACCAAAGCAAGCCCTTCCTGTGAGATGGAGAAAGAAACATTTAGTGTACAGGACTGGTGGATAGCTCCAGCAGGGATATCTCTCTGTTATGGGCTGAGAATCCTCTTGTGATCCTCAGAAACCCAACTTCAGGTGTCTCAAAAAAAAGAAGATTAGTTGTCCACAGAATTCAGACAATTCCAAGGCAAAGCACTAAGGTCTGTCACAATCAAGCTGTCAGTAAATACTCCTCCTTTTTTTTAATAACAGAATAAACTAATACGCATACTTCACTATTGTCTGCCCATATTTACACATATATATGTGTGTGTGTGTATATACTTGACATCCATTCACACAACACAGTTGTGTTCTGAAAATAACTGACCTGGCATATTTGAATTAACTCAAGTAATTACATTAATATGACTAAATATCTGAATTTCCAATGTAAACAGAAATGCTACTATTTTTAGAAAGTATTAGCACTGAACAGAGCAATAAGTTTGTTCACAAAACATACAATATTCTCATGGGATAGAGCAGCATTTCCTGCTCAGATGGTTAAATTTTAAAACCCAGTAGTGTAAGTTGGCATAACACTTAGGACACTGTACAGCCCAGCCAACTAAGCTAACTAGCATATTAGTCCCCATAATTTTTATATTAACCAATGGAAATTAGTTAAATGGTTAATTATATCACATTTTCTAAAACATGCTAAAATAATAAAGTTAAAAATCACTTCTTTGCAAATTGAAAAATAAATGAAAATGTTTTCAATGTGTTTTCTTTATTTAATTGGAGAGCAAAGTAGTGAATTAATAGATTAAGCCTTCTTCCTTAAAAACAAAACATAGAAAAAAGACCTGATGACACAACACAAAGGAAACAAACTTTTTCAAAATTACTTTTTCAATATCAAGTAACAATTTATGTGACATATGAAAAGTTGCTTTCAAATTAACTCCTGTAAAGGCAATGGAAAACAGCAAATTTTTTTAAAAGTATAAATGTTATGGAAAATTATAATCCCATTTCTTCTTGGAAGGAGAATAAAAATAAAGTATTGGATGAGAAACTCTGATAAATTATGAAATTGTAAAATTTCTTATAAGAAGACGTAAACAACTACTGCATAATTACACTACATATGGGGATAGGCATAGAGAAATTCAGATCTTCACCCACAGCCTTTTTAATCTTTGATTGCTTTTACACAGTCTCTGGCTTAACTTGCGGACTAATGCACAAGGCAGCATCATCTCCCCTGGACTGAGATCCTCTAGGAGGTCTCAGATGAATGGCTGAGCTCTTCTCATCCTTTGTCTATAATTAAGGTCTCATACCCCAATGTTTACAAATCATACAAGAAAAAAATCTCAGATATACAGACAAGAAAAGCCTGGAGGCTGCACACACAGTCATTTTAGTCAATCTGCATATCCATCCTTGTTGCTGATACTGCAAAATAAATTGTATTGCATGCAGATATATAAATATGATTGCTTGGTGGGATGTCTAAAACTACAAACACCATGGAGGTACACTACTCGATAGAGACAGAAATTCTGACTGCTAGTACCCCTCAAGGGTGCCTAGCCTGAGCATCCCATAAGAAATACACAGTTCACCAAGCCAGTCAGGCATCCTGGAGTATGCTTTGAACTGACATTCCCAGTGGGGTCCACCACACAATCAAATTCGTGTCTCTTCTGATGCAGAAGGGACAGTGAAGTTGTCAGAAAGATGTCAGTCGGAGGAGGCTTCCCCTGCCACAGTGATTAACTCAGCCCCTTCTGCCCACGTTTAACAGACCCCCAGGAAAAGGCAGCTGTCAGGGTTCTTACTGCTCTTGCACAGGAACACGCTTCCAAAACACTTTCTCCTGCACTGTGAGGCAGGGGTTCATACATGTGGAGTATATATAGTGCATCCTTCTAGAAATGTGCACGAGGTCTGTTTCTGGGATGAGAAAAAGCACCACACGGTGCTACCTGCAGCATATTCACATGGCTCAGTAACAGTAAGGAATAATTCAGATATGGCCCCTTTTTTGCTACATGGTATTTTTTTTGTAGCAAAGCGTTTTTTACTGGATATGGAGAATGCAGGTTCAAGACCTGCACCTCAGCTGATAGATAATATGTCACTGTGACTTTTAGCACTGTGACTTGGAGACATGCATGTTCCCTTAGGCTTGCACAAGGAAGATTTCATGCCAGGATCTGCTGCAGGTGACTTTTTCTGAGCAAGATTCTAACATAGTGGCAGCTCCCCGTAGCATCACATTGAAGCTAAGAAATACACTTCTCAGTGTTCGGTCTCACAAGCTTTATGTTATTATAAGATAGTATTTTCCTACACAATCTGAATTGAGAATGAACACAAATTTAAATCCCTTAATTTTGTGGATGTTCTACTTATCCTCTCCCTTTTTTTTCCCCTAGCTATAAGGACATTTTGCAGATCCTTTCAAAATCAGCATTTTACTTTTCTTGTCAGAAGGGATGAGGGTGAAGCAGTAAGATAAATGATTGGAACTCTGCCATCCAGGTGGACTGTCAGCATGTTAAAAAACAGATTGAAACTGGGAAAGAACCAAGTGAAAATTTATGCTCTGTTGGCTGCTTCTCATTAAGAAACATTTGCTCATGAATCTTACATTTTCAGTCTGGATTGCACTGAGTGATAAGAGCATGACATCATAGAATTTTCCAAATTGTGAGGGTCAGATCTGAAAAAAGACAACTTTACAAAGAATAAAGGTTTTAAGTTTGCTTTGCCTCCTTTTTTTCACTCTCTGTTGTTTTTTTGTTTTAAAAAGAAGTAGCCTTTTTGCCATTTGTATTTCTTCTCTTTGGATAAGACTCAAGCCATGAGCAATGTGACACTGTGTAATGAGTCCCACTGGCTGCAAAAGGACTACATCTCTTATGTGTTTCAATTTCAGTCTCTAATTCTACATTTTTCAAGAGATTTGTGACTTTCAGAGACTTTGGAATTCTCACCTGAATAGATCATAAATACGTGCTTATAAGAAAGTGCCACCCACTGGCCTTCTGAGAATCAAACCTCTGGTTAGTTCTATGGATAATAAACACACAAAACGGACTTATTTTGGAAACATAAACCTCGGGGTATTTTGAGCATAAGCCTCTCCACCTGTAAGTGATCTAACACTTCCCTGATCTGAAGAGGACCTTTAGATCACAGTCTGGGATCACAGCTAGGGATCCATACTGCTTGCAAAGAACTGACCTGTGCCACAGTTTGCCAGTCAGTAGCATCATCCTCACTTGGATGGATTCCTTGATTCCACCTCCTCTGAACAACATAGATCACAGGCTCAATGGAAATATTGAATTTTGAAGACCACTTCACCTCCAGGTCTCCAGACTGATGCTCTATGAATTTTAATTCTTTCCGGGGTTTCAGTGGAACACCTGTAGTGGGAACATAAAGGCAAAAATATATGAAAAATTTACAAAATGCAAGTAGGCCATTCATAGATGAAGCTGTACACAAAAAAAATTACAAAAAAAAAAAAGATTGTTGGTCAGAGAGAAGGCAAAAAGGGAAGAATGATAAGCATGGAAGTTTCAGAAATGTTCATAGCTAACCTATCTCTGATAACCTTAAAAGTTGTTTTAAAAAAGTTTTCAAAATTATTTATTTCACTAAAAAACTAAGGGATCTGAAAGTTTTAAGTTAAAACTGATCTTCAGAAAAGACTTACCAAACAAGTTTTGATAATCTGGAGAAAGATCCTTTTGTTCCCAAGCAGAATCAGGTATGCCTGTTCAGTTTTTCACCGAATGTATCCCTAAACACATCTAATGACAATATTTCTACAGCATCACATAGTAATCTATCCCACTACTTCTCTATCCTTATCACAAGAAAGCTTTCTAACTACCTTGTTTAGTCTCCTCAGCATCTTACACTCAATATTGGTCCAAGATGTTCATGGATCATGGGCAATAGATTCTTTCTTTTAACTACGGAGAAGCCTTTTACGTACCACAAGACTATTATTGTGCTTCTGAATGTCTTCTTCTTCAGTCTAATAACCACAGTACATTCCATTTCCCTTTTAAATCTGTGCTTCTAGACCTCTGTTCACTCCTGCAGTTGTCTCTGGAGGCTCTTTAGTTGACCAACTCCAGAGTCAAGCCTAAAACTGGGTGCAGACTGTGTCTAAGCTCTTAACAGTGTAGACTAGTGAAATGTGATTATTTCACATATTTTACATTAGTCTGATACACTTATAAAAGCTGTTTTCTTCTCCATGGCTGCATGATCTTATTGATTCACATGCAGCTGCATTGTATGATGAGTCACTCACCATTTGCCCCTAACAATCTAGGAAAGGTAATTCCAAGACATCCTGGAATAGACATGTTTTATCTAATCTATATTGTCAAATTTTGCATTTCAGAGATGTCTTTCTAAAATATTACTGCAGTTTCTCATTACACAATGACACCAAAGCATGGTTAGTTCTGTTGTTTATACTGCCAGTAATATCACCTTTTCGAAAACATCCATCTGCAGTAGCTTGAAGGAAAGCAACTCTTCAAATTTGGCATCTTTTGATTAAATTAACAAATCCAAGTATTAGATACATTTCTCTGGACAGACTTTAGGAACACATATATTTGAGTGTGTAGCATTTTGTCACTTCAGTATATGTCACAAATAAGATTTCTGTGTTGACATATAAACCTTCTTTGCAAGTTATCACATAAACTTAATTTAATTTTGCTGTTTCAATGGGTGTTCACAGAAGTCCAGCTGTATGTATTGGTTTGATATATTGTTTCCTACTGAGTCTGCCAAAGATGACTGGGTACTAAAATTTCCTCAGATAAACAAACAGCCTTTTGTACTTTAAGAGGTCTTCTCATAAATCTGAGTATACAAGTAGCTACAAGTAAATGAAAAGTGATCTTGTAGATCTTGAAGAAACCTAAAATCAATGTGAAGGAAATCCAGTACCTGAATCTGGTTATCACAGCAGTTTATAACCTGAATATCCTTCAACAGCCTGTAGCCTTAAATCTAATATAACAAACACCATCGAACATGTCAATTTAGATTTCAACATTTGAAAATCCTTCTTTAATTATGATATACAATAATCCTACAATATGCATGTTAAGAAAGCTTCCATCTGCTTTGCATTAGGGGCAGTTGGATTTGCTTGATTGCAAGTATCTCAGCCTCTTCGGTGATACGTAATTGTGTGCAGATGGAGCGCTGCGGCGCAAACAATGAGAGCACAGCACAAGTGCATTTTAAAATACTTTTGTAGAACCAGCACCATCAATTAATATCCAGATGTGAAGATCCAATTACTCTTCAATGTGCTTTTTATTATGTAAATGGTCAGCCCTTTCTTCGTGCTGGAACAAATTAGTCCTCTGAAGTCTGCAGTGCTTAACCAAAGAATTCAAATCACTCATTGCTGTGTATGTGCAATAGCAGAGTCCAGGAAAAATGATTCTAAAGGTGTTCTTTCAAACAGCACATGCATCTTTGTCCATGAAAAGTAAGTGCACAGTGGTCCATCACAAAAATCTGTGTCTTAAATGTCAGTTCTCTATGAATTCAAAGAGTTCCGATGGAAGGCGTTTGAACATTAAAGGGTACGTGTCATCAATACAATTGAAAACATAGCTGTCCAGCAACTCAGAGATGTACATTTCTAAAACTGTACACTATGTTTTTAATACAAAACTACTTTTCTTTAAGCATGAAAAGAGTCATTAAACTGTGGGTGACCATCTGGGTCCAGCTATCCTATTATGATATTGTCTTACCATCACACCTTTTAAATGTCATAATCTCTTAACAATTTACTTTTTACACAAATCTGCAGTCTGTTCTGCTGTATGGATTGCTCCCTTGCACATTTCAGAGAAAACTAGTTAGACAGCATGAAGTAGTGCATCATCACATGAAGGACCACTAACTTCTGAAACAGGAAAAAAGTGATGGGCAACTTTTTCAGCTGCCACCAGTTCAGTGTGGAGAAAGATACATGTCCTTGTCCTTAGCTGGGGACGCATATGCGCACATTAGACAAAGTGAACCTGGTAACACATTTTTCATTCCTTTCTCTTCCTTGCATTTCTTCTGCATTTTTAACCTGTTTATTTCTAAGCAGATCTATTGCCCCCATATCTATCTCTAAAGTACCAAATCTGTAGACGATTACTGTTATTTATAATACCATGTCCATATAGAAAAAAAATTAGGTAGGAAATGGAGAAGGCACACTTTCTGAAGTCCTTCGCTAGTTGAGATGGCATAAAGAAGGTGATGATGCCAATAACAAAAAAGTAGGAGACAACAATTGATATCTTCAGTAAAGGGACATAAATATGTGGGGACTATGTAACCATTTAGTAATGCTCCCAAAAGAGATGAAAAAATATATATAATGGACTTGGTATATTAATCAAACAACATTTGTAATATATGTGTTTGGTGGCAGTGTACTCACATTAATATGCTTTTAGGATTGGGCTTTAGCACTCAGTATTAGAGGGCAAATTCAGTTTGTTAATGCAGCAAATCAGACAGGCATTTCATATCTACTGTTGTAACTAATCTCCAGAGCCTGATCAACAGCAGAACTATAGGAACTCCTGTAGACTCTTAGATTCAATCTGAGTTCATTTTCAAGCTGTGAGTGCTGTCAAAATGATAAGAATAAGTACTAAACTTATTCAGTAGATCTTAGTCATGCTTGCAGAGTTTGTTCTTCCTTAGTGACAGGAAGGTCATTTACCCCTGGAGGAAATGAATACCAAGCCTGCTCCGCTTCTATTTGTCTTTTGTTGCAGAAAGACAGGTTGAAGAGGCTAATTAGCTGAATTCATCAGCTGAGAAGGCAGAAGGGTACTGAGCTTGCCCTTCCTCTGCAAGACATATATGCTCTTACAAGCAAGCACCTCCTGCAGATCAGTGATAAGATGATAGGGAAGGTTAGTTCTGCTCCTATATAATCAGGCTGAAGAGTAGTAGACCTTCCAGTGTGCAGTTACAGAACATATCATATCCTGTTATATTCTATGCCAGCTCCAGAAGCATGTAATCTTGCTTTATTTGTTTGTTTTGTTTTTACTCTTTCAGCTGTTACATATACTGGAATGCTTTGTAATTGTGGCATGGAGCTTGATCATGTAAATAATTAAATATACAACATGAATGCCTGTTTATCACTCTGGTCATTTGTCTCAATAAAACAAAAGAAATAAGTGATCCACTTTAATAACTTTCATTTTTAAAGGTGCTGTGTATTAGAGTGTACTAATTCCTTATATTTTTAAAGGCCTGCTCTAAAGTATCTCGGAAACAAGGGAATTTCCCTTCTGCACTGGAAATCTGGATCACAGTGTTGCCTGCAGTTCAAAGTACTTTAAATATTACCTTCATAAGTTTTATGCTTACACAACTGTATGACTTCTAGAGCAAATTTTCTCCATTTATGTGAGTAAGTAAGACCGTGCTTCCTGATGGCCCACTCAAACATGGGAGTCAAAAATCAAAGCATATTATTTCTGACACACATTCTCATCACTAGGGACACTGAAAAAGATTCATTAACATTTCAGTTAAAACAATGAACTTAAAAATAAAACCACCATCTTCTTCATATATTTTATCACGTTACCATTCACAGATGGAAATAAGCATGAATTCAGATCTAAACCTAGAACTTAGTTCAGAGTTCTGATGATTAGGTTCCCACAGAGAGCCTGTGATACCTTATTAATAACTGAATAATATTTATCTATTATCAACGATGTAAGGAGAACGGATTTCTAACAAAACATATCAGCTGTGTAGAGTAAGAATATGTCATTCAAAAATGCTTATTTTTCTGCATTGGGAGCACATTTTTCAAATATTTCCACACATAAAACTTTTTTTAATTCCAATAAATTAAAATCTGGAATTTGTCTAAGCAAATAATTTCACAGCCTGTGTGCTTTTTGAGGGAAGTCAAAGAAAAGTTTTTATCACAAGACTCAAATCAATTAAAAAATTTTGAATAAGATTGCCTGAAAATAATTTAAAATATAATAAAAATATAAATAAAAAATTTAAATAATAAGTATATATATATGTGTGTGTGTGTTCTGTGTGTGTGATATAATCTTTCACTATTTTGTTCTTAGGTCGTTAAAAACATCAGTGCCAAATATACTATGTTGATCTGTTGTTTTATGAGATTATTTCACACTTCCTACATGGTAATCCCACCTGCTTGGCATGTAGACATAAATGTTATTTGTGATTAATAGGACCTGAACTATTTACCACTAAATATTTTTCTGCTGCATTATCTCTCATCTGCATCAAATTAAGTGAGATTTCACCTAAATTGGCAAAGTTTATTCGGCTTAAGATGATTCATAATAGCCGCATGTTTACATTCCACAGATTTCCAGACATAGGCTTCACAGGAGGGGAAAAATATCAGAAATTTAAGCAGCATTTCTCTCTGACTTTTCACCCTTTCACTGTGCAGCCACATCTCTACATGCACTTCTCATTTTAATCCCATCCATACAAACTCCCAGGAAAAGAAAGTCCTGGTTTTCTAGGAGACTTTGTTACAGCCTGAAATTATTAGCCCAGTATGAGTACATATTAATAATCTCTACCTTTGTACAGATTCTTTGGAACTTGGCATGTATGACCACATCCATTGGAACAGCATTTCTTCACTCCAGAACATTCACTATCTGCTTCACAGCTTTCAACACAGGCAGCTGCAAAACCACTGGCCTTCTCAGGTGCTGGGCAGTCCCCTTGCTTCACAGACAGGATGTACTTAAGGAATTCACAGCTAGTTAGGCATTCATAATTCTTCTTGGGGAAAAGAGGCTAAAAGGAAAACAAAAGACATGTACGTTTTCAACTGGAACAATCAAAAAAAAAACCCAAAAACCGAAACACCAAAGAAAAAAAGTTGTAAGTTTTCCAAGATCTCCTAGAGGAATATTCAGATTTTCAGCTTTTGCAAGACTATCCCTGAAGATTTATATATTTTAGCCACTTCTAAAAAAGCATTCCAAGAACAGAATGATGAATTCTCTCAAGTACGACCACCATATTCAATGGAACAATGTTGTTTATATCTGCCAGATTTCCCTTGTTTTCCTCGTATTGGCTGGCTACAAAGTTGCTCAATGACAGATTAAAAACATTCCCAAAACAACGGGGAAGCAATGGTCAGACAGTCTGCTTTTCTTTTTTTGGACTACCCCACATTCTTCCCTCTGTATTTTATAACACTTTCACCACAATATCTGATGTAATGGCACTCTAGATAAATAGCGGAAATCATGTTTCATCATACTGTTTGAACTAAGTTGGCTAAGAGATTTTGCAGCATCTTTATGTTCTTCCCAGCATATTAGTAATTATATAACTCTTTATGGAACTGGAACTAAATTTCTGATAAAATGATCAGCAGAAAATACAAACTAAAATAAGCCTTAAAATATTGATTAAAGATCAAAGTAAATGCTACTTCTTTGAAAAATCTAGCCCTAGATATATTAGAAGTTGCTTCAACGCATAGACATTATATAACATGCACTACTCCGAGGTTTGCAAGGTCCACTTAAACCTGTATGTAAAATAGCATCTAAAACCCTGGGGAGGATATTGTGTGTGACATGGAGATTAAATCTCCTCTTTGTTTAGTTTGGTGCAGAACTGGCTAAAGTGATTCCCTCAAAGTGATTGGTGGAAGTGTAGATGGGCAACCCTTGTAACTGGGGTTATCTGTAGCTGGCCTTTCTATCTTAGAGCAATCAAAAACCTTCCACCCTGACCGCTTTGATTTACAGGTTCCTAAGCTGACACAGGAGTTATAAATCATCCTCTGTCCAACCATTCATGTAACTTCTGAAACTTCCTTCCATATTCAAATGTTTCACTTTCTTGTTTTTTTACTGTTCTTGTATTTCTGGCAAAATGAAAAATACTTAGCTATTATGGAAACCCAAGTGTGTCAGTTTATTCTCCAAAGTCACTGTGGTCCAACAACGTGCCAGGACATTACCTCTACCATCTTTTCCTACAGAACAGTCCAGAATCTTTGAATTGGGCTTCTAAGGATGCATTTGGGTGTTACAGGCTTAATCAGCCTAAAGACTGCAAGAACAAGCACTCCCTATACCTCCTACTGACCCCGGTGATTGTAGGACACGCACTCCTGCTGTTCCCCCAATTGGAATGCACCTGATTCCATGGTTAGACATTTAAAAAGGCAAAACAGTAGGAAACTGAATTTATGGGGGGGGGGGAAAAGGAGTCAGATAAACTGTCTACTTCTCTTCTTCACGCATAAGGTTCCCTTTAACATTCAGTAGTACACTCATTCAGTATATAAGAAGTATAGAAGAACATGCCAAGCAGGGACCTTGAGAAACATAAAGCTAAATTGTTGCTTCGAGTTTTTTGACAAAATACAGAAAGATTGAGAACACTCTCACATGAAAACATCCTTGTTTAGCTCAGCCAATGTCTATGGAGTATACCTAAGTCGGAGAGAAGGCAAAGTGGTCCTGGCTTTTTGTGTGTTGGAAGCTAATTTCAAATCCTAAAACATCACAAATTTGCAGCTACTTAATTAAAAATGTTATAGCTCCCTGAGGCATAATATGTCCTCAAGGCTTCTCCTCCTCACCCTATTTCACAGCTCATTTTTCAGTTAGCTGCTAAATGTGCTGCTCTTCATTATGGGCCTTTGAAGTCCTAAATTTAGCTTTAACCACAAAACACTAATCAAAGAAGGATGCTCACTGTTTTTAACTACAATAGAACAGTGTTCAACAAATGTTTTCCTTTTAAACCAATTTTATACATATTTTCACCCATATCTGGAAACATACAGCCTGAGTGAGGATTGATATACAAGAACATAAATTAGATCCACTAAAACTTTATTACACTACTCTAGAGTTTTGTATATGAGGAAGTAGCAAATCAGCTGGATTAAAAAACTCTTACAAGGCTTTGTTTTCTTGAGAAACTTTTACATTGTCTTTTGACGTAACTACACAGATCAGTAATGTGCAATCCCTACTTTCACATTATTGTACATAAATTTTTTTAGTTGAAATTTCAGCTTTTCCTAACCACCTTCATGATGCTTAAAATCATTTAAACATAAGACATGCTCTTATACCAAAAAAGTGTCCCCACTGTAAAGAGAGCGGAGCTATATTAGTGTATCAGTGAGACAGATCAGTACACCAAATAAGGTAATTTCTATTTCTTTATAAGAAAAGATTAAAACCTTCATAATGATTCTCTTTAATAGACTTGAATAAATGTTCATGTTTATATTGGCTCAGTTATAACAAAGCAACTTTCTATTGAGATGTTATTGCCATTCTATACTAAAAAACACTTAAGAAATGTAACAGCTGACTTCCATCAACTCAACAGAGCCATGTTTCAGATCCAAAAAAAAATCACCTTCTTTTTTCTAGTTTAACTGATTCCTGTTTGCTTATTCAGATTATTCTGAAACATGATTCAAAAACAGTTTTCAAAATATTTGTCCCTGAATAATTATGCATTTTGACATCAGTCTTCTGAACTTGGAGTCTACAATCCAGTTAGTCACAGAGAACTATTCTTTTAAAGATCAGATTGACTTTCACATAGAGGAAAGCCATTTGTTCTAGTAACCCCGCACAAGGATTTTTCACACAATGACATTTTATCTTTTAAACAAAGGTTGTCTTTCTTACACATAACCAGAACAGACAGAAGGGCAAGTGGTAGAAATAGCATCTTATGGGAGAGATTTAACAGCATCTTCTGAGAGATGCTATGTTAGTGTGACTGGATCAAGTCATGAAACTGCAAGTTGAGAGAAATCATTTGGTCAGAAAAAAAAGTATTTTTTTTTTCAACTCAGTATGGCTACATTGTTATAATGTACACCCTCTTAAATGAAGAGGATTGCTGTAAAAATCCCATGGTTTTCAGCTGTCTCCTTGAAGCTGATAATTTAAATTAGAGTCTGCTATGACAAAGTGAGAGAGCATGCCCTTGGGCTGACATACCTCACAGAAGCTTTGGCAATGGTTTTTCTTCAGGTCCCAGGACTCTTTGCAGGGCTCCAGGCACTAGGAAAAATCAGAAGGCAGAAAGTGTCAGGAGGAGAATGAAATAAACAACTACATATAACCCCATTTCTTCTCCAGTTGTTTGTTTGGCCTACAGGAAGTTAATAATCCACTTCTCCTGGGGAAAAGATTGTGTCATTGAGTCATGGTGTCAGAGCAAGGTCATGCCAAATCATGGATAGAGTACAAGAAATATTTTCAGTATTTCTTACAGTATAAGGCAATTGAGTCCCTTGTTTATTATGCCATCCTATTTTCCAACTTATTAAATATAGGTCTTAATACTATTTAACACCGTGTCACTGGATCACAGAGACAATGTCAACAGCACTACTCTAAACTATAGAAAGTTAAATCTTCTCAGCAACCAGCCTAGAGATTAGACAGGCATATTGTCTACCCAAGCGAGAAACTATTTCATCAAGCTATGGAGTAAACTCAGCAGAAGTTTAAATACTATTTCTGTATAAACAGACAATGTTCACTGGTCTGTTAGCAAAACCATTTTATTTCAAGTACATATTACCATTCCTTCACCTTCAACCTCTACTGCAATAGTTATACAGAGAGCTGAGATTCAAACTCTGCAAACCAGAGTTAAGCTTCACAGAACAGCAAAAAGAAAAATCATGTTATTAAGAGCATTTACTTCAGCTGAAACATAAATTCAGGTTCACATCCAGCAAATTTTTCTCTTTGTTAGATATCGGAAAATACTGGCTTTGCTGGGAGTTAGTAACACCTATACCTTCTGGTAACAGTGGAAAGATACTTACTGTAAGAAAGGCCTTTGATGTGCAATGCAATATTTATATAATTTCTCTTATGCAGAGTACTAGATTGGATCAGATTTATGCTATTCATAATGAAGTATGAATACATATAGGCTGCATCTTGACTGGACACCTGTACACTAATGTACTAAAACCAACAGTGTTTTAAAAATTAAACATTTTTCCTACTAGCAACAAAGCCTAAAAATATAATAAAACCATTAGTTACAGAGATTACATACTTCAGGAATGAAAAATACCAATTAAGCATTTTCTTTATATCTATTTTGGTATTTCAGACTCAATTTCTAGCTCTTCAAAATTCACAATGTGTTGTATACACAGTAATTAGAAGGATACATTATAAAATGTCACTGAAGTCAGTAAGTTTAATTAACTCCAGAGTGTTATTCCTTCTGTGGTATAGTTACTGCACATCTGAGCCCAATTCCACGGTCATGTCATTTTAAAACGCCCCTGGTTTGATGGATTAAATCCAAAAATGACTGAGTTATAAGTGGTGTAAAGACAAAATGGGAAGCATTTTGACTACTCTGCGACTTCATCAGTGATTCCCAAGACTGTCAGGATTTCCGTGTCCTTGTCTTCTCTGAATTCCTGTTTCACTGCTGTGCAGCCACAGAGAGTGTATCTTAGCCAGCATGTTCACAATCTTGAGCTGACAACTAAGACCAAGTTCATGCTGACTGGACCACCTTCCTTGCAAGATGTAGAGCAAAGCAGTTGGCACTCCTGGGAGGAAACACCAAAATGCTGTATGCTTCAGAGGGTTTCTTCAAGGCATTTGTACCAGGATGTCTTTATCCACAATGCAAGTCAGCCCAAGCACTTGATGTGGTCTGGCTGTTGTTCTGTTTCAATAATCATGCAGAACAGTCCACACTACTTTCAGCTTGGCCCCAGGCAGAGGCAGTGGGCATCTCAACTCGGACACTTCAAAGGACAGAATGAACCAGGGCTGAGCAGTATCCTGCAACCCAACTGCTCTCAGAATATGTCAAGGAAAAGAGATGATATAGCCAGTCATAAGGTCTCCATAGGCTTTTATAGGCTCTGATTAGGGTGCACATCCTTACATATCCATGAACAAAAAAACCCTCCCTACTCCTGCTGTACCAGGAGTCCTCAGAGCACTGGGCTAGCCGAGCACCGTGGGCAGCTGCAGGAGCCACCTGCCCACCTTTAGTGGAGCTGTACCATCCTGTCAGTTCAGAATAACTGGTAGAAGACAGACATGCTGCCAGTAACTTTGCAGAAGAGTCTGGAACTGCCTTGCTAAAAGGGTTGTTATTAACCTTGCAATGACAATGATAACACCTCACATTGAGGTTTGTGCCTTTATCCTCTTAGCTACCCTATTATGAGGTTGCCCTGAAGTGGATAGCTGGGAACACTGTAAGCTTGGGTCCAGGTCTCACCTTTGAGTCCTTGACTGTAAATCAGCTGAGATCTTGTGATACCCCCCACTGTCCGGTGAGCTATATCCTCTGAATTGCAATAATCTCAGGTACAGAGATACATTTTGCCACCAAGAATTTTCTCCTGATGTTTTTTACATGAAGAGGGAAATGTGTTTCAGATCCAAAGTGTTATACACATGCTAGCTCTGAAGAAGGGCTATTATGTACATAAATTCATCTTTTTTCCACTCAGCTTTCCAATAAACTCTCTGTCCTCATAAACTGTAGCCTGACTGGTTCTGTTAACCTTTCTTGTCCCATTTACATCTGCCATTCTGAGCTGTATCTTATCTTATATTTTAGAAAATTTGCAAGGGTTGTGCTGTTTTTTTTCTTATCTCTGGCATTGTTTGCTATGAATGTGCATCCAGATGAGTCTACTCAAGAACATACATGTAGTGTCTGCACAGTACTGTAATAAGACATTTATCCCTCCACTATGGACTTCCCCCTGTTTCAGTCCACCTAGTCCACATAAGAACAAAGTTGAAAACTGTCTCAAGAAAAAGCAGAACTGGGCCTTACATCAAGAGCAGCTGAAGGTTTTGTGACAGGTATTATTCCGTGCATAATAAAAATTAAAATCAAGAAAATGTGAGTCAGAACTAGTGACAATAACATCCGTTTTCTTAAATCCAAGTCTTCAGAGACTAAAGTACACATTTTGAAGTTTCCATTTCCAAAAATTTTAATACAACTGACCAAAGCTTTCCCAACAGAAAATATTCCAATAGTCCAACAGGAGCTATTCCACTTCTGTTTAGCTTAGTCTTGATGTCTGAGAGGAAAGCATACAGTATTTCTCACCAATAAGAACAGCTTCAGCATACCTAAAACACTCATGAGAAAACTATTCCCGCCCAGCAGGGAAACACATTCAGGTTTTCTGGATTAGTGTAAATGTGTGTGCCTGTTAAAAGGATACTGAAATCCTCTATCCAGCATAACAATCTAGGCAAAGCAGCAGCTGGGAGTTGGTTTGGACTCTGCTTTGTGTAACAAAAACTACCTTGCAGACACAGCCACCTGCCCTCAGAAAGTAGGCTTAGGTATGAAGACGGCAGACCAGAGCAGGCAGCAGGGCAGTGGCACAGGAGGCATCCCAGCAGTTCATTTGGCAGATGCCACTGTCCCTTGGAGGCACCACTGACCCCTGCCCTGGTGCCACGATAAAGGCTCTGCACTGTTGGGCTGGGACAGGATGTGAAACATAGTGCTGAACCAGTCATTACAGGCTAGAGGCACTCTTAAGAGGATGAGGAGTGTCAGTCACACTGGCCTTACTAAATAAAATCCTCCTAAAGTGCTTATTTCATCATCTCCAGTGGTTAAATCTGGAAGGTTCAGGCTTTCTTTCTTCCTCCAGATTGCTGTGGAGTTGTTATTCGCACTAAACAATTGCATTAAACACCAAAAGGACTGCTAAACACAAGCACTCCAGTATTTGTCAACCTTCAAAATTTGTGTGTGTGGGTACATATGCACACACACATAGGTATTAATATATATATAATATGAGATACTACTACAGATCTGTTCATAATTCGACTGCATAGAATTAGGAACAAGAGCAAAGTACTGTTTCATTCAAGGAAAAAGGATTGGTATTTCTTTAAAAGATTTTGGTTTATATTTTTTTTCCATCTTTTTTAAAAAATTTGCAGTTAAAAGCCATGTTAGAGAAGTCTTTACTGTTCTATTTTTTAATCTATAAATAAAGCAGCTAGAAGATTAGCATATGGTGCATGCCATTTACATTAGTTAGTAAAGAGATCTTCAAAGTAGCTTACTAACACTTTTCCTTAGGAAAGGATGCCTTTGACCTGAATGGGAGAGAATTACACCAACACAGCATTTTTCAAAGTCTAATGAACTGCAAAACTTCATTTAAGTATTGAAATACATAAGTATTCAAATACGGTATATTTATTAAAATATTATATTTAAATTAAATAGCTGCATATGAGATGTTTATAACTACTTAAACACAAAAAATATTAATTTCAGAGTAGGAGAGTCTATCTACAGCATTTTTGTCTAAAAAGGCTTTTTTCTTCATCAGAGTGGAAACCAAGTCATATGCAAATTGTTGTAAAAACAATGGAATTTAAGCGTTATAGCTGGAATGTAATTACTCTTTTCATTATCATTCACCATTCCCACTGCTCCCAACAGCAAGGTCAGAAATTAATGGCTGATGTTTACAACATATATTTAAGTGTTTTGCTGTCCTAAGGAACTTAATTAAATGGATTTTAGATGGTTGGGGGAGGGGGGATTTGAAAAGGAATAACCACCTTCAGTGTAGTCTCCTAAAAATCTACCATGTCATGAGGACAAGTACCTGAAAAATGCATGTGCTCACTATCAGGCACTAAGCACAGAACGTTCTTAGAGTCAGGAATTTAACCAAAGCCAAAGGAGAATACTGAGCTCATTAGTCTTAGAGAGAATCATTTAATATACGGCTGCACTCAAACAATGAGAGAAGTGATTTTGAATCTATACATCTCAGCACACTGGCAGTAAACACAATGTAAAACTGAAACAGCCAGCAAGAGAGAATAGTCTTTTTGAGGGTTTGTTTTTTCTTTTTAATCTTCATCCGCTGTTTAAAAGAACTGAAATTGTTACTTTCTGTCTGTTTCTCAAACTTGGGACTAAGATATCTGAAGAATGCAATGTTTTGATTTCAGAACAGTAAATACACAGTTACATATCTACCCAGTTCAAAGCAATCAGTAGCATGCTAGCTTGGTAAAAAGTACTACGTATCAGCAATATCACATCACAGAACACAACTATCTTTTGACCAGTTTAAACCACCACTTTTCTTCTATGCTGTAAGAACCATGAGATGCAGGATGTATTTCCTGAAACTATTTCTCATGATAAAACTAAGAAGATGCATCAGGAATATTATAATTTTTAAAAAACTGCCACCTCAATTAAAGAAAATCTCCTGTTAGTTCTAGATTCTATCTTGACAAAAGATCGATATACACACACCAAAAAAAGTCCTCAAACATTCTCTTCCTAGAAGACAGAACTCATTTACTAATGCCAAAAAGAAATATCCAGACTTACATTACTGTTAGAACCAAAGACCAAATTAGATTCTCTAATTTGACACGATTCTGATTTGGTACTTCTGCATCTAGGAGGACATGGGGTAATTCTAAAAGTTATACCTATAAGGAAATAATAATACTAATAACATTAACTACACATAAAAGTAGGTAAGAATCACAACTCTAACAATTTGCAGTGAAAGATTAGAAAAGAAGCCTGGGATGAGACCAGTGAATCTATGTGAAGCACTCTGGCTACCCATTTCAGAAATGTAATTTTTGTCAATTTATTTTATAAAAGCCTATTTATACATTTGTCTCTCAACTTTCTGTGGTAATGTAGGTTATCCTAAACTTTGAGATGGGTATTTTCCTTCTGTAGACTCAAGGCAACTTACTTGAATTCTGCATACTAAAATTTTTGGTTCTGAAACTGCAGTTAGACAAACTCTCTTAAAGATCCCTGTTCTACTTCTTTTATTCTCCAGTTTACATCTCTGATCATGACTAAGGTATGGGCTGTCCTACTCACCCAGAACGCACAGGTGACTGTATGTTATTAAATGAAAAGCTCAGGTAAACAGAATCTATATGCAATGAGAATTTCAGGCACTTAATCATAAAGAATCCTACACAGGCAGGTAAGTGAAACTTATTTCCACATGAGTATCATTCTCGATGCTCTCCAAAACCCATGCTCGATAGTTTAACTGATTCAAAGGCTTCATCTGAGTACTTCTCCATGTAAGTGTCTCACAGTATCAACTCAAGCTTGTGGGCACTTTTCCTAGTGGTCAAGTGCCAAAAATGAGGCACTGCAGTACTTCAGGTATGAGAAATTTCAGGTGCTCACACACTCAATCAGGTCAGGCACCCACTGTGCACATCTGTCTTGTTTAAAACAAACCATTAGAGGTAGAGCTGACCTAATGAATCAGGTCAAAAAACAAAAAATCCATGAACCCAAAGAGAAGGGTTCAACTGCAGAATCAGTAGCTGTCATATTAGCTTATAGGCTGAAACGTGCTGTTCAAGAAGCCTTTGAGCATTTTGTGAGAACCATTTTACATTGAGTCAGTCTCTTGTTTCTCTCACTCTTTTCCCTCTCCTCCGTCATCAGCAGATTGAATCATCAGAACACTAATAACTAACTTTCTAGAACTCTAGTGTGACATTTTAGCTCTGTGCTGGTTTAGCCTAAAAATAAAAATAGCAGGGATATTTTTGATACTGCTGAGCAGGGATTACATACAGCATCAAGATCTTTTCTGCTCCTCACCTCACCACACCCGTGAGCAGTCTGGAGGTGTGCAAGGAGCTGGGAGGGACACAGCTGGAACAGCTGTCTCCAACTGAGCAAAGATATATCCCACGCCATATGGTGACATGCTCAGCATAAAAAGACAGGGGAAGAAGGAGGAAAGAGAAGCCATGTGGAGTGACAGCTTCGTTTTCCCAAGTCACCGTTACAAGCGATGGAGCCTGGCTTTCCTGGAGACAGCTGAACACCTACCTGCCCATGGGAAGCAGTGAATGAATTCCTTGTTTTGCTCACACACACAACTTTTGCTTTCCCTATTAAACTGTCTTTATCTGAAACCCCAAGTTTTCTCACTTTTATGCTTCTGATTCTCTCCCCAACCCCACCAGGGGGCAACTGAGTGAGTGGCTGCATGAGGGTTAGTTGTCAGCCAGGTTTAACCACAACCAGCTCCTAAAATTCAGCTACATTTAATGTAGACTGGGAGAAGTTTATGTATCTTTAAAAATTTTTAAAGTTTTTAAAAGTCTAATAGGAACAACTCTGAAACATACTCTTTTATGTAAAATAGCAGTTTCATGTGGCTACCTGGAGTTACTCCTCTGTTCACATTAAAGAGGTTCTCATGAGAATTACACTAGTAATATATTTCCCTTGTAACTGAATAAACAAAAGGGTTAAATGACAGAGAAAGGTTCCCTGTCTGTGTTGCCTGTTTTCTCTCCTGTAGGTCAGTGAGCATCATGATTTGGTGAAAAGGAGTGATTTTGTATTCGAGGATCAAGTCTTAATTAAATTAGTTACAGTTGGGGTTATTCTGTGACATTATCATGTACACTGGGAACCCAACTGATACTGTCTGAAAGTATTGCTAATTGTAGAGCTGGTTTTGAACGAAAGCCAGGTCTTAGGTTTTAAATAGTTGGGGGGTTTTATATTTCGTGAAATGTATTTTTTGCTGCTCTGTATTGATGACATGCTGATGTGGAATATGGTGGGGTAAATGCCAAGGACCAGGTAACTAATGTGGAACTTGTTATCCTCTGCAAATTTATTCTAATTAATAAAAATATGTATATATACAAAGGAAAAGAAAAATCTTTAATTTTTAATCAATACAGTGCAATCTGATGTTTTAGGACAGATGAATGTTTTATTTTTCAGAATTCTACTGCTCAGAACAAATAACAACAAAATGGCTGGCATGGAAACTAAGGGAATGGTGTCTCTACTGGAGGTGCAGTTACCACTACCTTAAATATTCTGAATCCACTTCAACTCTAAGGTAAAACAGTGCAGTACAAAATTACAGGGTCCAACAGGAGTAATCAGGAACTGATAGGGACAAGGAATAGTAGCCACATGGCCACCTCATATTGTATTATATCACCTGCAGAAGTTGGGATTAATATGAGGCTAACACCCTAAGAGACTTTTCTGGTTAATTCACATAGGACCTCATCCAGGGCAATTTGCCATTAAAAGTACCAAGGGTTAAATTACGAGAGTACAGCATTTTGTGTTGAAGTCCAACACTGGAAAATAAGAGGGAATATAAACCATTCAGCACTGGCCTAAGTCAGTAGGAATGAGAGTTGTATTTCCTGGCAGAATTTGGCATATCCCTTAGGAAAAGAATTACAAAACTGTATAAGAGAAACACAAAGCATGCCACTATATATGCAACTGAGATTTATTTTTAATAATTCTTATCTAAGGAGGATGATGTATACAACCTGCAGGTGAAATATGGAACGTATAACACATCACTTGCTTTAGATAAGGAATACTTTTAAAAATTACATTTCCAAACCAGCATTAAACAGTTTAAGTTCTGGTTTCACATTCAAGCAGTGTCTTCTCAATAAATTGAAAGCATTTCTGCAGATAGGCCTGTCAGTGTCTCACAGTAGAACTTTCACTTCACCAAGTCATGCAGAACGTACCCGTAGTATTTTCCAATTACAAATTCTGAAGGACACAGGGAAAAAAAGTTCAAAATCATACCCAGATAAGTAAGAGGACAACATACTGATATGTTTCTTTGAAGCCCTATTCTGCTACTTGAGCAGAGAGGTGGACAAACCCTTGACTGCAGCTCTGTTTACTCAGCCTCTTACAAGGCTTAGGAACACAGTGAAGTGAACTACAGCAGTTTTAGGTGCAACCGTCTTCTATCTCTTATCAGCACTTTGTAGAGTGGTCTGGTTGTTCAAATGGTTATTTCAGAGCAGAATGGAATATTTCTGAGAAATTCGACTGGGTGAAAGTTGAGCAGCATAGTTTAAACTGCTATAGCAAATAGCTGCATTCGATATGTATTTATTTTCCTTGGGTGTGGAGCGACTAAAAGCACACACACGGACAAGCATTACCACTCTTCATGGTTATGCAAACTTACTAATATCGAATTAGGACTTAGAGTAAAGAAAATTTTCAGAAAGGCAACTGTTTGTTATGTAAAACATGAGCTTGAAGCATTTATTTTCTTTAACAGTCCAGCTCTTTTCAGTAGACATCATCAAGAGTGCCAGTATCACAATTCTAGTGTTAGCAATTCGAGTTACTGAATCCTTCACAGTGTATCAGTTCAGTCTGACAGTCATTTACATATACAGAGTAGCATTACAGGCTTTGTTCCTAAAATTATGGCACCAGAAAGACCAAGACCCTTGCCAAGAACTTCAGGTCAAGTATTCTGAAAGTCCATGTAGTCTTTGCTGTTAATTCCCCAAATTAAACAGGAACTGAAAGCTACCAGAAAAGCGGTACATGCACCAAATGTGAAAATCACTGAATGTGTTGAAAAAGAAGAAAAATAAAATATTTGACATAAAATATTTGGGAAGCAAATTACTATTAAAAAAAGGAAAAGGCAAGAGAAATCATATAATCACACCATAGCTGAAATGCAGCAATTTCAAATATAACCCTTTTAGAATGAAAATATCATTGAACACTGACAGCTTGGTATCTATCTGTGTAGTTTATTTGTCTGGCATGTCAAATTTTGCCAGCAGAAATGTTTGTTTGAAAGGACAGAATAATCCTAGACTCTTTTCATGTTTCTATTCTTTGTTACCAAGTCAAAATAATGGCCATCCATATCAACAGAAAATTGGCTCCCAAAACACTAGTTCATTCCTGACCAGTTCTTGTTCGAATTTGTTTACAGGATTTTGTACCAGCAGACAAAACTGGGACACGTACTCTCTTCTCTTTTCTTGCATCATAGCCTAAAGCTTAACACAGTCACCAAAGAAACAACTGAGAGCTCTTATTTTGCCTTATTTTGAAACTTGAAATTAAACTTTCTACATTCAAGAAGAATCCCCTAAATATATTCTTCTGTTGAAGTTCTTTCACCTTGTATAAACAATGAGGTTTTCTCTAGAGGAGAGCCTTAAAAGTCAACCTCTCACCTTGAAGGGCCATGCCCTAGCAGTATTTCTGATCCTCCTGAAGTTCCTTTGAAATTATTACAATACATACAAATATTTTGTCTCTTTCCCAGTGCAGTAGCTATTCCACCACCTCTTTTTTTGCTACAAAGATAATGCTCTTTTTCACTCTCTCTTCTTTTCACATCTTTGATTCCTCTCCTAACTTATTGTGGTCTTAAAATTGTTGTTCTAATTATTGCTATTCAAACTGTTGTCTCAAAGATAATTTTTCTATTCTTCCATTGCCTTGCTTTTACGTGCTGCATCAAGTACAAATGAGTCCTCTTTTTTCAAAACTCTTCCTAGCCCTTATTCTAAATCTCCACATTCTGAGTTTTCACCTGCCAAGATGTTAAGGCACAGCACTGGTAAAAGCAGCAAGTCAAGCCTGGAGCACGAGTGTGCACACAAGCTATACACTGGAGCAAAGTGCATAGATTATTTGAAATCAAATGAAGTGATGCAGTCTAAAATGGTTAAGAAGCTTCCTGTAATAGACTTCTTTCTGATAGTGTTAATAGCTTTAATTGCTTAGTGCCTTCCTTCTTCTTTCTGTGCTATTGCTTATATACAGAATTCTTTGGCAGTGTAGCTACTGTATTATGAAATGAAAAGAACTACCCGAATTAACAGCAGCAGTTTTACTTCTCTGCCTGAACTTTCTTACTTCAGGTTGAAGTCCTGCAGTGCAGTTTACCAATAAACTGATTTGTCATGTTTGCATCTGTTCTACCAATCATGGATCAGTCATGCCAACTTTCTCTTTCTGCTTTTAAAGCTTCTCCAGGATTACATCTGAAACTTAGATAGTAAGCAACACAGTAAGAACATTTCTACCTGTATGTCCCTACTGTTTCTAGGCCACCATTCCCTGCCACCCATTTCATGTGGATAGGGTCAAGAGAGGGTAATCTAGTAAAAATAACAGTAATATTTACTGCTAACATGGGTCTGCAAAATGTAACAGCTTTTCTCTTTCAGATATTAGCATTGCAGATGAACTTTCACCATTTGTTTCCAGTAGTAGTGATAGTGATCAGCTCATGGATAACTTTACAGTTGCACTTGATGATCATAAAGGTCTTTTCCAACATAAATGATTCTATGATTCTATAAAAAAGAAGCTCATCTTATGTTCTAAAATGTCTTTCTCATAAACTGCCTTTTCATTTTCTAATAGTTGACCATTTGTGTGATTACATAATACTTTTAAAGTAAAAGTGAGCATAAATATTTTGACATTTTATATACGTACAGAATTTCCATTGAGAAAACATAATTCTTTTAATCTTAAACAGACAAGAGAAAGCCTCTTCAAGCTGGCACTTTCCCCCTTCCAATCTGTTATAAGGCAGCTTCAGAAAACCACACACAGTCTTGTTATAAACACCATCTTGCTGTGCAACTTAAAGTGTCTGTCAGAGCAGCGCTGCTCTCTCCAAGCAAAGTCAATTTTTTTGTTGCTGTTTTATAAATGCGTTAAACTAGTGAACTCTTCTGATAACAGATGACTCGCCTTATACATCACCCTGCAAATTCACACATACATTTCTGAATGAGAAAGCCGCAACTAAATGTTCTTTTTGCTTGTATCCACCACAGTTCTATGGTTTTATAGACCACTGAACAATCAGAGATGACCAAAAAGAGGGGGGCCCTCTTTGTCTAAATCGTTACTTTGTTTCTCTCCCCTGGCTTTCTGTTTCCCTCCCAGCACTACCATCACCATCAGAAACGACATATTCCGCATTACTAAACAGCAAGAGCCATAGGGCTTTTCATTTCTAATTTCACGCCATAATAAAATGCAGTGGTTGTTTCACTGGGGGACCTGAAAAGCCTTCCTTTGTGAGGCTGCTCTGACGGTCAGGTTAAGTATCACACGCTGGCAGCAGGCATCTGTGCATGCCTCTTCGTGCAGTTATGGCAAAGGGGGTGGAAAAAGAACAGGAAAATCAAAAGGAGGTTGTCTTGAAAAATAAATATTAATTCCCTACTCTGAAGCATGCAATTCACAAGCTATTGCTTGGCCTAAATAGTTTTAAATATATCTCTTGTTCCCCTCATTGATGGACCAATCAACCTAATAGTAACTCTAGAAAGTTTTCAGTGTATTCAGAGTTATGCTTGCTGCTTTAATGGAAAATCTATTGACCTAAAGTGGACTGATGATAAAAATTTGTGAGAGGAAGGGAAAAAAAGATCTAAATGCAATAAATTTGCATTTTTTTAATTTTACTGTAAATATTCAGACCAAAAAAACCCCACCCCAAACCACTGAGGACAATCAGCAACAGCAAACAAGAAATATGGTGCTTCTAAAAGTATCAGGAACATATGTAATAGAAATATTGCTTAATTCTATAAAAGCAGAAGTTATAGTTCCAAGTATAACAGCAAGAAAAAGCCAAAATGGAACAGGAGACTTTGTTAAGTATTCCACATTTATCTGGAATTTTTCAAGTATATTCCCACTACACACAAAATGTTTTTCTGTTCCATGTTTCCACCTATTTGTCCCTATTGTATCCACCGAATCTTTTGTAAAAAGATATTGTGAATTCTTTTCACAATAATTTCATGTGTCTTAACAGAGTCTATTGAAACATCAAAATGAGTAAAATTCTATCAATTTCCATGAAAATTCGTAGAATAAACACTTCTTGGAAATACTTTGAAGTTTAGATAATTTCATGTATTAGTTGAGGGGGAAAATGAAATCTAAACAAAGTAACCTAAAATAGCTACCTTGTTTCAACTAAGTTTTTCAAAAGTTATGAAAACTTATAGTTCCCTTCTATTATTTTTCAATCCATGCTAAATTTCTTTATCTCTAACTGTTGTGGGCTTTTTAGGTTATGTTTATGTGATGAGCATAAGCAAATGTAAATCTATAATGCCACCAAAAGGGGCAGTCCCAAACTGGGACTAGCACTCCTTTGAATGTAAATGTACTAAAATAGGCACTTTAAATGAAAAATTGACCAGTTTTTAGCTAAGTAAACTTTCCCATTCAGCTCGCTTAGTAGTCTCATAAAAACTGGCTGTCTGGGTTGGGGACATGGGCAAAAGGGAAAGAGAGAGGAGTCTGTAAACACCTCTTTAATTGAGAGCCTGCACTGAAAACAGGTTAAGCCAGCCATAAAACTACAGTCTAAAAACCAACTAATATCTGATTTTCCCTCCAAGGCTGAGTAATAAAGGTTAACATTATGGTGTTGAGAGGTAAGCAGGACAAACACGCAGCTGAGTTAATAAATAAACAGTTCTGATTAAACTGTCATAGAACATAAACTGTTAAATCAAACCACAGTCTTGTGCTGGAAGAATCGAGCTGCATACCTTTTCCCTGGCCATAGTCTGGGACAGACTGCTGGACGTTTCCACTTCCATTTCTATTTCCAGGACTGAAGGGAAGACAATTTGGCTGCCCAGACTGTTTCAGATTGCACCACAGGAGCACATTCTGCTTTCAGTGTACATGAATGTTATAGTTCACCTCTGCAGCTCAAACAGGCATCACTGCCTTTCTTCACTGTATAAGTGAAATTCAAGCAAATACAAATTTGCAAAATTCTTCTAAAATTGTTCTTAAACATAAAATTTAACTGACATATAATTCCTAGAATTGTGGTTGAATAGATAGCGCTTTTTTTTACTTTAGTTTGAAAGCTGAGTATTTTAATTAGTTATCTACTGATTTCTAACATTATTCAAACATACTGATCTTTCCTATCATGAATTGCTATACATAAAATACATAAAAGGAAAGACTAACAGTATTACACTTCTATTCATCCTAAAGTGAGCTATCACAGTGTGTAGATGTAAAAATGATGAAACGATCTTTAACACTTGGACTGAAATCTTTCCAGCCTAAATGATTGTATAACTCTTTAAAATGGAACAGAAGCATGATAAAGGTCATGCTATAGCACAGCAAAAAATGTGGACATTTGGGATATGTAATGCTTCAACTAGTTTTCTGCCACTCAACAGGATTGTTGAGCAAGCTCTCAGAGGAAACAGAGAGTAAGATTATAGGAGCATGTTGGTATTAAACCCATAGAAAACAACTGTCTTGAAATCAGCTCTTTGCATAGCACTTGATCCTGACAGATGATATGGATACCTTACCTTTTTATGCAAATATATGCATGAAAATGCACACTAGATAATGAAGTACAGCCAAAGGGTCTGAACCAGAAGTCGTAATTCCAGATTACATCAACACAGATTGCAGGTGCCCACCAACCTCAGGAACTGCTCAGAGGCATCCTAAATCTCACAGTAAGGCATGTCTAGATAAGAGTACCTAAACACTCAGTTTTCTATAGGGAGCATGTACCTGTGAGCTGCTCTGTAGTTACTGTCATTGTAAACTGCAAAACTTGACAATCCTGAAAAATCTTCACTGAGGCTTCTGGAGTTGCAGCAGCTCTAACTGGATGTCATTTTTTGCCACTCATCTCAAAAACAGGGTTAAGTTGGGCAGTAGTGGTAAGATGGCAGGTTGGAGGACTCCATACAAATAGAAGTAAACAATGGCACTGGATGAGGGAAATAGAAAAGGAAGGGCAGGTTTGGGCAGGGCAGGTTTGGGCAGGTTTGGGCAGGTTTGGGCAGGTTTGGGCAGGTTTGGGCAGGGCAGGTTTGGGCAGGTTTGGGCAGGTTTGGGCAGGGCAGGGCAGGGCAGGGCAGGGCAGGGCAGGGAAGGGCAGGGAAGGGCAGGGAAGGGCAGGGAAGGGAAGGGAAGGGAAGGGAAGGGAAGGGAAGGGAAGGGAAGGGAAGGGAAGGGAAGGGAAG
>JAWWMP010000001.1:97818646-97874525 GCA_035047865.1 Dendrocincla tyrannina
GGGAAGGGAAGGGAAGGGAAGGGAAGGGAAGGGAAGGGAAGGGAAGGGAAGGGAAGGGAAGGGAAGGGAAAAAATAGTCCTGCAAACCTTTCCATGTGAAGTCATCTATAAGGACTGTAGTATATCCTTGAGGGTATATTAATGTGTATTCAAATACTGCAGCTTTTCTTTCAGTCAGGGTATTACCATGTTTTCTGTTTTCTATATAGCTACCTTTTTTAATGAAATGCATTAGGGATTTTCTTTTAGGAGTTAAACTCTCCTTTTGAAACCAAGCATCAAGAAAAATAGTACGACAGACCGTTGCCCATTCACAGATACCTATATCCAATATAATGCACAGTGTGGAAAGGAGTCTCCAGCTGCCACTCCTGAAACCCACACACCTTTTTTTTATGTATCTGTCACACCTGCTAGCCACACATGAATGCCCCCAGAAGTCTAAAGAAGCTCAAATGGAACTAGGTGCTCTTGTGTAAAAAACAACGCAGATCTTCTGTAGGATTCAGTCTCAGACAAGTAAGTTGAATGTTGACAGGTCAGACAGGAACTTAAACTCCCATCAGCCAAGGGAGATCTAGTTAATATAGTCAATGGTATATGAAGAACCAGACAGTGGACCACATGCAGGTGTCTCCTACAGGGTGATATAACCAGCTGTCTTGAGTTACTGACAATACTAACTTGATCCCTATTGACAACAGAGTGAGTCTGGATACCTCCATCACATAATAACTGTATAGAATTCAAAATTCAGGTATCTGAATCTCAAGTTAAGTCCTACCACTAGTCAGGGTATTGTCAATTTGATTGGCATAGTGGGATTATAGTGTTGAGAATCCACATCTTAGCCAACAACTGTAATATTTCAGAATATTGCTGAAAACAGAATACTTCAGTAACAAGTACTTCAGGCAGACATTTATAATGCTGTGGCTGTATGCTATTTCTTAAATATAAGAACACTCAGACAGGAAGGCAGATAGAAAACTACTAATGTAGAGACTGCTGTAGAAGACATAAAATATAATCTGGTTTGTTTCACCACCACCCACATTTGTTACATGATTTTACTAATTTTTACTCCCTCGACCCAATTTAAATTTATATAATTTTCAATTGCTGTAATATTTCAAATATGTTTAGGTCTATGTATGAAACCACCAAGACACCAGTTTCTCCTTATTCAAAGAAACTCTCCTACTCTTTTTATAATTTTCCACAGTACTTCTTTGGGCAAATGGCTAGAGGTTATAAGCACCTTACAATAACTGTCCTACATTTGTCTGAATAAATGCATCAAATGATGATGTATATAAAAAACTAAATCTCTACTTCCCCTAACCTCCAAAAGACAGTCAGATAAAAGTTTCCTACCACTGTGTAAAACTGTCACTGCCTAGAGGCAAAACTGCTAGTATACTGAAACTGTTTAGAGAATTGTAACATAAAATAGACATAAATTGTCTTTATTGCAAATGCCAATTGTTACAAATCAAATCACAAAAAACTACTTTTTTTAGGGAAGAGCACAAAATTTTTTGAGTAGAGTTTTTTTATACATGAAAATGAAGAATATTTCAGGATTTGACTATTAAAAATATCTTAATAATGCCTGACTGTGAAGAAATATAATATCTCTCTCCTGCATTTTACAATTTCCTAATGGAATGGCCGTAAAAGTTTGCATGCATCTGACAAATGCATTCCTCAAGTATCCTAAAATTGCTTACACATTTATATAGAAACGACCTCAGTATCAGAGGGCCAATTTTGTTTTCGAATTAAAGCATGCAATGTACAATAAAATCAGTAGAAGCCACCCAGGCAATCAAGGAGACAGAGTTTGGCCCACAGTATCTTAAGAATTTGGCACAAATTCTGAAAAAACATTTAGCCAAGTCACTTACATAAACAATCTTTCTATTCATATTCTTAAAAAAGGCAAGAGCAATAACAGCTGTCACACCTCATTGTCCAAATACATCTTTCTCTTTTTAATTTTAACCTCTTAGACTAATCTATACTTGTATTTTTCAGAAACTAACTTCAAATTATGTCTTTTTCAGTTTTCTGTTTCTATGAATGCAATTTTTCTTCAGACATTAAAACGTAGCTTAAAAATTATATTCTTCTAAATTGTGGCCACTACACTTAATTTACTTATTTCTATCTCAGTCCTTTCATACATCCTTTTCTTGTTCAGTCTAACTACTGAAATCCTTTCCAGGCCTGAAGATGACCAACAGAAATTACTATATCAAGACACTTTGGCCATAAGAGAGAGTTTGCTCAACAATGACACTTTTTCCAGAAAAGGCTCATGAGTTAGGCAAATATGGACTTCATCTGTGTTAGAAAATCTAAACTTCTTGAGGCTTTATTTGGTTACTAAGACTAACGATATATAGAACGTCGTTCAAATCTAGATGAAGCTTACAATACCATACCATGTGCTCTTAAAGACACAGCTTACTACAGTGAAGTTGAAATAGTCTATGCCCATAAAAGCCCTTTTATGCCATTATAATTACATCTCTGTAAGTACTTTGATAGAGGAGTATCAAAAAGCTCTATACTGCCAAGCCAGCTGCTGATATAATTTTCTATTTTTCTCGTCTCCTGGATCAGACAATAGTATAAAAAAGGTATGGTGTTAAGGCAATTAAGTATTTTTTAAAGTAGAATACTTCTAGCCAAAAATCATTATAGCTCAGTTTTTGAAATATGTCACCATATCTCTTCAAACACAAATCCAATACAAGAAGCTGAAGAGAAAAAACATACCAGCCCCATCTGTAATGCATTTTAAGCTAATTTATTGGCACTAACTGTTCTCAAGTAACTGACTTGCCCTGAAAATACTATAAGTTAAAGCTGTCTTTTAAGAGCTTTATTTGCTTCATGGATAGTTTTGGACCATTTTGCCATTTCCCACCATAAAAGTAGAACTAAATTTCACGTACTCTGCAAGCCTCTACGTAATATCTCAGAAAGAAAAAAAAGAGAAAATACTCTGAAGTTTGTCTTTTACCACCTTAATAACCCTAACTGCTCCAGTTATCCCTAAGGACAATCAATCACAGCATTTACTATGAGAGTCTCCAGAAGCTATTCCTCCATGAAGATGTTTTATTGATTTTTCTGAATAACAACCATCTTACAGTCATATTTGTTTTTTAAAAAAAGTAAAAATGTAGCTTTAAAAGAATCATTCAACTACTATAACAGAATACACAGTATAGTAGATAGGGACATTTCAACTTTGAAACAGTGTCTTCAAAAACATATGAAAGCAGAAGCAGACTAAACAGTGGTATTTACTTCCCAAGTTTACACAAGGAACACTTCATCGGTCCAAAATACTTACCACCCTCTCCCTACATACAAATACACTTGAGAGTCTGTATATGCTCAAGCTTTTTGGTGTTTTTTGTTTTGTTCCACACACAGGGCCAGCACCACCATACCCCTCCCCCCGCCAAGTAATGTTAGTGCCTTACAAAAGCTTTATTGAACTTTATGCAGATCACACACAATACAAGACCTGTAGTGGGCTTCACCTTCCAGTGCATTGCCTCTTGTAGAGCCATTCAAACCAAGAACAAATCAAGTGATACGAAACCAGAACAACAGTGTTTTCCAACTCATTGAATCCAATTTAGGAATTAGAGATTGTGTCTTTACAAAGCAATCACTGAAGGTTAAGTGAGAGGCATACAAAATTATTAGTCAAGATGCAGTCAAGAAATGGCATCCACTCCCACATCTATCAAGTACTGCAAGTGAGAGTAGACTCCAGTCCCATTGCCCTTTATGAAGGTGAGCAAGCATTTTGCAGAGATGAGCAAGTGAGGCTCCAAGAACAGCATAAGCCAAATGAACTGTGGGCAGAAGCTCTGGTTCTGTCCTCCTGCTCTGTCTGGGTTGCCAGTTGTGTTCGGTCTTTTGCACTTCAATTAAAAAAGTCAACATACTTTTAGGCTGGCAATTGTAACAACTCTCCCTCTGCTCTTCTCCTCTACCCCAAGTAATTTATGGCCAGATGTGTGAGCTGACCACCTTGCTCACTGTTAAATCAACATAAAGTACTGGCATGAGACAGGTAGCTGAGGGAAGGGAAGACTTTCCCTTGACACATCAACCAATACAGAAAACAGCCTTATGGTCAACCCACCTCAAAATGGTTTACCTTGTCCTTTTACTAAATTGAAAAATTTTTTTCTTCTACTTCTGCATTTAGAATTTGTGACTGTTGCCATAATCCTCAGTGAAAGGTGTATTGCATTCTAAAATAATAAAGCATGATTTGCCCTATTTTTGCTCAAGTTCTCAAATACAGACATAAGATGAAGGACTCTAAGAACTAGAAATCTTACAAAGAAGACAGTAATGTCACCATGCTGCTTATGACTGGTCCAGTGACCAAATTCTCATACTGAAATTAAAATTTAGTCATTAAATAATTTTTATACCATTTTTAATTTGCTACTAATTCAGGTAAAAAGCTTATACACTGTAAGGTTGGATGATACTGTTTGCAATCATATATTGTCTATATTTCAACTTCCTACTATATTTTCAAACTGACACACATATTAAGGAGCAAAGTGAAGCTTTTTTTTTTCTAATCTCACATGCTCCCTCTGAAAACAAGTTATGGGAGCTGGAGACCTTACTGGGCTCCCTGGCCTGCAGCAAGTATTCTCAACAGACCTGTGAACTGTCCTTGCCTTTTACCATTCTGCAATGTCTCACCTTCTACCCCAACTACACATTCTTTGCTCTGCATCTTCACAAGAGTTTTGGGCACATCCAGCTGTTTTGAGAAATTCTTCTTAGAAAAAGCTCAGTAGTTTCTCAAGTGCTTCTCATCAACATGAAGAATCCAGGCTGGAGAGAGATCTTATCTTTTCTGAAACTGCTATTTTGGTAGATAGTAAAAATATAAATGAACAGATCTTTATCAAACTTATCAAACCCTGAAAAGTTTAAAATGGAGGAAAGGAAGATATACTACTGGCAAGGTGAAAAACAATCAGAGGAAGGGAAAAGAATTGCACTCTGAAAATTCTATCACAAAAAGTAAGATTTTTAGAACTTAAAAAAATAATCACGAGTAGCTAATAAGGCTTAGAATCAAAGTCAAATGAAATCAATGATACACATGCATTTACTTCAGCAGGCTTTCAATAGGGCTATAATTGCTTTAATTGCGTCTTGAAAGATAACTCCTGATTAGATCATGTACATTATAATAACAGGTAGCTGAAAACTGAAAATCTTAATCTCAAAAGGTCTTTTTATCCCCACTCCTTTACCATCTCTGTCGTTCGAGTGAATTCTTTTTTTGTAAATATTTGTTTGTATTTCTTACACCATTAGCTTCTAAGCAAGAAGTTTTAAACTGCTACAGTATCTTTATGTATTTTTGTTTACTTGAGGTGAGGAGCAACTTGCCTTTCAAAGAAAAGGTGCAATTCTGTCCTACCAATTCCTTCCAGTGTATTTTCTCATTTTACCCATACTAGTAGATAATTTTTTTCCACAGATAAGCATATTATCAGTCTACAGACAAAGCATGAAACACTTAAAATTTTGTTTACTGAACTTCACCAATTTTATAGGAATATTGTAGGCAAATGTTTATATTTTATTATAAAAATGTCTATGAAGCAGTGATTTTATTAATCTGTCCTCACAGTTCTTGTCTATTTGTTATATTTTTATAATCTTTCAGTTATTGCACAGGATTCATTGCACAGCAAAACTTATTTCCTGAAGCTTTTTAACAATACAAAAGACACAAATTTCTATGACTTTGCAATTGCACCAGTTTTCTGGAGCTTTTTACCAGTTTCAAAAATATTGTGTTTAATTACTAACGTTGCCTGTTGAACTTGATAGTAAATTCATTAGCATAGCTTATAGGTATTGCATTCACACATTTATAATAAAGAACTCTTCACAGAAAATGTGTCCAGCTCAAACTACAGTTCTTAATTGCTGAAGTAGATCCAAATTAGCATTCACAGCCTGCATTTCCCTAACAACAGGCTTTCACGCCGAAAATGATTTGTAATTCAAAAAGGATTTTGGTCAATAGATTCTGAGCATGCAAAACATGTTCAGCCCTTAAAAATTCCAAGACCTGTTGAAAACTTAACTTAGGAGTTTACATTTTCTTATTTCCTGTTATTTTTCAGTGAAACATTATAAAATGGCTGCATGATTTGATAAAAGTTGGAATATTCCCCAGACATTCAATTTAGACTAGGTTTATTGTTAATATCTGATGAAATCTTAATCTATATTTACAACAGTTCTTTACTTTGACTCCAAATGATGTAATGTCATTATGGTTTAATAAGCAGGAAAAGATGTTGAGAAAAAGAATCTTTTATGTAAATTTGAAACACATCAGCCTCCTCTTCAAAATGCTTGTCTGTACATATGTAGAATATAAGTATAGGTTCTGCAGTATGTTCACTCCAATAACAGATGCAGAAAAAAATCAGGTTGATACATTAATTATATAGTTAAGCTGTGTGTATCATCTAACACTGAATGTGCATAAATTACACGCAATTACATTTTTATGAGGATTTATGGTACATAACAAGTAATGAGATTTTTAAAAACTGAACAGTACTTCCCTATCACAAAAATAGAAAAGCACATACAAAACAGTTTATATTTTCCCATGTTTAGCTGTCTTTGAAAGTCTAAAATATGTAGATATAATATGATGGAAGCAATATGTGGTGTTATTATTTCTGCACTGCACCACTCTTCTATAAAAGTGCTGAAGAAATTCTACAATGGTTCTCAAAGAATTTAAAATGTGATTTCCCTTCTGAAGTCTGTTCATGATTTGGGCAATATATGTCTTCCCTTTATTTGCACCAAAGAGGAACAGAAGAGTGAAACAACAGACCTGTCAAGTCTACTATGACAGAAGAAACGTCCACCATTCTGGCCTTCACCTTAAGTCCTCTCTCCCTCCCTCTTTCCCCTTAAGCCTGCCCCTCTAACTTGATGCCGTCGCCCAACAAGCCTGCTCACCAACAGCTTCTGCAACTCCATCTGGCCCGTTGAAAGACCTTGCTAACAAGATTTATGGGGTGCGGGGAATCCATCATCACCAGGCAACAGAACCATTCTGCAAGAAGGAAAATGAATGCCTAGATAGACATGCTTATCTGTGTCTACAAAGAGATTCTGTATTCTTAGAGAAGAGCATCAGTTCCACATGGGGAACAAGACTCCAGAAGACTCTGCTCTTCTGTGCCATTCCCAGATAAAACATTTTTGCTTGGAAGAGTAGAAGTGCTCCAAGTAAGTTCCCAATCACGTTGAAACAATTTCAAGTATTATCTCAGCCATGAGAACAGATCAGTGCAACATCCTAATCTGCTGGAGATTTAAGACACAGCAAGAACTTCTCCCTGAAAGCTCAAAGTTGTAACTTCACTTTGTCACAGCTACAGCATTTTTTGTGCATCAAAAGGCACATAAGTTTCATCTGTCTTTTTTATTTCATACTTGTCATCTTGCATATTTTTGTTAGGCAGGCAACCACTATTGCATTAATTCTGTCTGTTGAGTGAAAAAACATGCAAAATCATGTAAAGAAATTTTAAAATCGATTTTAGGAAAAATTCTGTGAGACTGAAACAAGAAGATACCAATTTCATTTCTTATTTTCTGAGTCATACAATATGTTTTGCATATTGTCATGATCTTAGGAGACATGCCATGTAGGAAAAAGCAAGATCTTCAGATCAAAGACTTGGCAGACAACTTTGTAGATTATTTCATTATGTAACCATCCTTCTAAGCTAACCCCAAAAGCAAAAGAGCTGTTACAGATGGCTTCTGATGGAAATTTTTTCCTCATCGTAATTGTAAGACACATTAGAACAAATGACAGATTAAAGCATATCCAGCCAGACCTGTGCTTCTTTCAAATAAAATTAGAAGTATGATCATTATGGGCTTATCCAAATGCTCCCTCTACCCCAATACCTTGTATATATAAGAAAGCTGGCTGTGATTGTTTCCCACACTTAGATGACATACAGGATGCTGTACTATGAAATTATTCAATCAGAACTCATAATTAAATCTGTCTCAGACTCACTTTGTACCTCCATTTTCTTGTCCATATGATTTAAATATAAAAAGGAAAGCCACTTTTTAATGAAGCTAAAAAAAACCAGAAGAGCAACATAAAACAGTGTAAGTTTTAGTTTCACAAAGAAGAAAAGGTAAAGCCTTTGATTTCCTATGAACCAGATTATTCTATCTTCTATATTTTGGGTCACAATATAGGAAATAAATATTATACTTTCATAACCTTTCACATCTCTGTTATAAAATTTCAACCACCATCACTAAAAGGACAGATAATTTACACAGCAACATGTGACAGTTTCAGTCAAGACCGCAAGGAGTTAAATATAGGTGCAAGAAGTAGGAAAAATATTATGAAGGCCACCCATTTATTCATCCTTTTCTTGCTCCATTATGTCAACTGTTATCACAAGAAATTACACCCCTAAACTGCTAGAAGTTCTCTTTCTACTGCCAACCACATAGGAGTGTACTCCAATCAACACAGTAAATGTTCATGACAGATCAGTATATATTTTAAATTAAAATTATCTCATTAACCATTACTAAGAGGTCGTTAATTTAAAAGAATCTATTAGAGTAGTTACTGATATGTAAGAAGACTCAATCTCTTTTATCTATTTAGCTGTAGTGCTAGAAACAGAGAGACAAAGTATGGCAGAATTCACACCTATCAGTTTATCATGGTGTCAGTTATTTGCCAAAAGAAATTAAAAAGACCAAAATGAGAATTAATCAAAAATGTAAGTCTAGCCAAAAGGAACATATCTTACATTATGACACACTGATTAGTCCATAAATATACCAGTAAAGCTTCCACTTTGGCAAAGCCATTCACACTAATATGGTATCATCCTTTTACTACTTAGCACAAAAAAGTGTAAGCACCTACTTATAACTAGACAAAACTGTGAAACGTGTTCCTGATTCCCTTGGTAGAGAATATAATGAGCCTTTTTCATTACTGTGTTATTTGCTACTCTTTCTTTGTTGTGCTGAGGTCAAGATGTCATGAAAAATTATTATAGAATTCAGTGGTATTATCCAAGCAGACACTAGTGACCAGGCACCCCACATGCCTGCATGTGTAACCTAAAAATAACTTCCCTCTCCTATACTTAGTTGGTAAAACAAACAAAAAAAACCCAAACAAACAAACAAAAAAGATCAACTAAAGAAAAAAAAGACAACATAACACTAGGACTAACATTTCACATGAAACAAGCCTCCCTTTCACCAGAGTTGCCCTTGGTTGCTATTCTGTTAATATGTTGTGTCCTCATATTTTTCCCTTCCCCATCTCTCACTGTTGATTTATATAAAATCATAACAGACTTGATCTGGTGCAGACTCCTAACAAAGACAGTAGATAGTAAAAGTTTCTTATGTTCACTGAAATACTTCATTCTATAAAGACAGACGCAGGATACAAATAATATTTTAATTTCAAACACTATTATAGTTTTCTTCTCAAGACAAATGACAATTCTTAGATAAACCCAAGTATGTAATGCCAAACCTCTGTAATGGAACTGTATTTCAGTAAAACAGCAGACCTAGGGATATCTATATATTTGACTAAACCTACTGATACCTATGTATCCAAGTCCAAGGGAGGTAAATATCATTCCTTTTCACAGATGGGAAAGTTATAGAATATAAAGAGCACAGAACTTTTACAGTCATCTCTAAGCAATACACCATTTAAAATCACTTTGTATACCTGGGTGACAGCACACAGACCCCCAAGCCTTAAGTACTACATTCAGATTTTGCTGTGGAGATCCCCACATCCCACCTCCCTCTTCTGTTGTGCTCTCTGCAGAAGAGAATACTGTACCCTAAGATATCCTCAGGCAGGTGGGTCTTTTGACTTTTTCCAGTTAAAATTAGGCTGCTTAGCAAAAACTGTACATTTGTCCAGATTAACTTGTTTTGACTGAAACAGGTTAGGAAGTGCTCACTGGAGTAGCAGAGTGGGGAAGCAGTAATCACAGCGATATACTGCAGAGAGGGAAGAAATTATAAACAGCTGGGTGTCAATAACCCTTCAGTGGTACCACAACAAGCCAAAAAAGTGTAGTACACAAACCAGAATGTGCAGCGCAGCTTGAAGGAAAACCATGTATTTACCTGGTTAGCACTGCACTAACCAAACTCTGAACCATCAGTAAGTGAATGCTCACTGTGAGACAGACCAACCAGCTGAACTTGAGGAACGGTAAGAGCAGAGGTAGAAGGTAAATTACAACTTTAAAGGAGAGGAGAAAAAAAGGTTGATTTACTTCTCTTCCACGGACTTAGGGAAGCCTATCACAAGCAATAAGAGCGAATGTATATCAAAAAATCAAGGACACTGTGTAGCAGGTTAGCTAGTGCCCCAACTTAACTCTGTGTCATAACAATATAGTCATATTACAGCTCAGTTTAGAATAACATGTATTTTTCTATTTTCCTCTTATAACTGTGAATTACACAAGAAGTACAGAGTGTCCCCTTGTGAATAAAGTCAGCTGCAATTATGAAGTGACCAAATAACCATCAGTCTTAGCTGCAATACTTCTCAGTGATGAAGACTGCTAAAAATTAAGAAATGATACTTTCTTGTAGCTCAAAAGACAGCTTGTACAAGCCTAAAATTAGCACATACCTCTCCTCCGAAGTGTTTTATCTGTTCCTTTAAAAAAAATCACATCAACCTGAATACAAATTAAATACCACTTCTCTTCTTTTTCCTCTTTTAAACAAAATCTGCATTTCAAAGAAAATAGACAATTTTATGTTGGATAATGAGACAGTATCTGCCTCCTCTTCCTTTTGTGTTTCATATCTCCCCTTTTCTATTTTGCATCTTAAGACACCTAGTCTGGCTGGTAAGAAATGCACTGTGTGAATAAGCAGATATTAAAAACAATCAGAGGGTCTATTTTTTTATTTCTTTATTATTTCATGATTATACCTATACCTACATCATGGAACAGCTGAAATTGGAAGTGACCTCTGGAGATCATTTAGTCCAACTCTCTTTGCTCAAAGCAGAGTCCGCTAAAGCAAGTTGCTCAACATCTGTAAATAAGACAAAAGGGTGTTGCTATTTTATATGCTTTTATACGACAGCAGCAGGCTCATTCTTTGGTTATATCAGAATCCCATATAGCAATGTGCACAAAAGCTCACTAAGAAATAACTCCCATGTGTCCCATGCAAATAAAAATTATTCAACAAATTACAAACTATATATGAAAAAGGTAACTAAAATTACAGATATGCTCAATCTTCAGAAACTATCTATTTCATCATACCAACAGAACAGAAGAAATGCTGGAGATAAATTAAATGATTCTGTCATAACAAGCTACCTAACTGTATTTTAAGGGCTGGCCAAGTGCATGATATGGGTGTGCTTCAGAGTGGGTACACCTGGGCACAGGCTCTACTTGAGAATGCACTTTTAGACATGAACTAGGTACTGGACAATAAGATAACTAAAGAAATATTGGGCATTTTATAATTTTTTTCTTGGAATTTCAGCCTAACTAGACACATCAATCACTAAGAGATATTTAATCTATTTTACGAACAGTGACTACAAAGTTTAGTGTCATCTTAGTATTTTAGACAGACATAATCCTTCAGTAAGATACAATTTATAGATGTATAGACACTTTGTCTAGATATTCTTGCAACTAGCACTCTATAGGTTCTAGGAGCTCAGGCTGTAATGCTCTGTAAATACTTCTGTATCAACAAGGAAAAGCAAATCCTGAAGTAGCAAGAATTACCACAAGTAGAGAACCACTGTTTAGCTTCACAATTACACTATCTAAAATGATGGTACTCCAAATTCATTGAACTTCAGTGTTGTTCCTTACCACACTGTAACTTTTAGAGAAAATTACACTGACTTCCTTGGGAACTGGATTTTTACCTGAAAAACACATTCGAGAAAGCATATATAAGTGTCACTAAATTTGGCCCAAGTGAAGAAATCTATGATGGACGATTACAAATTCACTCAACAGATTTCTAGCTTTCCACTGTGACCTCTCGCTGCAGTCTCTTTTTAAATGCCTAAAAAAGCTGACTCTCAAAATATCCTGATTGGTTGTCGTTATTTTGGAAGCCTGGTTACGTTCAAGAGCAAATATGGCCATTTTGAACATAAGCTTGACTGGCCATGCATTATAAAAACATATATTCTAAACCAAAAATGAAAAACAGGATAACTCTCCAACTGGATTTCAAGCAGAATAAGAGAAGCACAGAATCACAGAATATTCTGAGTTGGAAGGGACCCACAAGGATCATCAAGCCCAAGTCTTAAGTCTGTATGGGGATCCAAACCACAGCCTTGGTGTTCATAGCGCCATGCTCAAATCAAGTGTGCTAATCTCGGCGTCTTTTTAAAATATTAAAGAAACAAGCAGACAAACTTATGGGAACTAAAGTATTCACGAAGATGAGTATTTCACCTTCCTTATTTCAGAAGCTCAGAGAGGCAACAGTCCCAAACAACTGTGTCAAGCCATAATTTTCTCAGCGTGCCATAGCTTATCTTCCTCACTAGTATAAAACATTTTGTGAAGCAGCAAAAATAAGAACATATATAGACAGAAAAAATTATATCTGCAGTTAGATCCAACTAAAACAGTTTTCAAATGAAAATTCTTTCCTTATGGGGAGGAAAGGATGTCTCTACTTATCTGAATGGACTATTGGACCTAAGTGAAGGTAGGCAAGTCTTTTCAGGGAAATGATCTTACAGGATGGAAGCTGAAAGTTGAGGTGAGATGATGTGTAAGACACCTGTGATGCCTTAGGATTTTTATATATTTGTCGGTTTTTATACAGTTGTATAGAAGCTGTATAGAAGTAGAAAATGCCAAATGCTTTTGCTTCTTTACTGTCTTTTCACAGCAACTCCCCCTAAAAATCAAAGGCACATCCTTGTAAATGTTAGCAAAAGTCATGACAAAGGTTAGGATTAATCCACAGATTTGAAGAATCAAAAGACTCTCCAAACCCTTTAAAAGCAGAATTTAAACAAGTGGAAATTAGAAAGCAAGAGAGATTAGCATATTTGAGAATTGGGTATTTCTGCATAGGTAGATGTTTGTTTACACAGATAACGCAGCAGAAATACAAGTGAAAATATCCAATCTCACCCAGACACCAATTCCTACTTTATGCTAATTTTTAAAAGCTCAGATATGGGAAAAGACAACCATACTTGAAATATGAATTCTGTATAAAACCTGACAATTAGTAAAAACCTCCATCAAAAACCAGTCACAAAGAATGTGTGTGTTATCCTAGCTGTATTTTGCAACTTCAAAAAGGAAAATCATTGCAAGTTTAAAGCCTAGTTGCACGATCTTCAATTTCAATGGTATTATTGATGATTGCAGTGCCTTGAGTTTCAGTGAAATTTTGCCTGGATGCAAAGTAAGGAAATTCCCAGGAAACTGCTATGCTGTATTTGTTCTGTGGAGGGCATGACCAAGTAAAGACCTCTGGATTCAGTTCTCAAGAAAAGCCTCCTGAGCCAAGTAATTTGAATGTCATTACCAACATCAATTTATTTCAGTAAGAAAAAAAAATATTTATTACATATTATATAATAATACATATTATTATATCATATAATAATAAATATACAGACAGATACACACTTCATTACTAATCAACAAGAGTTATTTTCTCAGTCATTAAATGCATATGTTTAAAGCATAGCAACTTGTAAAAGAAGCAGGAAAAGTTTCACTGCTTTCAGTAAAAGTAAAAACCTATGGTATCAAAACAGATTCAGATAATTAACATCCTGAAAACATATCACACTAGCTTACAATATAAGATCTAGTCTAAAATTCTGATATTCCACATGAAGGCTGACTATGGGAGTCTGCTAGCTGGTATATCTACATTTGGACTGAAACTCCCATTTATAGCTTCACAATTTTCTTTCATACAGATTTCCAACACATTTTTACTACTTCTCCCTCTATAAATCATGTATCACTGATGCACTTGTCATATATTCTGCAGATAGAATGTAACAGGAATAATCATTTTTAAAACCAACTTTTTTTGAGAGATCCAATTGCATGTCATAATGGTCTCTGCTGAAAGGCATAGGAAAACAGAAAGAACATGTTAAGATTCTCATCCTTTAAAAGAAATGAAAAGAAGAAATTCCCTGAAGGCTGCCTCTTCATGTGTTTCCCTTTAACTTAGTGTTAGGGAATGTGGGGGGGGAGAGAGTGTCTCCCCCTCCCCCCTTGTTTTTCTTTGTGGGAGAATGCTATTGTACAATAAAAATGTCTTTTCAGTAATTTGTCATCTGCTTTGAAATCATTCCTTTCAATATAACCTTTTGTTGAAATCAGGCAGAACACATCTCTTTCTGCAGAAAGATACAAATTAAATTTCTAGTACACACTGGGTGGAAGAGTTCTATTGACAAATTGTGTTACATGAGCATTAACACAGTTGTAAAATGAACATACTTGACGCACTTAGGTCATACTCTGTGGTGTAAAAATTTGAACTAGTAGGTGTTATCACTTTTGTGTTCTTAAGAATAAATTCTCTTAAAATGGGTATCATTTGACAGATGCTAAACTTCATACTTTCACAAAATTACTTCTGCTTACTCACTTTGTGTGTACATATGCATTGAAGAGGAGAAAGAAAAAAATGCCTTTTAAGCATATTTTGACTTAGAACTTAAAATTATGTCTTCTTTTCACCCACTCCAACATGCTCTATGAAGTGCCAGGGCTATCATAAACCTTATTTCCGAACAATTTCATATTACTGGAAGTCCTGCATAAACACAGACTGCAAGATTGAACTTTTATGACTGTCCTACATACTTCAGTAAGTCTGAAGGAAGTTTACAAACCTACTTCTTTATAGAAAAGGGTCCCTCTGCTTTTAGTGCTCAGATATTTCAACTACTTTTCGTGTCCTGAAGTGCAGAGACCATGCTGCTAATGCCTACATTTGTGCATATAAATCTCTAATCTGTCAATCCAGTTCCCTGTGAATAGTCTATTTAGGTTGGGTTTAAAGCAGTGGGAAGTCGACCTACACGAGAGAGTTCCCTTGTAAAATGACCGGAGGTCAGTGTTATTATCTCTGTAGGCTACCAATGGTGCATTTGTTCCACCCTGTGTATGAGTCATTCATTTATAATAAGCTCCACTGCGCTTTGAAAGTGCTGGGAGGGATGGGTACAGAAGCTTATCTTCTGTCAATTGGCTGAAGCATAAGACAACTCAAAAAAGAGATGTCCTCAGTATTTAACTGCTCAACTAGAAGATGATTAACTTTTTTATAGATAAATTAGAGACCTTACACCCAAATCCCAATAAAACTATTCTGTATTCTCACTTCCCATTCAGACTGTCACTTAGCTATATACTGCCTTCACTTTTGAAGTTCTCATTGTTTATAAATACCTGCTGAAGATGTATACTGTCAAAGCAACGTCCTATTAAAAGCAAAAATAGTTACAAAAGCCAGTTTAAGTAACTAAAGTACAACCACATTATCAAGATGTAATTCTAGATCCCAGAGTTTATCTTTCACACATAGAATTTAAATAATGCAATTAAAACAAGCTCAGCATTCTACTGAAAGTAAGTTACATACAGGTTTAGGTTCAAATTTCCCAGATTCAAAACCCCCATATAGTTTGAACACAGCAAAACATTTCTAAGTTTCTTGAGGGAGTGAAAGAGGAAGGTGAAAGGAAAACACAATAAAACAAAAGCATTTCAGCATTCCTGCAATCACTGACATCTATAGACGGCTGTGGGATTCATATAAAGAAGTATTTTCCTACCCAACCTATCCGTACAACATGTTTACACACTGGTTTAATTCATAGTTATTTATAAATTTTAATACAGAAGTGTCATTTAAATGTTTCATACACCCTTCTTATGATGCACTCTTGTCAATCTTGGAATCCCTTAGACAATTCAGCTGCTGTTGTTTTCTCCTAGCTTATTCCACCTCCCTGAGGCCTCTCCCTAAAAGCCTTTCTACCTGTTCTCTTTATAAGATGTGGCATTTTTAGATGGTAGACCATAGAACCAAAGGGAAGTTAGTTAAAGCTTTCTTAATACAAGAGACAAAGGTGTCAAGACAGATAAATTTCTGTGGCTTTGTCTTGAAAAGGTACAGAACAATACAACTTGTCAGCTTGACAATTCTTCCAGGCTTTGTTTACTGTTCTTGCAACATTCACAGAAAATGAGATCACCAATCAGACAAGGTCAGAATACCATGCTCTCCAAATGCAGGATAAAATAGCACAGAGCATGCAAAGTGATTGTCATACATCATTACAGAGGAGCTCAGATTACTGTAGGCGTACAGTACCACACTTCAGTAGTGGTTGGGTTTGATGCAGCATCTACCACTTTGACAGACCACCCCAAAATAACCACGTATTTAATTTATTTAAATAAGAAAATATTTTTTAATTCCTTTAATAATATTCTGAGGCCATGAACAATATGCGCAATCATTTTCTGAGTGCAATTTTTTCCATTTCACAATACAACATTTCTAAAACTTATTCATATCCTTTCCTCATTATGTCATGTCTAGTCTACTTTCAATTCAAGTACCAAATGTGGAGGCATTTGCAAAGCTGAAACAGTAGAATACAAACAGGGGCGGAAAGGTCAAAATAGCCCTGACATCTTTACAGGCCTGTCTTCTCACTGACAGATTTCCCAAAACACTCTGTGCTTCTTGTTAAGCAAGTGTCACAGGTTTCTTTATTGTCTTCTTCCAAGGTGTTAAACAGCTCTGTACTGTTTGATAACCTGTCATCACCCAACAAATGTTAGTAATATAGAAAAAATGCACTAGCTTTCCATGACAGCATAATAAAACATACTCGAGACCTTTTCCCTAAGTTCACTATTTGATAAACTACAATAAAAAGCACAACTGTATTAAGGTATTTCAACATTTCTCGAGGAAAAAAAACTAAACCCCAAACTGTAATGCACTTAAAATGTCACCCTGATTTAACTGATCAATCAAGTGCGTTTCTTTCTGTACAAACATAAAACACACTTGCCGCACACGCAAATGTGTGAATTGCACTGAGCTGCTCAGTAAACTGTGACAACTCTAGGGGAGGAAAAAAATACATTATTACAATATAATATCTTCTTTCTTCTTTTAATTCCATGGTGAACAACTTCATTTCTTTAATAAAAGTTAGACAATTAAAACCACAGCTCATTTTTCTAGCAAGAAGAAGGTGTGGTAACCAGACAGCAGAGGTGCAACAAGCCTCCACTAGGATCCTGCTGGCAGGGCAGGAATGATCCCCTTCATTTGTTGGCAAAGGTACAAGTATGTGATCTGCCAACACTACTATGCTGCCTGTTCATTGCTCTTTCACAACGGTGGTGTGCCCTTACTTCTTTTTTACAGAATACCATCAATGTTTTTTAACTTTTATATAATCTGCCAAAAGTAGAAGTTTGAATAGCCATTAAGCACACCATACAATCCACAAACCCTTTGAAATTAGTATTACATCTGACAATCTTTCTACCATACAACCAGTAAAAAGGCGGAAGAAAAGAAGAATTTCTAATTAATTCAATCTTCCTGTATTAGTGATTAAAAACATTCACCTATCTGAATAGTTTTTGCATATCTATTTTGCTGTTTATGTTGTCAGGATAAAAATCTTGAAAGTACTGCATATAGATACCTCCACTTCCTTACAATAACTATTTTCAAGTGTATTATAAAATGAATTTGCATAATGTTGGACCCATGAATAATGAGGACAAATAAGTCTTTCCCTGAAGATGATGATGACCTACTTATTTTCCACTTAAGGAATTAAATTCCTCAATCTGCAATACTTTCAAGCCTTTATTAAACCTAGAAAACATGAAAATCAGATGAGTTCCCCTACAGACAGATATTACTTTGAATGAAATACATGTTGTGATTTTCTGCACCACTATTATCATTTAACAAAAAAATGCATTTCCACAATAAAGCTACATTGTTTTAGTTCTCAGGGTTTCAGTTTATTTAATGGAAGGGCTAGAAATCAAAAGGAAAAAAATAAAGCCAGAAAGCTACCAAGCAAATATCTTCTTCCTTTTTTTTTTATAACATTAATTTGTTATTCAAGTGTGTTATTTAACTATAATTTTAAAATATTCAGTTATGAAACAAAAATATTTAATTCATCCTTTGAAGAAAATAAACAATTAAAAGGAGATTATTTTCTGTATCATGACCCACCAAAAAAGTAGGTTACAATTATCATACGAGTTGCATATGACACAAAGTGAAACACGACTTTGGATGAAGAAATTGTGCAGCAGAAACAGCTGAACTCTGAAGAAATACAATACTTCTGTCATGCAGATACTTTCAACGATAAATAATGGTAGGAAAATAGAACACTAAATAAAATATGAGCAGGACAGATCTCCAGTGAAAAGATGTTGGAGATGTTCTCTGAGACACCATGTTTTTTTAAGAAATATTTACTGAGCCAATGCGCTTAAAGTGGCAAAGACAGGTTTGGTAATGTCTTCATTGGTTTAAATAGTTACACATCAGCTCTCATTGTCTCAATGCTTCTTTACAGTTATAAATCCTAACCTTTCAAAAATCTCACCCAAAATACTGCAATTCCTCCCTTGCTTATGGCCCTTTAGGGGCTTTAGACCTGCCACCTGGTGAGTGAATAAAGATATCCTCAGATATCACTCAACAATATGGTCCAGATTCAAACAAAAATTAACTGTAGCCAGACTGAGCTCTGCCTGCTGGGTCTGACCATACCTCCCATGAGCATTCCTGCCACCCAGAAGCAAGCTTGGGTAATTCTCCTTCGAACAAGCTACATGGACCAAGCCAGGGATGTGTTCAGGGCTATATAATGTATCCTCAGATCAAACTGAAAAAATTCCAGGTATTAAGAAGAGCAACACATCAGAATCTACGTGATGATAAAGCTTGATTTTAGTGGACATAAGTTGAAAAAAATTATAAAGTGGTAACTACTGTTTAGCCAATATCTTATTTTTACTAGGGCTAACAGGGTGGTCATATCGATGTAAACAAAACAAAAATAATACCATTTCCCTCACAAAGGTGTTCAAAATTCAGTTAGTAACAATACAGCTGAATATTTTACATAAATCATAGAATTGGAGACATTCCACTCTTAATATAAAACTGTTTTAAAATTTCATTCTGCACTCCTAACTCTGGAATATTTCTACTATCTTTGGAGGGTGCAGTTCAAATCCCAAGTGCTATAACTCAGTTTTCTTTTCCTGTTCATACTCTGGTTTACTACAGATATTGAAATTTAATATATTTTATTTATATAAATATATATATTTATTTTATATTTATATTTATTTTATATCTTTATTTTATATTTATATTTATTTATATAAATATATATATTTATATATACAACAGTATCACCTCTGTAAGAAGAAAAAAAAACATAATCACCTGTATTCTTTATCCAAAGTCAGAGGCTGCAAACTCTGACATCTGTTAGAACCCACAGATTTTACAACTTAAAGCAAGCAGAACATTAGATATACTGGGAAAAAGATCTTTGTTCATAACTCAGGCTCCTCGTTCACACTTCAAAGGAAAAAATCCCTTCACAGAATTAATTATGGCCATCTTTTAATTTATGAATGCATAAGCTGGAAACACCTCTCTGAAACAAGAAATCCCTTTTATGCATACATACACCAGTATCAAAACAGTACAAGGCGAATAGTTTCTTCTAAAATAATAATCTTATTTCATTTCAGTGTAATGGATCCTGCTAGTATTACTGCAGGGCAATTGCTTAGATTGAACATGAACCCAAAATACCTCCTTACATTTTCCATATGTATCAAACACATATCTCAACATTCATGAAATATAGCTATGATTTTTCCCTTTTACTTTACACTCCTATTAACTGTTAACTTGTACAAAATGAAGATGCAAACCAATTTTAAATTACATTGCAGGAAGTTGCCTTTAAACCCATTGCCGATAAACAAGTGACTTCAGAAATATTCAGAAATACTTTTCCGTCACTATCTCAGTATTGGGGCCTCTACAGTTCTGACTCTGTGTATTTACATTCTTCAGGCCATTGAAATAGCTGAAAACATTTGACAAGACTAAGATCAGAATGGATGCTTATAATTTGTACCATGCAGTGAATAGAAATGTAAAAACAGTTACTTTTTTAACCTGTTAACCTGAGACTATACCCCAAATTGACTTTAAGCAGAACTTTTTAAGGAAACTCAATGAGGAGATCTGCTTAAAATTCATAGCACAAAAGTAGCTCTTTAACACTGCACCCTTTCAGAAGCATTTTTGTCTGTTGTGCATAGAGACTTATTCTAATATACAGTCACTCCTAAATAGCAATTAACTCTTTAATGTCTTGATTGAATACAACAGTGTTACAAAATAAAACTTGTCATTTTTGTTTTAGGACAGACCATGCTTCTGTGCTGGAATAGCTTTCCAATTTTTTGCAGGCACTTAAAAGTGGAAAACAGTCACAGCTCTCACTTCCAGCTCAATGCTTTCCTTACAGCTCAGCGAGTGTGTGGAGAAGAGGGCACTTACATCCCTGTCTGAGGGTTTCAAAGACAGTTGCCTTCCTCTCAGCACAGTAACCTCATCTACCTAAGCACACTTCTATATCTCCTTCAATATTACGGCAACAAAGAAACTCCAAGATAGGTCACTTGAAAAAGCATGATCTTTCCTTATAGATGGGTATAAAGCTTATTTAAAGTCAGTATTCCTTACTTCAGTGAGCTCTGAATAACGCCCTGGGTCTAGTCAAGCAAAACTCTTTTTAAAGCCAGGGCTAAGATGAAGACATACATGTCCCTTTACAGTGGCTGAATGTATTTTATTGGTACATTAAAGGTCAATGCAAGTACATTTTGTCTTTGTCACTTAACTAGAGCTGTATTTGATCTAACTGCAGTTGTCTCCCACAAGAGGAAAAAAGGACCATACATTTAAAAAGACTATTACAGCTTGTTTTGCACTAAGAATTAATTAGGTTAATGAAAGGTAATTTAATAAGCTAAAATTAAGATTCTGATCTCAACTGCAAAGTTATAAATTTTGTACAGATTTAATGACTTATGTGAGCTGTTGACATTTCCTAATAGTAATTCACGCAGTCAAACTCTGGGAACTAAGATTGTATTTGGGAAAAAAACCTTCAAATACACTTCCATGTCTTGTATTTCCCTTTGCATATAAAGTGCAAAGTTATTGAAAGAGGAAAAAAAATATGGACAAGGTTTGAGCAAACTGAATGGTGAGAGACCTGGGAAAACTCAGGATTTAGAAAGATAAATCTGCTGCTTGTTTTAAAGCAGACTTACTGCTAATTTTCCTTAGTCTCAGTAGTACTGTCTGTCTTTACTGTCTGACTAGTGTTGCTCCAATGATGATTGTCCTTCTGCTAGATGTTACTTAATCAACTTCTTTCTAAATGACAAAAATTTACAGTTGATTAGGCTGCATAGCTCCATTGGTATTTCAGAAGTTTCTGGGAAGGGATTATGTTTGTGTTCAAATACCTCTAAATAAAGGATTCTGCAGTCTGAATATCCTTGGATTTTGAAAAGTGTTCACTGAAGCAGATAAAGCTAAGTTAAAGAAGCATTTAGTGCTTCAGCATGCCAGCTTCAATAAAGATCTGTTGGGTATGTGTGTGCGTATGCATGCACGCCCACGCACGCGTTCTCCCTTTAGCTGTAGCGTATGTCTGTAAATAGTGTAGAGTATGCAGACTTAAGGTCTAAAGCCAGCATTTGCATTTATGAGACTGAAGCTGAGACTGCTATGCCATTATCCTCAAAGCTGGTGTTGGCACAATTCAGTCATTAATGACAATTTTGCATCCTTTCTCTGTGAAAGGGGGTTACTTAATCTTTGGCTGGTTATGCTCAGCATTGGCTTAGTCTGCTCAGTATTCAGGAGTTCAAATTTCAAACAGCACAGACTTGATTATCTCCTTAAAAAGTGGAACAGATAAAACTGGCCAAAATAGTAAGCTCCAGAAGACACAACCTTTTCTGTAAACTCACGCTGAAGATCAATTTGAACCTCAGCAGAATTCTGCATTAACAAAAACCTGGGGCACACGCACAGACAACCAATATGATCCTTTCCTCTCCGTCTAGCTGTGGTGATGATCTTTTAACAAATAAAAAGAAAAGTGACTTGATTCTAACCATTTGTACTGGAGGCAGAAAGTTATCAGCAGCATCATTCAGAGTGAAGACCAAGTAAAACACCTTCCATAAAACCTTGGTATCTGTTCTGCCAAGGCAAAAACATTCAATTTGAGCAAATCAGTAAGCAGCAAAAGCTGAGAAACCAAAACTAGTGTCTTGAAAAGGCCATAGCCTTTATGGTTCACAGTATGGCACAAAAATAAGTAATAGGGCTTAAGTAAGTAGGGTTTTTTTCTAGCAGTAGGTTATTGCAGACCTGCAGGTTTATTTACCTATGAAGACTTTATCTGGTAATACAAGTATGAGACTGGAAGGATGACTGATGTGATCCAATACGGCAACTTTGAAGAATATGAACATACTTCATTTTCACTTATTTCAGTGTCCCATGTTCTAACACAACTGTTTGTCCAACACCCACCCCCCCAAAAAAGAAACAAAACAAACAAAAAAAACCACCTTGAAACCTTGATATTTACAAATATAGAACAATACATCAGAGTATTACAAAGTACTAGAAACATTGTTTGTATTTTAACTCTGTTTATTTGTCAGTTCTCAAGGCCCTTAAAGAACAAAAGGATTCCTGTCATCACAGCACATTTATACACTAATGCTTTTGTACAAACATAAACACTGAATCACAAAGCTCTTTCTCCTATTTTCCCAAACACAAATACCCAGAAACTTCAGTCCACCTGCTTCTTAGCTAGTTCAGCTTTAATCACCTAACCACTATGGTTCTTTCAGCCCCCTCCCTTTTTATAGGTTAATATAGTAAAAAAAATCAAATAATCCATAAGAATGCCAGCAATTCATCTGCCCTCTTATTCCTTACACGATCAGGATTATTTTATCTATTTAGCAGACCAATAATCTGATCAAGTCTTATGAACTCTGATTCTATTAAATGATTTTAAACTTAACTTTTATGAGATAAAAACAATCTGCCTGGCAGATCAAGAAAGAAATTTTTATTCATTCTGCCTTTTTAGTCAAAAATCAAAACATTCATTATCTTGCTCCTTCATGGGTGCCACTTAAATCATGATACCACTATTCCTACTGAATTTTACAAAGCTATCCCTATCCTGCTGTAGCTTTATTGTTTAAATAACAGTGTCTCAACATACTTTCCAGCAGAGATGTGAGTTTCCCGGCTAAGAAACCTGGAATGTTTCAGCTACTTCAGGCTAATGATCTTTCAAATGCACTAATATGTTTGATAGAAGAGTCCCAGCATGTGTGCACAGAATGCTTAACATAAGAATGACAGTACTATGGGCAGGGCAAATCGCTGACACCATTTCAGACTGAGTTAGATGCTGGAGGCACAAATTAAAACTGTGAGCTTTCATTTCAGTGGGCTTTAACAGATGGAAGACTGCATCAAATCTCTAATTGTTTAAACCATTAACTCATCTTTCCACCTGCATTATCTTTGTAAAGAGCTCAGCTTGAAGCCTGAAACAATTGCTTACATACAGAATTCGGGAGTATATATTATTCTAAAAAGAAATTGGAGTTGTCTGTTTGAAATAGTCAAATAGTCTGTTCATTTGGCTGCAGCATTTGTAAACTTATCTTTATTTTCACATTTTCCTCTCAATTCCAAAATTTCAAAGAATAGCCTTTCAGCCTTCCTACAGAATCAATCTATCAGGGACCACTGCCTTGGCTACTGGGAACAAGAAAGTTGTATTGCAATTCACAGTGCATTATGATGATCCCCATTTATCCCCAGTCCTTGTAAATGCCACTGCACATGCAGCTCTAAATTATGCCTGCTGGTCTCTTGACTTTCAGTTCCCTACAGAAAGAAAACCTTGTGTAAGGAGCAGTAAAATAAATTAAAAAATAATAATTATCTCTACTTCACAAACTATCTTGAAACGCCCTTCCCAGTTATTTCACTCCCCACCTCCTCCCTGCTTAGGGCTAAAATACATTTTTCACTAAGCCAGCATCAATGCAGATGTCAAGTCATTTCATGCTACTCTCAGTAGCAATTGACTCTTACTATTGTTTTTATGGGGAAGCACCTGGTTTGTGCTCAGCACTTTCAAGTACTTGAACGGCCTTGGAACTATGGAGCTCACACTGCAAAAACAAACTGGAAAAATGGAGTAGGAACAGCAAATACTGTGCATTTACATGCAGTTTAGCAAGAATCACTGCTAATAAGACAACAAAAGGCAGTGAGATTTTAAAGACATGAGCTTTGCGAATAGCAGTAGGCAGGAGTTATTTTGGGCTTAGAAAGTATAAGTAGAAAGTAAGAAGAAAACATTGGGCCAAGAATACCATTCAGTGGCTGGAAAATCTGCCATATACAAAGAAGCTTGGAGAGCTGGGACTGTTCAGCCTGGAGAGAAGAAGATTCAGAGGGATCTTGCCCATATCTATAAATACCCATTGTGACACCATGAAGAAGAGGGAGTCAGGCTTTTCTCAGTCATGCCCATGGACTAAACAAGAGGCAATAAGCATAAATTTAAAAACAGAAAACACAGAAATTGTCTTACTGATAGGCAGTTAAATATGGAAATAAGCTTCCCACAGAGGCTGTGGCTTTCACGTGTGGAGATACTCAAAACCCAGCTGGATGTTATTTTGGATAACCTGCTCCCACTGACCCTTGCCTGAGTAGGAGGGTTGCATTAGAAGATCTAAGAGGATTCCTTGCAAAGTAAACAATTCATTGATTCTTTGGCAGATTTGAAGAAACAGGTAGATGGGCATACAGAATAGTGACACTGGTGGAGAAAAAGCAGCAAAATACCACATAAAGATTTTTTCAGAGGGTAAGTTAAGGAGAGGCAGGGGAAAAAAAAAAAAAACAAAAAAACCCCAGAAATTATGTAAGGACTTGAAAGTTAAATCCAGTAGCAAAGTGGGAGAATTCAAAACACAACATAAACCAATTTATTGCCATTGTACAAAACAAGTAAACCTCTGGTGCAACGTTTTTATCCTTGAAGTACTTGAATCATTCTTGCAGACTATTTCTTGGGCTATATTCTGAGTGTTTCACATATCATTTAGTGCTTAAATCCACATAGAGCTGTTAGTAGGAACTGATCAACAAATACAATGGTTACTGTAATGCTTTAGTTCAAGTGAGTTAATTGGTGATGTCAAGATTGGAGACACCCTGGGATGCAATCCTCATGCACACATGAAGTTTGCAGTCCTGAGGGATACGACTCAGGGAAGAGTAAAGTCAGGACCCTAAATTTTAGGAAAGCAAACTTCCAGCTCTTCAGAAAGTTAGTCAACAGGACCTGTTGGGACGCTGCTCTAAAGGGAGCAGTACAGAGCTGACAGATCTTTAAGGACGTGTTCCATACAGCACAAGAGCTCTCAATCACCAGGTGAAAGAAATCAAGTAAGGTAAGCAAGAGACCAGCACAGATGAGTGGAGACCTCCTGGCCAAGCTAAAGGGAAGAAGGAAATGCACAGAAAGTGGAAGCAGGGACATCTGTCCTGCGAAGAGTATAGGGACATAGCCCAACAGGGAGAGGACTGAGGTATTCAACTGATTTTTTTCCTCAGTCTTCCCACACCTCTTGAGCGGATGGGCTGGGCTGCAAGAGAGGGACTGGGAAGACAAAGTCCTTCCATTTGTGAGTAAAGAACGGTAACCTGAACACGTATAGGTCTATGGGACTTGAGGAGATGTAACCTACAGACCTGAGAGAACTGGCTGATGTAGTTGGCATGATATTTGAAAAGTCATAGGAGACAGATGAAGTCCCAGGTGACAAAAAAATTACACCTGTTTTTGAAAAGGGTAGAAAGGAGGAGCCTGAGAACTACCAACCTGCCAGCCTCATCTCTGTGCCTGGGAAATTATGAGACAGATCCTCCTAGAAGCTTTTTTAAGGCATACAGAGGACAGGGAGGTGATTCATGACACACAGCATGGCTTCACCAGGCCTTTAACAGGGTCCCCCGCCCCCAAATCCTTCTCTCTAAATTGGATAGGTATGGATTGGATGGGTGATTAAAAGATGAGATGAACCAATTTAAGTATCAAATAGCTACTGAATTAATATTCAATGTTTTTATCAGTATCTAAACAATGTAGGAATGTTGTTACATAAAAATACATTTTGTGTGCACAATAATTTTCAAGCATTATTTTAATTCTAACAAACAGTACCAAACATTTTTCTCCTGGATAAATTGCAGAAAAGTATCAAAATTAATTTAAAAAAAAACCAAACAAACAAAAAACCCAAACAAAAACACACTTCAATGCCAAAGTATATATATTTTCAGTAAGTATAAGACACTTAAACACATCAGCTATCTACTGTAAGTAGAAGGCTAAAAAGAAATCTGTTCCATTCCATTTCTACTGAAAAATCTTATTCTTTTGAGATTTTTTAGAAAAGTCAAATACAAATATCCACCAAAATGTAGCAGTGAGAAGAATGAACACAGTAGAAAAGAGCAAAACATACAAAGAAAGAAAAGCTATAAAACAATATGAATCATAAAAAGCTCTAGGTTGGAAGGAACCTTAAAGATCAGCTCATTCCAACTCCCTGCCATGGGCAAGGACACCTTTGACTAGTACCATGTTGCTTAGAATCCCATCTGGCCTGGCCTTGAACACTTCCAGTATCTAATCTACAGCTTCTCTGGGCAACCTGTTCCAGTTTCTCACCACCCTCACAGTAAAGAATTTCTTATTAATATCTAAACTAAACCTACGCTCATTCAGTTGGAATTCATTCCCCCTTGTCTTGTAATGCCAACAAGATCACAGCATGGTGGCTCCCAGCTCCCCCTGTTTGCTGGCCAAGCAGTGTGCATTTATGTAAAGGCACCTCAGCTGGACTGTCAGCCGTGTCCTAAAGGAACAGCCCTTAATTCCTTTGACGTAGTTCTCTGGTGTTTCCGTGTTAGCTTCTGTTATGCCAGGAGTCCCTGGCCCGTCTCTGTAAGACTGCAAGTATGTTCCAGTGTGGCTGGCACATTTCAATCACCAGCACAGGGTCCTGGCTAGCACCCTGTCCCTCTAACCTTTGCCTCTCATCCCACAGCCTGCCAGCCACGAGTCCGATACTGTCCCACTTCCCCATCACACCCAGTTTAAAGTGCTGCAAAGAGCCCTGCTAGTTCCTGAGCAGAGGAAGTGGGGCATAGACCGTTCCTATGACAAAAAAACCAAAATTTTGGCAGTGACACTAGCCACAGTGCCATGCATTAATAGAGCCAGCCTGTCTGTTTCTTACAGTGTTGCTGCCTTCAACTGGAATTACAGGGGAGAAAAGAACCTGTGCCCCAAACTCCCGTATCACATATCCCAAGGTGTTTCTGATCATTCTCAACTGTATGTTGCCACTTCATCATTCTCTACATGGAAGATCAGCAACAGGTAGTGGTCTCAGGGCCACAACAGGCTAGGAAGTTTCCTGGTGGCATCCTTACCAAGGCCACAGGGAGGCAGCAGACCTTCCCATGGGCATTTTGGGCCTTCTGTTCCCTTAGAAGGAATCACCTACCACTCAATAAGCATAAGCTCAAACAAGACAAGGAACTAAGAATGAAGTTAGACAAAGAAATTCTGGGTTCAAATTTATTTCTAAGGAATTTCACAAACTTCATCAACTACAGTGCCAATTTTAGCTCAATACTAATACTGGCAGTGGAAGCCAACCAGACAATTGACAAGAATCCAAGAAAGCAAGCCCTCAGTCTGTTTCAACACTGTGCCAGCAGACAAGCAGGAGCGTGTGATGGCTCTGAATCAGTAACTACTGCAAGCAAAAATGGAAATTTATTGATCCTATGGTTGTCCATATTGAAATAACACACCTCATGTCAAACAGGGCAAGCTCTCTTGTGTTTTATCTTGCAAAACTGACCCCTGGAGAGGTCTTATTCAATTAATTTATAAGTAAAATAACTGGTGCATATTTTGCTACTCACAGTCATGCTTTTATGACTTGCTCCATTAATATCAGAAAAATAAATAGCCATCTGGGAGGTAGGTAGCGATCTACAACTGCTCCTGTGCCAGCTAAAACTACTTTAGTTCATTAGATTTGCACCTCTTGGAAAAATTAGTAGCTCTCAAAGGTGTTCATTTTCAAATTGGCATTTGTTCTCTATATTAGAGGGCATAATAGCTAAATTAAATTTAGGGGTACTCCAATGACCAAACAAACTTGAACAATACTTTAACAGGAGCTATCTTCAACCACAGAAGTATTCTTAAATATAAAAACCACAGACTTCCATACAAAAAAGAAAAAATAATTCTCACTCTATGCTGGTTTTAAGATTTTTGTACTTAGAAAAATTGGGAAAAATGAGTAGCCACAAAATTTCTACAGATTTTTATGCCAGACTGATATTAGTCTCAGAGAATAATGGACAGAGACTTCAGAACTGCTTTTTTTCTCAGTTCAGATCAGGCAAAATGAAGCCAAAACACACATCAAAGGCTCAATGAGGAGAAAACACATGCAAAAGCCCTGTACTGGATGCTCTATAGTGATTTTTTCCTCCCAATAGCTTCATCATCTATTCAGGACTTCTACTTTTTCAGGCTACCATCTGTGCTTGGGAAAAAAAGAAAAAAATGCCTCTAAAATAAAATAAAATTGGGATTGGTTACGCTACAAGTAAGAAGATAGACCACAACATACCTTTTCTGTGAAATAAATTTTCTATGAAAGCGTAAAATAATAGAAAAGTTACTAAATTAACTGCATCATCTTTTATTGTTGTATCAGCTACTGTCTGATACATTGATGCAACTTCCAAATGAAACTTCTCCATTGTGTATCAGATGCAAATACATGGATGGGTGCACAAAAGGTCATGTCACTTCTTATCATGAAACACATCCTCTGCACTTCTGTTTGGTGTTTTTAAGAATGATGACATTTCGCTGCAGAAGTGCAACCCTTAGCAGCGAGGCACAGCTAATATGAAATGTTCCATTCTTTTCTTATACTGATATTGTTATACCCTGGATTTTAATACTGACAAAAGCAATAAACTTAGTTTTATTTATCTGCAACAGAACAGTCCGTAACAAATTGACCCATTTCCAGTTCCATTTATGTCGATAGAAGCTAGAGCAGTAAATCAGTATTCTTACTCTTTTAAATGTAGAGAAGAAATGGTCATATGTTAAAATCAAGGGTTAGCATCAGCATTTAACATAGATTACATTATTAAAAAAATACAGAACAATACTACTTAGATTTAATCCATTTTCAGTACAACTTTCATGGAAAAAAAATAATTATTGAAGTGAAAAGGCCCAAATTGTTGTAGAAATACATTTTCAGTATGTTTTGACAAAAATACTAAACTGAACATTTTCAAGCAAATTTCCAATGGCTGCAACTTCCATAATGTTTATGAATAGTCAGCACCAAAATGTGTAATTCCCCTTGGCCCACCAAAGCTCCCAAATTATTGCTGCTTCTATCCAGGAACCACACACAGACTCTTGCACAGGAGAACCAGTTGACAATTAGCTCACCTACCCTTTAGGCTTTCAGAGTTGCAGTGCTACAATAGGAGAGGGCAACAGTAGAGCCACTGGGATTTGTATTAAGAATATTTTCAAAGAAATTCAGTGTCAAGCTAAAAATTAAACACCCAAACTGAATGAAATGTTGAATGTTGACATAGCTTGGTGCTGTTGAAAGAAGATTTTAAAGTTATTGACAGTTTTACTCTCTTCTGACCAAAAACACTGAAAAAACACAAAGCATAAACCAGACTTTAGCCAGTGTAAACTTTGTTAAAACCACAGAATTATGTTAGTTTAACTATGCTTGATATGTATCCTCAAACATAATTCTTTTGTACTGACAAAGAAAATCACTTGGTTTTAATTTTCAGTATTTTATTAGAGGTTGAGGTTTACAAATAAAATATAAACAGAAGCTTCTGAAAACAGGCTAAGGAGAAAGGCACTTACTCTGTAAGCAAAAGACTGAAAGCACCTAGGTAACTTAAATGAGAGGGGAAAAAACAGGACTTACCTTTGAACACTGTTTATGATTCTGGCACCAAGTAAGTGACCCGTTGTTCTGAAAGACAAAGGAAAAGTACATAAACATTAATATTTCTTTCAGACTATGTATGTTCACCCTAACATGTTTAAATAGAAAACACCATCCAGTTCTGCCTAGAAAATTATATTGTGCAACAACATAAGTACAAATGTTGGTTCCTACTCCCTTGTGTGGACTAAAATGCTTAGGCAAGTGTAAAGTGACCAGAAACAAGTTAGGAATGCATTTCACTAGGCCAAGTTGGTGAAAAACTGACCAAAGTCATCTTTTAGTCTCTCTTTGTAAACACTTACTGTCTAGAATGGCTAAGAGGTAGACAAAAGGTAACACTTATATTTAAGACATTGATATAGATTGGTAGTGATTCATGAACTGAAAGTCCATTAGCCACATTTCAATATTGCATGATACTTCCAATAAATTATCAAGGAAAGATAATGAACAACCTTGAAGTAAATGGAAAATTCAATTAAATGCAACGTGAGTTTACCAAAGTTACCTGTGCCAATTCTATTTTATATTTTTACATTAAAGTGCATTTCCGAGATAACGAAACACTATAGCTCTCATTTATCTTAACTGCAGTAAAATAACCAATACAGTATAATATGCAAAATACTAATTTAAGCTAAAGGACAAGAAAACATGATGAGAACAGAAAGATAAATATGAAATTGGCATGGGAACTAACAGCAACTTGCTGTTCTCCTAGAGGAGCTTCTGAAGGGTCAATTTTGGCAACATTTCTTTCTAAAAAAAACACAGCTCAAAAAGAGAAGTGTATGTGGTGTTAAGAGATGAGACAAAATAATGATTCGCTTTCTATATAGGGGAAGATCAAAACAGCATCAGGAACACTTGAGTGACTCTGTGGACTGAACACGTGAAACAGGCTACAACCTGCAACACAGAGTGCACATTCATGTATTTAGGACCTCACATATATACATTTCTTTCATAATTTATAAGTTCATACTCTGGAACAGAACAGATGATGATTCGGGTAAATTTGTTGTTCAGAATCTGACTACAAATAAGAGTCTGATGAAGTAATAGAACATCCTTTCATATGAATTAGACAAGATATTCCACAGGGATGAATTAATGTGATTGTAGTATACCTTCACCATTGACACTGACTATAGAATATAGAAATCAGTTTCCAAGGAGGAGGAATTAAGGTAGGCCAGAATACAAAGACCTAATATAACAGCACTATAACTTTCTCACTCTTTTTTTTTTTTTTTTAAATAAAGGGTAATGCAAATAATGGAATAATACATATGTATGTGTTTCAGCTGGGATAGAGTTAATTTTATTCACAGTACCTAGTATGGGATATGCTTTGGATTTTGATGGAAACAGTGTTGATAATAAGGATGTTCTTGTTACTGCTGAGCAGAGCTTACATACAGCACCAAGGTTTCTCTGCTCCTCACCCCACCAGTGAGCAGGCACCAGAGGTGCACAAGAAGCTAGGCAGAGACACAACTCATACAGCTGATTCCAACTGAAAAAAGGGATATTCCATATCTTATGGCATCATGCTTAACATATAATGCTGGGGGCAGAAGAAGGAAGGGAGGGATATTTGGAGTCATGCTGTTTGTCTTTCCCAGTTGCCATTATGTATGACGAAGCCCAGCTTTCCTGGGGATGGATGAATATCTAACTCCCCGTGGGAACCAGTGAAATAATTTCTTGCTTTGCTTGTGTGCATGGCTTTTGCTTTATCTATTAAATTGTTTTTATTACAACCCATGAGTTTTCTCACTTTTACTCTTCTGATTCTCCCTCTCATCCCACCAGGGGGCAACTGAGTGACCACGTGAGTCAAGCTTGGTTGCCCGCTGGCTCTTAATAACAATACATGAATTTTTATGTATAAAACTCACACAGATAAAATTAGTCTCTCGACATACAACTACAATTCAGAAGGAGAAACAGATATAATAGAATCATTGTAAGCAAGACAACTAGAACAGTTTCTCAAAACTGCAGCACTATGTTCTGACATCAGCAAAGTTTAGAAGTTTGAATACAGTGATTTCCTACCAGAGCTATGAAGCCTATGCTTTGAAGCTGGATCCTTCTTTGTGAATGTTTCAACAGATCATGTTTGTGCATGTCTTCATACAAGTATGCAGTCATACATTCACAGAAGCTCCCAAGATGTTGCTAACAGGTCAAGGGAAGGGATTGTACCCCTCTAATTTGCTTTCATGAGCCCCACATGAAGAGCTGCATCCAGTTCTGGAGTCCCCAGGACAAGAAGGTCAAGGACCTGCTGGAGCATGGAAGGAGGGCCGTGAAAATGATCTGATGACAAAAGCACTTCTCAATAAAGGCTGAGAGAGTTGGAGTTGTTTGTCCTAGAGAAGAGAGCACTCCAGGGAGACCTTTCAATATAAAGAGAGGGCTTATAAGAAAGATATTGAAACTTTTTACCAAGGTCTGTAGTGACAGAACAAGGGGCAACAGTTTTAAACTGAGAGAGGATAGGTCTATATTGGGTCTAAGGAAGAAACTTTTTACTGTGAGGGTGGTGAGATACTGAAACAGGTTTCCCAGAGAAGTGGTGGATGCCTCATCATTAGAACTGTTCAGCGATCAACATGATCTCGTGAAAGATCCCAGGGCAGGGAGGGGTAGACCAGATGACCCTTAAAGATCCCTTCCAATTTCAATCGTTCTGCAAGTGACTTCAACAATCTCCACAGTCACAGAATCACAGAAGCGTCTGACTTTCACCACAACTTTTAATCTGAACTTCAGAAACTTTTATACAAGCCATTTTTTTCATATCAGCTCTAATGCTAAAAATTTCTACTCCTGTATTACCTGAGAACTCTGCGGATGATAAATAAAAAGATATATTCATTCCTTTCAACTTATAAGCTTATTTAGGAGCAACTTAAAAAAAATCAGTTCATATAATTTATTTTCAATTTTTTTATGAAAATTTGCCTTTCAGCAGATTACAATGCAATCACTACTTGATTTTATAATACCACTTTTATCTGTTAGTACTGTAGAATTTAGCTAAAACTGAAATTTGCTAGCATAATATTAGCAAAGTATGAGCACCATGTCGGGTCAAAAACCCTTTGAAAAGACAGACATAAATAGAAGTAATAAAACTTTAGAACAGCTGTAAATAACATACACTAGTGGGAATTCTTCAGTATTCCTCTAAATACTGTATGAGGATTTATTATTTCCATTTACAGATCTAGCCAGCAGTAATGCTAAAATAATATTTTATGTGTTACTTTCAATTTAGTCCCCCTTTCTTCATCATATAAAATGTGACAGACGTAGATGATTGTAATAACAGACTAATAGCGGCTCACCACTTTGTTTCAGTTACACTGCTACTTTCCACTGACCTAGAAAAAGCACCTCTGCTTTTAAATTATATCTGTTATTTGAGACAATAAAGCCATAAATGTCCAGATGTGTGACTCCCCGATTTGATCATTTCAATGTCTACAACTGTTTTCATTTCTCTACTAAAAACTATTAGCACTTGAGTTAAAAAGAAAGTTTATCAAAAAATTAGCAACTTCAGCTTCATACAAACTAACACGGTGTGAATGATTTTTCATTGCACAAGAAAAAGCAAATTCTACGGGCTTCCTTTGAACAACAGAGTATCAGTGGAAACATGAATGCTACAAGAGAGCTCTCCTCCACTCTGCATCTTAGCAAATGGTTAATCACAAACATCCAGCTGTGATTATTGTTCCTGCTAGTGTACCTGGCTGAAACTGTAATTTCAAACTATCAGAAATTTGTGCTTTATCTGTAGCATTTTACATGGTTCCAGATTCCATCCTCAGTTCCCTGATGTCTGTTTTTCTCCAAACCCAATCCTGACCTGATTTATGCCAATGAGAGTTTTGACATAGTCTTTAGTGGTGGCTTAACTCTGAGGTGGAGAAATGGCCTCAAGGAACAGTTAAATAACATGTTTCTACCCATTATAAGCCTTGCACCAGCATACCTTCAGGGCAACCTTCAAGTATCTTAACCTGCATACTGAAGAGAACAAACTGCACTCAACAGGGCAAATTCCAACTATCCTATCTTCCCAGCCCTGACACATCATATCAAAGACGTCAGATAGATGAAACTAAAGCAGCCTACAACAACATAGAGTAGATGCAGTAGAGGAACTCAGGTCACTACCTGAGCCCCACACACTTTCAGTCTCTCAGGAAGGAAACTGTAGACAAACTTCTAGAATCAGATCTTCAAAGACCAGGACAGTTTGAACTTGTATAAGGACAAGAGCTTACCAAAGCAAAGACAGGAGGGGAAAAAAAAAATAAAACAGTAGACAAGACTCATCATTCAAAGTTTTGAAGAAATACATGTCTCATGTAATTTCAAATTACATGTTAAATTGGCATTTCTAATCAGTCTTACTTCAGGCTTCATTTCAGAAAGTATACGTGCACACTTGCTTTCCTCTGGTAAACCATAAATCTCCTTGTTCTGTGCCCTCTTATGCCTTGAGAAAAAGAAAAGCTGTGCTTCATCTCTTGAAAGGAAAAAATACATGTAGAGAAGCAAGAAAAATCAATCTTTTTCTATCTACAGTATGCCCCCGAGATAAAAAACAGTAACATTCACAAGCAAGTAAAAACTGGTCTTTGATTGGAGCAATGGAAAAAAAAAAAAAAGAAACCAAACGAACCAAACAAAAAAACCCACATCATTTGAATCTCTGTCGATTAATTACATTAGGAGATATAGCCCTTCTTTTTAAATGCCAGAAATGAGCTACGAAAAATGAGCTATGCTTTTAATCTGCTATGACAGTACCTGTATACTTATTATCCGTTTTGGAAATCTCTTCTCCCCTAACCAATTTTCAATTCACATTTGCATGAAACCATGGTCTCTCAGAACTGGCCTCTTTTGACAACCTCACTGATACTTTCAAAATGACAAAAAAGCGTAGAAATAAACCCTCCGAATAACAATACCCAATGAAGGGAAAAAGAACATCTGAGTAAACAAATCAATAACTGCTGCAATGATGAATTTAGAGACAGGCTTCCAACATACATTTTCCTTAACCTTTCAAAAATCTCAACAGCATGAAATTAGGAGTAACATTGAAATATAATTTACACTGTGCTTGACACACATTTCCTGACTGCATGTTCACTGTGGTATAAACTAATATATAGACTTATCTATGGCCATGCTGTGTGTGCCCAGATCCAACTCTGAAATGTGGAATTAAGATGCAAAATGGAATCAACAAATTCAAACAAGGCTTTCCAGTCCCAAATACCAACGTATGCACCTAGGAATGAACTTCAGAAAAGTCTGTACACTTAGTGAGGAGATATATCAAACCCAGAAGAAAGGAAATGCCAAAGAAAAATTTATTTACTACACGAACTTGTAGTAAATGTATGGGCAGAGGAACCACAGTACCACCTCTCCTGGGCTCTGGTATTTAGTTATCCTTTTGCATATAAGTAATCATAACACCCTAAAACATATCAGCACACCAGTAATGTTCTAGTTCCTTGGCTTCCATTCAGAGAAGAAAGGAAGGAAATTAAACAACCGAAATGAGTACACTTTGTTCTTTTTATAGTGCCACATTTCACTGAAAATTATATTTTAATTTTAATTTAATTTTTATATTTATTTTATCCTCATAAGGGGTTTCTGTCGACTTATAATGGTTCTAATAAGGAATAAAGCTGAATAAAGCAAATATCAACAAATCATAAATTGAACGCTACTGTGTACCTTTGAGTCATTCCCATCTGCCCTGTCACCAGATCCCAGGGACAAGAGATCAGCACCACCCTTTCCACTTCCCCCTCTCAGATAACAAGCAATGAACTCACCACTCAAGCTCCTTCTCTCCAAACTGGACAAGCCTAAAATCCTTAGCTGCTCCTCATAGGACATGACTTTCAGCCTTTTCACCGGTTTTGTTGCCCTCCTCTGGATGCATTCAAGGATCTTCACATGCTTCCTAAATTGTGGGGCTCAGAACTGCAAGCAGCACTCCAGGTGAAGCTGCACCAATGCTGAATACAGTGGCATAATCACCTCTTTTGATCACCTGGGAATGCCATGTTTGACGCACCCCAGGATGGGATTTGCTCTCTTGGATGCCCAGGCACCCTGTTGACTCCTATTTAGCTTTATGCCAACCAGCACCTCAGATCCCTTTCTGCAGGGCTGCTCTCCAGCTGCTCCTCTGCCAGTTTATACTTATACACAGCATTATGCAGAATCCAACATTTTTTACTTGTTAAATTTCATCCCATTAATCACTGCCCAATGTTACAAACTATCTAAGCGCCTCTGCAGGGCCTCTTGTCCCTCAAGAGAGTCAACAGGACCTCCTAGTTTGGTATCATCAGCAAACTTGCTAATGGTATGTTCAAGTGCAGTATCCAGAGCACTGATAAATATACTGAGCAGAACTAGCCCTAGTATTGAACCCTGAGGAACACCAGGGATGACCAGTCACCAACCAGATGTAGCCCCATTCACTACAAGTCTAAACGCTGCCCTTTAGCCAGTTCTACTACACCCAGCATATGATGAACCCACTCATCCCACAGCTGTCTCTGACCCTGGCTCCTTATTTGCCAGCTCTGCCCATCCTGTGCCAGGGCCTTTGGGGCTGGTCCTCTTGGAGAAGCCATAACCTGCAATAGGGTCACCCTCGGCCCCTGGCTCACCATCGCCTGGCATAAGCCAGCCCTTGCTGAGCCTGACAGAAGAAGACAATGCTTTAGGGTCTATAACAACATCTTCATTTATTCCTGATGTATAAGTAATGTCCTTAGACTTTGGTTTAGTTAGCAAAAGCACAAAGCAAAATTTTGACACCAAAACCAAATAAAGATCACCCAAACCAGACAAAACAACAAAACATATAAAACCTACAAAAACAAAATAAAAATTAAAAAAAATCACTGCATAGGACTCTAAGGTGAGAAAAGGTAAGAGAACAAGGAGTACTTAGCACATATGACTCACATATTACATATTACTATCAGATAACTTTATGACCGTGATATATAAGAGCATCTAGAAATACAGCAGTACGTTTAACTATGTACATATATTTCCTCTGCCATCTTATAACTACATACAAATCCTTAAAAAGGAAATAAATAGAAACAAAAATGGAGCAACAGTATTCTAAAAAGGAAGCTGAAGGCAAGAACACATTTTTGAACAAAAACCTAAAGTTCTTCTATTACTGTAACTGGCCACCGTGATTCCTCACAGCTAAATCAAATGTACATCCCTTTTAGAGAAAGCCATTTCTATATCACAGATGTTTAAACTGTAGAAAAGTCAATGCTGGTTACTGGTTAACCCAAAGTAATTAAGAGGTGACTGAATGTAAGAAATGGTTATAAAACTGACCAGCCTAAGAATTCATTCTAGTGACACAACTGCAGTTTGTAAATAAAAAAACAAAATTAAATTATCATGGATAAGAGAATGACTCACACTGCCATACAATCTTAAACATCTGGATTTAACAGCAGAAAATGCAGATCACAAATAATTTTAAGAAAGTCTTAGTCAGGTTTTCTTTCGGATTTGCTCTAACATTGCCATCACCTGTAATGTACCAAGTCCTATCACAATAATATGGTGGGTTCTCCTGTGTAACAGTAAGCCTGTGAAGGTGAAGAAACCAACCAAAGTGCCTTTTAAACCTGAGGCTTTTTTACTGTATTGTAAAGTGGACTTTGCCTTTTTCCCTGAGTTACCCCCCTCCTTCCCTGGACCCTTTGTCTTCCTAATTAGTATGCAAGCCTTGGCCAGGCTATGTGAAACCCTCTCTGATTGGTCTATTGTTAACCCTTCCCCTTGAATCCTATAGGCTGGGAAGCCCTATAAAAAGCCTGGCCAGGTGAATAAAGCTCTGTGTGTGTGTCTCTTTGCTGGGACCTCTGGAGACCACATGGCCACTGACCATGTGGCCCGGGAGGGGACGGGAAAGGGGGAAGCGAACCCCTCAGCTTGCCACACTCCTGTAGATGAATGGCTACAAATAGAGCTATATTGACCCAAACCTTGCATTGGTATTTCCTAAAAAGTTCATGTAAAGTCATCTTAACTTTTATTGCTATTACATCCTGAAATACTTAAAAGCCACAACTTCACACAGACCAAAAATACAAACAGAAAGAAAATTAAGATCAGAGTAATTAAAAAAGAAATTAAGTAAAATCAGCAACCATCTGCGAAACCATGAGACACAAGAGTATTTGTTCTCTGGCTGTCAGCATTAGTAGGTTCCTAGAAAGACAGTCATCAAAAACCAAAGGCCATTACCAATGAAACAGATCATTAGTTTTGAAAATAGGTTATTGTTTGGATTAAATAGTCATCTCTAGGTAGAGAACACCTTTTCTCTTTTTACAGCACTGTCTTCTCAAATGCATAGAAAACCTACCGGATAAACACAAGCTGTAAAAACAAACGAGCCACAGGAATCCTTGTGTCTCCACCACACTTGTGAGTTATGACTGCCTTCTTGTGGTTTCACAGACTTCACTTTTACCACTTCTAAGATTAATCTAAACTAAGGTCTTATTCTACTTAGCAGAAATTCCTACCAATCTGCAAAAGAATACAGTTGAAATAAACTTCACTTCACTGTACAATAGGAGGAATCAAACACGCTGACACTAACTTGACAATATTGAAGTTATATAGTGAATCTCATATTAAGGTATATTTGGGCCAAATTCTGCACACATTTCTCGAGATTAAGCAATCCAGTTGAAGTGAACAGAAACCAATAGCATTTATATGGGAAGCAAGAGATAGCTGGTCGACTGTTTGTATGCTGTTTCAAAATTCCCACCCTTCCAAAGTGCTAATGGGCCTTTGCTGTCACATCATAAAGTAGATTTGCTAAACATATGAAATAATGAGACAATAAAAGCATATGCCAGCTCAGGGATGTGACAGAAGTGTAGCCCATTGGGAAATTAACACCAAAAAGAGCAAAATGCATTCTAAAAATGTAATGCTTACTTATGCAAAATACAACCTACTTTAGTGTATTTGAAAAAACACAACTGGATTACAAAATACAGCAATACTGAATGTTCCAGAAATGTGTACATGCTGCTTTTAATGCTGATTTGACTCCATAACTGAAAATTACAGTCCATACGACTATTCCATATAATTATAAGATTATTGGTTAGTTGGTTGACTCCCAACAGAAAGTGATGTGGTATGTTTACCACAGGCTGCATTCGCCTGCACTGCCTAACAAAAGATTCTTCCAGAATCAACTACAAACAAAACACCCCAGAGCATCTCCACAGTAGGAAGCTGTGTGAACCACAGAAACACATCTGTTGAGGAAAAAAACTGGTGTTGATGGACTTGATGTCTGCACTACACATATTCCAAACTTCCCCTTTCCCTCTTTCTTCATCTAATTCTAGTCTGGTCCCATGGACACAATGCCCATTAGTACCTAAAGCATATTAGGTCCCCCTGGATCATCTCTCTCAGTTATGTTAATTGAGAAGAAATCTATTAAATGAACTCTCAGAAATGTGAATGAAATGTCTATAATGTGAAACAAAAGAAACTCACTCCAAAAGCACACTCTAATCCAGACTGAAACACTAAGAGGTGTCTGAGGTGCATCTACACGTAAGACCTCCCAAACACACAAGAGCAGTAATTTAGTGATTACTACTAGATCAGATTTTTCCACAAAAGCCACCTTGTTTCAGGGCCATTCAGGATAGTGTTCCCTTCCACGCTTGCAAAATGCTTAGGGTTCTGCTGTTTCACATCATTAAGAAACTATCCACACACATTTAAAAAAAAAAAACCTACATGAGCATGGAATATTTGGATATTCCATGCAGGTTGTATTGTTAAGGAGTAATTCCTGATTACAAAACTGCGAAATGCATTGTACTATCTAGTGGCCATGTGAAGTTTTACTATAGCTTCTCCTGTTCTGTCCTGGTATGTATAAGAGGAACACCATTACATACCACACTTTTATCTTTGGTAAGAGTATGTATACACATCTGTCCTTAAAACTTAGCAGCTCTTCAGCACCCAGGTCACTGTGACTCAGTAGCAGGCACCATCGAATTTTATACTCACACTCTTGTGCTTAACATATGACTTATTTCCAATATAATTGCATGAAATTCACATGATAAATTTTAGGAATGCATTTCCTTTCTCTTTGGCATGTGCTACTACTTTACAAGGTACTAAATATTTCAAGCCGTAGTAGCAGCCATATGCACTGCCAGCTGATGGATACACATATTTTCATTTCCCTTTTAAGGAAAAACAAATTAACAAATTCCATGCAGCACCTTTCTCAACAGAAAATATTTTGACTAATATCTCCTTATTCCAATTGTCTTGTAGTATTACTATAAAATTTATTCTCTTTCATCTGTGCAAGGCAATAAGCTCAATAAACAACATTGTCATTATGAATCCCATGTTTCACTATCCAAAGTTCCTTTAATATTTTTAAAGCATGTAATGAAGTATAATCTCAGCAGTAAAAATGCTGCACAAGAAATGATCCTATAGATGAAATATGCAGTCTAAAATCTGACTACAATTATTCATTGGTAGTTTCACAGATCCATTAATACTTGTAAAGTTTTCTAAATAAAAATCATATTTTGGAGAAATTACTGAAGTGCGTAGCAAAGGTCTCAAAAGTAATAAGTGTAAAAATTAACACAGTTCATGGAGTTCCAACAGTTGAGTAAAGAGCCTTTGGGGATTTTTCTTTTTCCCACAGAAGACCTGGCTCAGTCAGTGAAGTACACCTCACCACGCCTGGGATTTCCTAGAAACATTTACAAAAAGGTTCTGTGGCCATTCAGGAATTAAAGAACTTTTCAAATAAAAATGACCCTTGGACTCAAACAGAACAGCCTATCTGCAGTCTGAACAAAAACCAACACAATATTGTTAACATACACTCAGAAAGCACTAATTCAAAGAAGCATGTCAGCCACACAAAAAGGTCTTTCACCACAACATTTAAGAAGCATTTCAGGAAGAAGTCTTATTTCCCAGACATATTTTAATTATTAGTCTTTCTACACATCTGCCTCCATTGCAGACACTGGAGAGAGGCAGACAAGATGTAATGGGTACAGCTTGCTAAGCTCACAACTTTATTCTTTCATCTCTAAAGCACAATCCAACAACAAATCACATCATGCAAGTTAACACTCCTCTCTCCATTGCTTCTGTTGCTTTGGTCCTTGTCCTTCCCAACCCAGCTGTCACTTCTGCAGAAAGCCAACACACAGGACTGCCACATTAAGTCAACAATAAAGTCTAGTGGATACCAACTGCGATACTACATATCATCACTTTATGAATGCCCTCCTCCTAACTGTATCACGTAACAAGAGGAAGTTAAGATGCTCTTCTCCAGGCCAGCTCACTGCTGCTCTCTTTCTACAGCTCCCAGACCTGTAAGCACTGTTCACATTTGTCTGCAGACCACATTTTCACTCCTATCCTATTTTAAGGAATGGTAATAGCTCCCACAACAGCCAATGTTGCAATGACGTTGTGTTGACAATGGATGAAACACAGGCATCAAGTGAAGGAGCACACAGAAGGGTAGGTGAGTCTTTCCACTTGAAATTTAACACACCTGCTAACCTGATCCTAGCTGGGATCCTTTGGCCCTGCAATGCTGGCAGCATGCTCCTGAAAGAACCTGACTTTTAATGTAGGTTATAATAGATTCTTCCCATTTTCTTAGTGGCTTTTTACAGTTTACCACAAGAAAAGTTTATTACATGGGACTATTGCTGCAGTCCAGTCTTCTAGACCACCTTGCAACCAACCTAAGACTGTGAAAGGACAGATGAGAGGGAGAACAAATCAACATTAAATTTTATTGAGAAAGATATACTAAAACTACTCATATAATTCAAGCTACAAGGATATTAACTGTATCTTTCTACAGTGAAAATATTCAATAAAAGATTTACGTTGCCTCATCACATTGGCATAAAATTTCCCAAAAACATAAAAGAACTTCATATACCAGGCTTTTAGAACAGTCCGAAAACTAGCTAATGAAGACATACCATGAAAAGCAAATAAATCTCTCCTCAAGGCAGGGCTGAAGCACTTGTCATTAACACATCTGGTTACCAGAGATACAGCTGTTATGCAGAGCAATCATTTGCTGACAGGTCCATCATGTTTCAGACCTTTCTGGCATAAGGTGAAAGAGTTAAAACTTAAATCAGGTTAATCTATATTGAAGTTATTGAAAGGCTTTTAACATGAAAAATGTCAAAGCTCAGCTTAAGTACCTACCCAAGACACTGTATTTTAAAGCCTCCAGTAAACAATTGGATATGAAATTTCACAGATTTCCACTGCAAGGATCACACCAGTTCTGAAGCATTTGTTTTTATATTTTTAATTTAAATCAACAGCCATAAAAGAAAAACATAGTAATATATGCCCTTAAGCTCATAAAATGTGGACAGCTGTGGTTGGTATCAGTTGTCAATAACTTGTACTATGAGCAGACATCCTGTTGTTTTTTTTTTTTCTTTCTCAAATCATCCTTTTTCGTAGAACTGACAAATATTTTAGTTGTTCCATCTTTGGAAAGTGTAAGATACTGGTGGCATGCTTCAGGAATTCTATCCAAATTATAATGTTTCCTTCCATTTTACTGGCCTTCCACCCATGTAAAGCAATTAAGAAACACAGTGAAGGGCATTGTGGTACGACAAGTATATTGAGAATATTCAAGTTTCTTTTCATAGGACTGACAAGCTCTGCTCAATTTGCTTTCTCAGTAGGAAGTTCATGGGTGAGAACAACTTGACTGAGGCTTGATCTATACCAGATGGATCTACTCGATATGAGTAAGTATCTTAGGGGCATCAAAATTTGACATCTGCTCCTGTTATTAAGAGGATAAGCCATGCCTGTTGATGCAACTTACAAGGATACCTTGGAATCCCTGAGGGCAACCCGATATAGGGAGTAACAATCAGTAACAGGGCAATATTCCATTTTTTAAAAAAGTACTTGTTTACTGTCTTTAGCTGTACTCAGTTCTGATCACATTAAAAATTGCTTCCACTTCCCCTTAAGATCTAAAAGAATCTCCTCTAAAAATATCTAAATTTGAAGTCAAGGTGCTTTACATCTGACAAATAACTGGCAATTCAGTTCTACTTTGTCCTAATGACATAGTACCATTTACTACTACTCTGAATTGTAAAGGAAGATGTCATGACACAGTAAGATGGTATTTAACAAATTCAAGTTAATTGTCTTTAAGCAGCACACAGGGAATTTTCTTAGGTTTATCTATAAATCCTGAACAGACATTTCCACTATATTTTCACTGGCCTCAGCTTATTTCCATTTAAACCACTGGATACATTACTATAAAGTGTAGAGATGTAAACATGACTCAGGCCAACAATGAAAGCTCCAGAAAAAACCTGTCAAACTATTAATTACTTAAATGGAAGACTCAGTATCACTGAGAAGTCAATAAAACAATATGAGCTTATGCTACATTAATGTGTAACTCTTCAGTCTTTAAAACTATCCAAGTCATGTTTTCTACTCCAGAAAAAATGCAGTCAGTATATTCTTTAGGAAACTCTAAATGTTCATTCCTTTCTACAGTTTGGAAAATGGTTCAGGTTAGGCATAAATTTCAAGTTTCATCCACACTGCTGCTCTTTTTTTCTACTTAAGGACAGTTTTGAATAATGGACGGAGTCTTGAAATAATTATTGTTTGTTGTTGCACATTTATTGCCATCATAATTACAGTTTTTCTGCTGTCCAGCGCTCAAACACCTACGTGTGTGATTCTATGAACAAACTAAATCTTTTACAAGACGAATTAATATGCTGCATGTGCAGCATTGAATGCATTCCTACTCTACTGGGTCAGTGAGGATCCACTGGATAGAAACCAAAAGCCTACTGTCTTTCCCATTGTTTATTCAATTTTTCAACTCAAAGCACAAATTCAACAATAAGCTGCTAGCTGCAAAAAATCCACATCTTCTTTCCTTATTTATTCTGACAAACATGTCCCATAGCTGCTACTAAGTACTACGTGAAGTGACACACACTTCATTAATTGGATTATTTTTACCTCTTTGTGTCAGTTTGTCTAATCCCAAATGTTCCTTCCACCTACTGCAGATGCAGACTGACCAATGCCCGGCTAATTCATGATCTCTCAGTTCATAGTTGCATAGAAAGAAATCTCAAAACAGAAGAAAGCCTCAAGCTCTCTTAGTTCCAGTTCTCTTCCCAAAAGTGCTAGATATGAATCTAATGTCAACATATTATACATTCTTAGTGACTAAGAAAAATGGGGGCAGGTAATCACGTGATTCATTATTGTCTAGTCGTAATTACACAGTAAAGTGATTTCATTGTTTTCAAAAGGATCTATAACCATCGCCTAACAAAAAAAAGCCATCCTGTTGAAATATTTAGGGATTCAAATTCACTGTATTAGGACAGAAACAGTGACAATGACGATGATAATAATAATACTAATAATACTACTAATAATAAATTATTATCACCCCTTCCTCACTATTTGATGCCTCATATAACTGCTCAGCCATGTACTAAATTCAAAGAAAACCTAAAGCCTTATAGCAAGGTTAAAAAATGAATTTATACTGTCTAGGTCCAAAAATGCCCTTAGGCCTCACTGGAATGTTCCAGTCTTTAACAGTTAAAAAGCATTACAAATTAAATACAAATGATGTATAGTCCCCACATTCATGGACTAAATCATTAGATGAGAAATCATGTTCATGTACATGAAACGTGATTGCTTTAAAAAAAAAAATAACAATAGGAAGACAACTTCCCTAAAGAGTAATCTATTAAAAAAAGAAAAACAGATTTATGCTTATAAATTCTCCTAAGAATGGCAAGGAAGGATGAAATATGTTTGCAATGGATTAAAGAAGTACATTATTCTCATCCAATCTTCACCATCAACCTCAATTTCTGACTGCACAGAAGACATTTGCTCTGAAGCAACCCTATTTCCCTCATATTATCTTATAACAGGATCCAGGACAGCTGGACTGCAACCCTCACAGGCAGGAAAAACAAAATCTTGACTACCTTGGCTAGATTTGCAGTTTCAGTTGTGACCACTTGAGAAATTACAGTGGCAGCAGTTTGTCTTACTTCTGACTTAAATGACAACATCTTTGTAGTAGATGATGTCCAACAGGCTGCAACAGGCTGAGGAGTCCACTTCACTTTTTCTACTGTATGGAGATGAAACATATGTACAGCTTTGGTCTCATCATATGACCAAACTTTACTACATATGTGCCATACAGTGAATCCAGCACTTCTGAAAATGCACAAGACATGCAAAAGAAGATTCAAAGCTTTTTCTGAATTGGAATTGCTATTTATTTCAGAATACACATAAGTAAATCACAGTATTGACTCAAGAGAGCAGGCAGCAATCACCAGAAACTATTTCTGGTTGAAAACTCTCCAGAGAGTAAGTTCATAATGTTTGGAGAGCAGGAATCATTCAGAAAGCCAAAGCAGCCTGTTTCTTTGTCCCTCTTTTCCACAATCCATCAATGTTGTTAAAGGAAAAGGAAGAAATGAGGAAAAAGCTGCCATCACCAGGACACACAGTCCATAAACTTCCTCCAGACTCACCAGTTACTTTTCGGAAAGAAATGAATGAAAACATGCTGAAAAGAATCCAGTCACAGGTCAGCAGCTTTACGTGGACAGGCTCCACACTCGAGTACCCCTGGTCTAGAACAAATGTAGTAGGTGCCTGCACTGGTACACATGACGGGACCACAAATTAGTTAGAACTCTGTGGTGAATTTTCTTGGAGATTTTACCTGTAACTGGATTTTCAATGAAGACAAAAGTATTTTCAAAACATTTTTACAAAATTACAACACAAAAAAGTAAGCTTTTGAAACTAAATAAAACTCCAAGCAGCTGAAAAAGAATGGAAATAAAAAACATTCACAAAAAACATTTACAAACAATTCTTCCTACGCCCATTGTGTCTGTTTCCTGCTTCCAGCCTTAATTTCAATTAATTGTGTCACAGTAAATTTCACAGTGTCCTATTCTAGATAATTTCTCTTTGCAGCATTATGAGCCTGTCGGAGGTCACCTGTCTCCAATTTTCTCTCTTCTGAGACTCTGTGTCTTTTCTTTTGCTTCTCCTAAGAGTTCCAGAGCCATGCCTTTCTCATGAATCTCAGCTGCTTACTAGGACAACTACGCCTTTTGCAAAATTGAAACAAGTCTCTTCTTTTTAACAGGAGAATGTAATGTAATGTAACATGCAGACCAAGAAAAAAACAGGCAAAACATACAATGTCCTTAACTTAAAAGTATAAGTCACAGAGGGTTGTTTTTATGGTGAAAATGTATTTTTCTCCATTATATGAGTTCATATGTTATATCTCTTTGGCAGTCTAGAGAGACACAGTTGTGAAAACAAGACAAAAAAAATTGATAAAAACTTTGGACCCAGATTTTTCCCCAAATTTGGAAATATCTGATGTTCTTTTCAGTAGAAGGGATTGAATGTGTGATTTCTTTTAATCAGAGATGAAAGGAACACTACTCTACTTTCAAGTTTAAAAAGACCACTTACCTTTCAACACCCCCAGTTCTCCATCTTTGCATCCTGTGATTTCTTGGTCATTAAAAGACTAAAAAAGGGATACAACCAGAGTTGGGATACCAAGCTCACAGTGTTTTGTTGACAAAGGCTGCATGGACCTAGTGTTCATGCATGGACCTGATCCAGCTGAAATCAACAGAAGGCTTTTCATGGACTTCAAAGGTTTTTGAAATATAAGGCCTTATAAGGCTCAGCTGTGGGAAAGGTCAAAAAATGAAGATTCTTGGTGTAAACTCCTAGGCAAGTCCTTTTTCTGGTTCAAGGTTAACATTTGCTGGGTACCAACTACTCAGTATCAATATGAATGTGTCTGTTTTCTTAATGATGTCCCAGATACTCAGTCATTATTACTATTTTCAATCTTTAAAAATATGGGTGCTAATTACAGCACTTTCTTTTTCTTTTTACAGGAGTTGTCTTTGTACTCAAATCCAGATAATCTGGGAAAGCAAAAATTCACATGGAATACCCAACAGAGATGTAGGCCAGCTTGTGAATAACAATCTCCATTTGTAGACACACACAAATTCAATACTCAGTCTTAAGAAATTTGCCCTTTGCAAAATGACAAATGTTGAGCATCTGGAAAATCAGTCTGTTTTTCAAACTATTTCAAAAATGTATTGGGTCTTTTTTTAACTTATAAGACGCTTTCTAAACCAAATACATTGAAATACAGTTCAGAGTACTCATTAATCACAGAGACAACCCAACCACAGACAATGAATAATGTTTTAATATTAATATTACCTATTCTAAAAACCTTTCACTCTACAGTAAGCGGATATATGTTCCGAAGGAAGAAGGAGTTACATTTTAGAACTCCCAGTGTTTTACTTTCAAAAGTTTACTAATGCTTTTCAGAAGCAACATCTCTTCCCTTTTCCCAACATGCCTGTGACATTAAAACTATGCTTTGCCAATATTTTCTATGCATAAATGCCTGTCTCAAAACATATTAGTAGCATTCCTGTTGCATTTATTGCATCTGGTATCAGGCATATTTATGAAATTAACAGATATTTTATTTTATGAACAATCATATTTTATGAAGCAAGATAGCATAAAGAATTTTTTTCTTAATATGTAAGTAAAATGTGAGAAAAGTACCTTGGCAACTCATTGTTCAATACAATTGTTAACCGTTCACTGATGTTTTCATACAGTTCATTTCCTTTGCATTTAAAACTTACAGTTGAGGCACAGACAAACATTTTAACTTTGGAAAGCAATGGACAAATTTAAAGTCCCATATCTGAGTAATCAAAGCTTCTGGAAAACAACGACCAGGCTCTGTAAACCCTGCACTCATATCAACCATTCAAATTATCATCAATGCCAAAGACGTTTGACTTTATGACAAAGTGACTATAACACCCACTGAAATCAAGGAAGTTCACACCAGCCCAGGTTACAACAGCAAAGGCTAATTGTGGCTTAATTCCACAATATGGTAAATAATGCAGGCCTTTTCACTAGATCCAACCATTATTATTTAAAAAACCTTTTCATCTTCAAAGTTCTTACATAACATCCTACTAGAAAATGTGTGCACCTCTTGTTCACGATGGCAGATCTCAATAATAAGAGCACACCAAATGCGAAAATAATTATCGCGATCATATGCCATATGAACAATAAAGACAGGAGAATGACTGGGACTTTCAACAAGTTTTGAGGAAACAAAGTAATGACAAATGTTAAAATTTGTCTGTGGAAATTAACAGCAGTGTGCTCTACAAGACATATGAAAGTCAGAATTATTTAACACAAGGGCTATTTTTGGAAAGGAGATGAGTACTAAAATGGTAACACAAGCAGATGGCACACATCTTCACATGCAGAAAAGATTATGAACATGTCCCAAAAGATCTAAGCAAACTCGAGTGTCTGAGCAGCTTGTCCATTGGAACTGAAACACTCTGGGAATAACAGTCCACATATCTACTACATCTCTTTACACAAAAGTACCACGTATCTTTCCAAAATATTTCATGAAAAACAATTTAAGGTTACAGAATTATTCAACAGTTACAGTAACTGGTTTCTTCATGAGCTCCACCTTCCCTACAGCAGAGCACAGAGGGAAGCACACCCTAGACTTTCGGCCTGGCCTACCATCTTCCCAACTGGAACACACTGCAGATTTTTGCAGATGCAATCACTTTGGAGTTACAAGCAGTTTGAAGGCAAATGTACTGGCATTTACACAACTAGCTGCCTGACTTGTAGGTAAAATCTGGTATTGGTTATCTAGAGGTAATCACTTGCACACTATTTGCTTGCAGATATACAATCTGAGAACCTTTCATTATTTACTTAAAAGAATTACCTGGTTTTCCTCAAAAATTTCAGTTGTTCTGACAGGCAAGAATCCTTCTACAACAGTAAAAACAACCTGCTACCACCATATAGTTATCAGTTATATAATATAACAAACATTTAAGACCTCAGAGTTCCCTCTTACAGTTACTAAACATTACGACACATATGGCTCTATTAGCTTAAAACAGTATTTTTCCATACTTTCAAAAACAATTTTGAGTTTGCCTTGGCTCATCTACCTTAGCAGTAATTCCTAGGTACCAATCCTTAGTACATTACTATGAGATTTACACTAAATAACATATACAAGGGGAAATTTCTCTCCAATTTCCCTCCAAATATCATGAAATTGGATTACCACTTAAGGGACATCTATGCTGTATCAAAATTTTCAACTGCACTTCATCCACTACTAAAATAAGTCAACTTAGGTATGAACAAAGAACCTTTATGTGCCCAGGGTCGTCCACAATGTTGTTAGTATGTTTCTGAACAGTACCCACCTTAATGAATTTAAACAATTTCTCATGAGCCTCTTCAAGCAGCAACCACAATTCTAGATCATACTCTATGTATAAATCCCAACGTACCTGGACTTCCCCCTTAAGAATAAATGGATTTGCTAAGATTCTGACGATTACTCAAAAAAAAAAAATTATAGTGAGATGTACAGATATCTAAAAATATGGAAAAAATCTGATTTGACTGAGCATTAGCATTTTGGTTTTAATGCATTGACAATCACAAGTGGACATTTATGAATTCATGTAAGAAAAGGTAAATCACAAAAATGAATTTAGAAGTGAGTAACAATATTTAGCAGGCATTATACCTTCAAAATGCAGCTAATCCTATTCTCTGTTCTAGGCACTTCTCCACATCTGGAGTGCTAGGTCCATTGTTGGGGTCGATGTTACATGGAGAGACATGGACTTAGTGGAGGGAGTCTGGCAATGATTATAGAACTGGGAATGTTTGGCTTTGAATAGAAAAGGCTCAAGGGATTCTCATCAATGTTTATAAATACCTGATGGGAGAGAGTAAAGAAAACAGAGCCAGACTCTTCCCAGTGGTGCCCAGGACAAGAAGCAATGGCCAAAAATTGAAACACAGGACACTCCATCTGAACATAAGGAAACACCTTCTTTTTACTGTGAAGGTGTCTAAAAACTACAACAAGTTGCCAGGAGGTGCTGCCCAGCCTCAACTACTCTGGCACTCTGTAAGCATGTGGCTGTGGCCTCTCCTGTGACTCCGTACCACAAACACAGCCAGTTTTACTGGCAACTACCCCAAATTCTTGTGGCATGTTCTACCACCCTCTCAGCTTTTGACCCAGTAAACAAGACTGACTGCTCCTCTGCCTTAACTACCTTATCAAGTCATCATATATTAAGCAGGAAGACACTTGAGAGGTCTGTAACAGATGCCAACTAACACAAAAGTTCCACAAGTCCACAGGTCCAAGTAAACAGCTTCCTCTCCTTAACATTTTTACACTGCAGTAGCTTAAGCAGTTACACTGATGTTCAAGCTCTTATGCAAGAAGAAAATTTTAATCATGCTGGTTTTAGAACACAGCTCAGATGGCTGGCAGTAGAGATTAAAATCCAAACTGTGTTTTTACTCAACTTGAAAACAGAATGCTAAAGGTAACTGCCATGCCTGCTTCCCCAAAATGGGAGTTCATCCACAACTAATATCATAGGTGGGAATGGCTACACCCATAAATAGCAATGCAAGGAATTTATTCTCTCTCCACTAAAACAGGCAGGTTATACAGAAAAGCCCTAGCAAAACTAATCTGAGTATTCAAGCCTCTTTTCCAGCTACCTATACAAGGTCCCTGTTTATATCAGTACCCTTCTCAAGAATATAAAAACTTGTGCCTTAACTTACCTCATCTTTATAAGGGTTTTACCTACTGTACCAGGTTACTGTAAAACCAGATTCACAAATAAACTTTGAATACCTCAAATAAGAGTTTCTACTTTTTTCCAGAACATCATCTAAAACACTGAGAAGGGAACTGCCTTTAAGAAAATGTTGAGGGAAAGAATGTATCAAACCACATCAATCTTCTTTACAACCTTAGTCCCTAAAATAGTATTCATTTTTCCACACAGGATTCACAGTCTTGGTGTTTCCTATTGAGCCAGACACTTTAGTCCTTCCTTTCATTCCCAACTAAAGGAGGAATCACCCTTCCCATCTTAAAAGGGCAGCTTACTAACACACAGGCATGCTCTTTTAGGTAACAGACAAATGCATACAACACTGACTGTAATACAGGACTATAAGGTTCAAATCTATACCTTCTTCTCCATTGTAAGCAGGCCACTTGACTGTCATGCTCTTGGCTTACTGGAAGAACACTTGCCATTCTTCTCTGTTCAGGTCTTTAATGGAGAATTTTGTCAGAAAAAAAAAGCACAGCAGTAAGAACTCTACTACTTGTCAAGGCAGTGACCCAAGAGCATGGACAGGTTACAGTGAATGCTCTGGTTACTCCCTCACACATGCCATGCAACAGTCATTGAAAAACCCAAATCTCAACACTTGAAAGTGCCTAAAAGCAAGTACCCTAAACATTAGGCTAGAGAGATGAGTTCTCTTTGCCCTTACTCTCTCTGGTCACAGGTCAGTGAATGCTTCATTTGCTGATATCCAATGGCCCAAGTTACACAGCTGGGATAAATATACCTGCATATATTTTCTGTTTGATTGGGCTTTTTTATGAAAGGACTTCGTGCCGGCATGCTCTATGTGAAAGCTCCTGGCCTGTAGATAGGCCACAAATAGATATAAAACATATATATTTCATTGGGCTATAAGATCCATGAGATATGTTAAGTCTCATATTGATCTCACATATCCTTTGGTGTAACCTTTCCATAGAATTTCCCAATGCTCCCAGAACTGGAAAAGTCCCCTGGACGTGGGGATTTTATAGCAAAAAACCAGACATCTGTGCCTCTTCAACAAGCATTCTCAAGACCAAAGATTTGATTTAGGTGACTGATTCTTCTTCTAGCCCACATCAACAGTCTACATGGAAAAAAAACCCACCTGTATTATTTGACCTGTGCCTCAGTTAAAATAATTTCTTACTAACAATGTACCTTTAAAATAAGCTAAGAAGGGTAAATTAATGTAAATTAACAAATGAGTTTTTTTAAAAGAACATCTCTCTTGATGCTTTCATGAACAGGGACAGTAAAAAAAATGGGTAAAAATTCTCTGTGAGGGGGAAATTAATTAAAAACTATTGTGAACATTTTAGAAATTGGAAAAATATTAGTTGACATTCAAACAAGGAGTCAGAAGGTATAGAATTAACCCAGATTCCCTATTCATGCTACCCCATTCTCTCTAAAAGGTTGTTAGAAATAGCACCATAAACTATGTGAAATGAAGTCTCTCTAAAGCGTTGGGAATGTCACCTCTCTCAAAGCATCCAGCTTTGTCTCCCTGCCCCACCCCCATCACTAAGGTTGTATCTAAAGCAAGGTTGGGAAATGAGTGGGTCAGTCTTCTTTCAATTCTTGCCCTAACTGGAATACACTAGAGTTCTTTCCTGCTCCAATTGGGATGAGATAGTGTTTTGTTGTCTTCAAAGGTTGAATCAGATTACGAGATAAGTGGACATCTCTGAAATGAAAAGAACTCCAGAAATTGCTACCAGTTGAGATGAAAAGAGGAGGGGAGTGGCTAGAAGGAGGGAGAAGAGAAAGGGATGAAAGGAACATCGTATCCTTTAGCCCTCATGGGATAATATGGCCCCAACCTGCTCATCCTACAGTTCACTGTTGTATCAGTCTCCTGTGCAAACACTGGATGCATAATGTACTCCAAACCTCTCCTCCCTTCCCTCATTAAAAGACAATAGAGAGCTTAACTTTTATAAATGAGAGCACTTTATCTTCCAAACATTACAGTCATTTCATGTCTAGCAAGAGTTTAATCCCTGGTAATTTATATAAATTACCATGTGCTTTAGCAGGTTGGGGTTAAAACTCTGAGACTTTCAACTGATTGCAAAAAAACAGCCAGTTATCAAGTCCTAACTGAGTAATTCCCTGCTTATTTCACCCTGGCTAATTAAAATGTAATCACAATTGTTTGGCAATGTGCATTCTGTCAGCAGTTTTACATCGAAAAAGAAATCTTGCCAAGAAAACACACGTACACACACACACAAAAAAAAAAGCTTTTCACCATTAATTAGCTTTATATAAACTGCCCCTTTAGCCACTAAAACTGTAAAACAAGTAAGCTACAACCTCTTGACAACGCAGTAAGACATACTAACCCCTCTCTGGGATAATGAACTATTTTAGTGGCCTTTCAGGCCATCCGGTGACGCGGGGTCTACAGTGACAGCGAGAGGTTCTCCGGCCCCGGCGGAGGCCCGTGATGCAGCGGCCAGGGCAGGGCAGCCCCTTCCCCATACTCCTCGGAGTGCACCCCTGCTCTTTTCAACCCAAATCCGCTTGCAGGCACCCAAACACTTCCTGCTGCTGTGCAACGCACATACTCAGCTTTCCTTTCACACGGGCTTTTTTTTTTTTTTTAAATCGGGTTATCCTGAAATACCTCTCAAACCTGCCTTTTGTGCCAACACCTTTGCCCCGAACGCTGCTCCACCCAAAGCATTTGGGTTTCTCGCCGCCCGCAATCCCGGGGTGTGAGGGCGGCGCAGAGCTTGCCACCCCGAGCGGCGGAGCTGGCTCTTGCCCTTTTCCAAAGGGGCTTGGGAGCTCGGGAAGGGACGTGGGCTTGCAGCTCTGAAGGGTTTCCATCATTTGCATGAAGTCGACTCGGTTTAATATTTGCGCAGTGTAGAACAGGTGGGGAAGGGAGAAGGGAAAGGTGCGTTTGCAACTGGAACAGGGGGAAGGACGGGAACGCACCCGCTGCTCTTGCACCATCTCCCGCTCTGCTTCCAACATTTCATTTTATGCCCCACAGGTCTCCCGCTACTTCAACCCCATTTCCCCCTACTTTATTCCTATTTCCCCACTCCCGCCAGCCAGAGATGTGCTTCCCTGTCCCAGGAGAAAAAAAAGTGTTATCCCTACCCTCACCTTCCAGGAGATCGGACCCAAGTATTACACGATCCCAATTACCGCTCTTAGAAAGGCGGCTGAAACTTTCCCACCAGGCTGGAGCAGCGAACCACCCGCGAGTGCACCGGCCCGCAGGCAGGCGGGAGCACCGCGTCCGGCCCCCCATCCTTCCCACCGCCTCGGACACGGCCAGAGGCAGGGGCCGGGAGCGCCGGGCACCTGCGAGGAGCCCGGGCAGAGCGGTTTCCCCGCCGAGCCCCGGCGGGACCCAGAGGCGCTGCCGCGGGGAGTGCCCACCTGTCCGGCGCCTCCAGGTGCCGCCGGCGGCTCCGCAGCGTGCCCGCCACCTCCTGGCACGGCCCCCAAGTTTGCCAAGAGGCGCTTCTGCCCCGGCCGTCCTCTCCGCGCCCTCCCCGCGCCGGGGCAGGGGGACACCCATCCACCCACCCTCCGGGGAACGGCAGCGGGGCTACCCGGCGCGGCGCCGTGCCCCTACCTGGAAATGCTTGAAGAAGGCGGAGATGCGGGTGATCTGGAGGCTCAGGCACCTGGAGGTGCATCTGGCGGTGGAGAAAGCCTCGTCCTGCCTGCGGGCGGAGGCGGCGGCCCCCGGCCCGTCGGGGCTGCCGCAGGCGGCCGTCACCCAGAGGATGAGGGCGAGGGACGCGCCGGGCGCCCTCCGCACCATCGCTCTGCGGGAGAGGAGGGCAGAGGGGCGGCCGGGCGGTGCGGGGGGCGGCGGCCGCGGGGGTAAGCTCGCTGCCGCTCGGCGGGCTGGTGCCGGGCTGCGCCGGGGACGGACACCTCGGCGCGCAGAAACTACACAAGAAAGTTCAATCATTCAACTCCTCTCGCCCCCGTCCTCCCTCCCCGGCCCACAGCCCTCCCCCGCCGGCGGCGGGCGGGCCGATGCTGACAGCGGCCGCGCCATTGGCTGCGCCCAGCGCCAGTGGCGGGGCGGGCGGGCCCTGCGCCCGCGGGCAGGTCGAGGGGCCAGCCCGGTCCGCACCCGCCGCGCACCCCGGCACCTGCGGGGACGGGGTCTGCAGAGCCGCCGCACGGCCCCTCCGTGCCCATGGACGGGCGGTGTACGGGTCCCGCAGGGCTGAGCGACGGGGCCGCTGGTCCTTACAGCCTGGTTAGTGTCGGAAAGAAAAAAAGAAAGGAAAAAAAAAAAAAAAGAGAGGAGAGGGAGAGGAGAGGGAGAGGGAGAGGAGGAGAAAAGATATTGCTTTTTTG
>JAWWMP010000001.1:97874625-97891620 GCA_035047865.1 Dendrocincla tyrannina
AAAAAAAAAAAAAAATAAGAGAGGAGAGGAGAGGGAGAGGGAGAGGGAGAGGAGGAGAAAAGATATTGCTTTTTTGAAACTTGGTGTTTCTTACAGAGAAACTCTGCAGTGAGCACTTGTCCCAAGGTGGAACGCATACAGGCTCCTCTGAAGAGGTATTTAAAAATGAAAATCTACAAGTCATTAGTCCAAATACCTCTGGGTAATAGCTGCAAAAATTAAAATAGTGCCTTGAGCTGTAAAATGGCCACCTACAGTATATATCAGCCTAACATCGTTTCTCTCTGCACTGTCAGTTCCAGGGCTGGGAGTGCGTGCTGCAGTATGTAGCACAGAGGTTATGAACCACATTCCTCTCCCTGTTCGTGCTGTAGGGACTCCTCCCGTCACAAGTATGTGCTGTTAGAAAGAGCAAGTGGATCATTCCTCTTTGGAGCCTGTGGATTCAGCCTCCTCAGCTTGAAAATCCCAGAGCTGCATGAGGTGAAATAAGTAGACTTTAGGCTGTTTCAGGAGTTAATACTAGATCAGTTATTATTATAAGTAGTAGTGTGTGGTTATCAAACCATGTATTAAACAGACTGGAGGAGTCATCTTTACTGGAACAAGTTTTAGCATAAATTATGTTCATTAGGAAAGTCACCTAAAATCTCAAAAAGACAGCAAGATCTTCAACCAATCTGGCTTGTACTAATTTTGCATAGCTATAATACCTGTATGGATGTTCTTATGGACACAACTGTGAAATAAACCATATTCCCTGATGTTATTATTCTTACCACATTATATGCATACACCTTTCATACACCCATATATATCAGAAATTCAAAATATAAAAAGGTCTGCTGCATCCCAACTAATAAATCAGTTGTTAAATTCTATCCTTATATTCTAGCTTTAATCTTACTATCTTACCACAGAAGGCACAGATTAAGAATTCTTGTCACAAGAATTGGTAACATACAAATATAATAGAAAGCGAGACAAATTTTAGTTTAGATGTTACTTTTGCGCCTTACAGTGTCTCTTGTCAGCTGACCAGAAATCTTCACTTGAGAAAAGCCAGAAGGCCAGATTCAGTCCTGAAGGTGTTATCAAATGGAGATGACAGTTTGCACCCTTGAATGCTTGAGGGAGCGCAGCTGCCAAAAGAAAGACAAGGTTACCTGCAACATCCTGGCACAGAAGTTGCCCTGCTGGTTGCTGGTTTAGTGTATTCTGCCAGCTATTTTGGAAGAGCTCTGGTTTAGCCAGGAAGACCATCTCAGCTATACCTCCTAAAGTGTGCCTCATCTTTGCAGTTAGAATGATTACGTTTCCTCTTGCAGTGACAGAGGTCATAAGCCATTCAGAAATGCTTTCCCCAAGTCTGATTGATTTCTCACTGCTAGAGAACCAGTTACTTCACCTAATCCAACATCTCTGTATTTACAAAGGAAAAGGAAGACCTTATAGAGAAACACAGAAATTAATGCACAGTTGTAGAATATTGTGAGAAATAGTGGTGAGCCCATTTAGGTCTCAGTATCAAGTTCAGAACTTCCTAGTTTCTATCTGGCAAACTTTCAAACAGGTTTTCTTAAGCCCTGACTGAAAGTTTCTCAACTTTTTACCTGGAGTCAGGAAAAGAAAATTGTTTTGCTGATTTCTAGTATTTACAGGTATGCTGAATGCACTGAACTTTTACCATATTTTAGTAGATAAAAAGAACTGTCTGAAAAAAAAATACATAGGTATCTGTAAATCAGATGTACATTTAGAGAGGCCAGATGGTTCTGTAGATGTATCTCATCTGTGTTAGTACCAATGCATTTTATGTCATATATTATAAACCCCAGCTTTAAGCAAAGGCATATGAATCCTGTTTCCTTTCTTTTATAAAGTCTGGTAGCAAAGGGCATAGAGCCCTTAATAATTAAAAAGTTAGTGAATACACAGTTTACTCAGTTGCTTTTGTTTGAAAGTTCATGGCTACAGAGATCATCAGTGTAGTCTGTGAATTCCTTTTCAGTAAGGGCTGACTAGGTTAGCACACAAAAGACTGGCTGTTCCCTTCCAGTAAAACTGTATTCACACAGGTCCTGTTCCATTACGTGGAGATTAAGAAACAGGCTCAGTAGCTCAAGAATTTAGTAGGTAACTAAAACCCACTATGGACTAAATATACAATAGACTAAAAAAGAAGATATGCAAGCTTGTAAGTACACTCATTTTAAATATGTCGATAAATTTGCTACAGAATACAGAAAATTGGATATAAATTGTGTATACAGTTCAACCAAACTGTTAAGATAGTTGTGGTCTATAATCAGATATATAGACATTTTATTTTGCTCACTTTTTTTTGTCAATACATTAAATTAAATAATATTTTCGTATTAGAAGTAGTAGAATTAGTACTAACAAATTCTTGAGAGCGCAGAGTATTGGCTAAAAGTATACGAATTATATTCCTGCCTGTGTTTCAAAGGAGTCTGACAACGTACAAACGAGCTTTTTTGCAGAGCAGCTTCGCGGAACTCGCGGCTGTTTTTTCACAGGAGACAGCGCCACATGCTGGCTTTGCGAGGTGAGAGCCACTGAGCGTTGTACCGGTTTATTTCTGCTTAATGAGTTGGTTTTAATCGATTTTGAATTAAGATAGCTTCATCTCAAGTAATTGCTTCTTACTCTAAAGGGAATTGCCAACATTAGGTTCTAATTTCAGGTAAACAAATAAAGGAGATAATGTTAAAAATATTTATTGTTTTCATGTAAACCCCTGTATTCTAGCCCACTGATTTAGTTTATTGTATTAAATCATGCTAATGTACCATCCATTACTCAATTCTCTTCAGCTTTAATTACTTTATATCAAAAGTGATCATAACTCTGGGTACAAGATAATCCCCAAACCATCTCCAGGAACTCAGCACGCTGGGGTGCCTCTCCGAAGTGCCTGTCTACCAATGGAGGCAGCATGCGGAATAAACACGATGAGGCAGAGATCCATGTGCAGCTGCAGGGCTGTGATCTTGTCAGGATCACGGAGACATGCTGGGATGGCTCCCATGACTGCAGTCTTGCAGTGGAAGAATATCTCTGTTTTAGGAAGGACTGTAGGAGAAAAATGAGGAGGGAATGTTGTCCATTATGTGAGAGAGCAGCTGGAGCGCATGGAGCTTTGTCTGCGGATGGATGAGAAGGCAGCTGAGCATGTAAGGGTTAGGATTAAAGAGAGGACAGGTGAAAGTGATGTTATAGTGGGTGTCTTCTATAGGCCATCTGACCAGGAAAAGCAAGCTGATAAGGCCTTCAACAGTCAGATGGAAGCAGACTCAAGTTCCCATGCCCTGGTCCTCATGAGGGATTACAACCACCTCAACACTGGCTGGAGGGACAACACAGCAGGGCATAAGTAATCTGGATTCCTGGAATACATTGTTGATAACTTCTTCCTCTGAGTAGCAGAGGAGCCAAAAAGGAGTGGTGGTATGCTGAACTTCATACAAACACAGAGGGGCTCTTGGAGATGTGAAGATCAAAGGCAGAGATCATGAGATGGTGGAGTTCAGAATCCTGAGGGCAGGGGGGAGGGGAAAAACAAGCTCACGACTCAGGACTTCAGGAGAGCAGACTGCCCTCTTCAAAGATCTCTTTGAAGTAACCCTAGGGAATAAAGTCTTGGAGGGAAGAAGAACCCAAGAAAATCTGTTAATATTTAAGGGTCACCTCCTCCAACCTCAACAGCAGTCCATCCCAATGAACAGAAAGGCACACATGCCATGAGGCCTGCATGGATGTACAAGATGCTCTTAGCAATACTCAGACACAGAAGAGAAGCCTGCAGAGGGTGGAAGCAAGAACCAGTAACCATGAGGAATACAGAAATATTGTCTGAGCATCCATTGATCAAGCTGAAGTCCAAACGGAATTGAATATGACCAGAGACTTCAAGGACAACAAGAAGGACTTCTATAAGTATGTGGGATACAAAAGGAAGACTAAGTGAAATGTGGGACCATTGCTCAACAAGACGGGGGACTTGGTTAAATCAGACATGGAAAAGGCTGAGGTACTGAATGCTGCCTTTGCATCCAATTTTACTAGCATGGGGAGCCTTCAGGAATGCCAGGGGGAAAGGATGAAGCAAGAAAGATGTTGTCCTGTGGGAAAAGGATCAGGCCACTCAACATGTAAGTAAACTGAACATGAATAGGCCACAAGCGCTTATAGAACTGGCAGATGTCATTGTGAGTCCACTTCTGATAGTCTTTGATCAGTCATGGCCATTGGAAGAAATGCCCAAAAACTGGAGGAAAGCAAAAGTGACTGCTAGTTTTAGAAAGTGAAAGGACAACCCAGGAAACTGCAGGTCAAGCAGCTTCACTTCAGTCCCTGGGAAGGTGGTCGAGCAGCTACTTCAGCAAAAAAATTTCAGGCACATTTCCTTAAACCTTAACATCTTCTTTAATGACCTGGTTGGTGGGGCAGAGTGTACCCTCAAAAAATTCCCTGATGACACAAAAGAGGGCGGAGTGGCTGATACACCAGTGGGTCGTGCTGCAATCCAGAGGAACCTCAACAAGCTGGAGTAACAGTCAGGAGCCTCATGAAGTTCGGCAAGGGGAAGTACAAAGTCCTGCACCTGGGGCAGAACAGCTCCGTGCACAAATATAAATGCTGGGGGCCACCCATCTGGAAAGGTCTTAGCAGGAAAGGTCCTGGGGGTCCTGGTGGACACGGAGTTGAACATGAGCCAGCATTATGCCCTGACAGAAGGGAAGATGAAAGATACTCTGATCTCCATTGGACAAAGTATGGCAAACAGATGGGGTACATGTAAATATTCAATAGGAGGGTGCAAAGAAGGTGGATACAGGCTCTTTTCAGTGGTACTCGGGGGCACGACCAGCAGCAGTGGACACAAACTGAAACAGGATGTTCCCTGTGAACACCAGGAAATGCATTTTTTCCTGTGAGGGAGACCAAGCTCTGGTACATCTTGCCCAGAGATGTTGTGGAGTCTCCATACTTGGAGATACTCGAAAGCTGAACTTGCTCCTGGGCAACTGGCTGTAAGTGTCCCTGCCTGAGCAGAGAAGTTGGACGAGATCACTTCCAGATGACCTTGCAACCTAACCATTCTGTGATATGAAAAATATGACCATTTGAACAAACAAATGTATTTTCGATTGCATTTCCCAAATGAAAATGAAAGCTAAATAGAAATGTTTTGAATTTTGCAGGTACTTTTTTCAGAAGCACTCATTAAATGCAGATGTATAACTATGTTTGAACTATATGGGCTTTTTGAGGAGCAGTTGTCTATTTGTTCTGTTAGAGAATTTATGGCCAGGAATTAAAGAGATTATTAACTGCTCCACCTACACTGCATGTTTAGTTCACCAGTATTCAGGACATACATGAGGAAGGTAATTTATATATAAGATATACAATAATTTAGATGTAATATTAGATATATTTTTAGACTGTATTAACTGTACTTATAGACTTAATGAGGGTTTGGGAGGTGGCCAGCTCTCTTATGATTTCTTGATTGTGATTTCTTGCTAGCAGTAGCTCACCAAAGAAACTTCAATAACTAGAACTCTGCTAGATAACCGTCTTCCTTCTTCTGTCTGAGCTTTGAAGCCAGCCTGTGTCTCCTATAGTTTTCTGCTGCTCAAGGGAAAATGGAAAATTACCATAGAAAATTAAGTGATTTTGAAAGATGCTTCCACAAAACCATTTATTTCTACAAGTAAAACAATGAAAGCCAGAGCTGACATTGAAGCAATTAATTTATGCCAGAAAATGCCATCTGAGGACAAACCCTCATGCTTCTGAATGGGAGGATGAGATATACTTTCTCATGGCTTTGAACATTTCTTCAAGGATCAAATGCAACTTCATTTGTTTGGTAAAGGCAGCATAGTAACCTCTTTTTTTCCCATGGGCTCTTATAGGTAGCCTATATGATTCCTTCCTCATGTGATCCCTGAAGTTAATGACCTTGTCAAACCCCTTTTGAGAAGCAGAATTTTACATAGTCCTAAGTCAAGCCTGTAAGTAAAATCCAGAAATCTATCTCTGTGTCTTCTTAAACTGATATTCTTTATTTGTAGGTAGGGAATTGCAGTCCTTATAATAATACTTTCTCCTAGGAGCAATTCAGTAGAAATTTGCTGCATCACCATATCCTCTTGTACAAGGGAAGTCAGTAGCAGGTAGTAAGAGTATTAGTAGTGCACTTTGCAGTCACAGTGGAAGGCAAGACAAAGTAATGGTTCACTGTTCCAAAATTCTCACCATTTGTGTGCAAAAAAAGAGACAATAGATACCTATCCTGAGATTTTTGAGGAAATGCAGGAAACCAATTAAGTAATTTTGAACTGTGTGGTAGGTCTCATACTGCGTGTATGAGAAATACAAAACCAGTGAGGTCTGAGGAGGAGTTTGAAGCAAAATGATGGTTTTCGTGAGTTTCACTGGGCACACTTCCGAGACATAAGAAACATAACCGAAATCATGAAGGTTCTTATTTGAAAAGGTATGAAATGAAGAATAACTGTTGACATCATTGATTGGCTGTAAGAAGGATTGGGTTTTTCAGGGTTGAAGTAGAACTTAATGTTCTGCATCTTAATGCAGTACAGAAGAGAAGCAAATTCAGAAACACAAGAAGAGACAAGGTGACTAAAACAAAAGGCTTGGAAAGCACCTCTTGCATTGTTGTTGACAAATGAATATTTGCAATTATGTCAAGAGTAAAGAAGTCATAATGTTTAGAATGGAAAATGATAAGAGTTTAGCTACGTGAGTGGAAAGAAAAGACTGAATATTAATGACATTATGCCAAAGAATGCAGATTTAGACAAATTTTTACTTTTGATGTGGGGATCAAAGCCTTAGAATCAAAGATGGTGCTCAAGTGGTAGTCCTGAATGAGATTTTGTCCACAACATTAAAGAAAGGAGAAAAAAAAAATTAGGAACATGTTGAACTTGAGACAACCATAAGGAAAGGTCAGAAGCAGAAATGCTATTAGTTGAATGAACATACTTACTTTCTCTCCGGGACTCTCATCTTCAGGGTCACACAGAATAGGGCAAAGCCAAGGCCTCACTTGCTGCAAATCTGCATCTTCAGCTAGTTTGCAAAAATAAGTTTTCCAGTAAATATGTATTTTACAGGCATGTTCCAAGATAATTCTTGTCACTTCAGTCATTTGATATAATTTCTTGTTTCAAACAGACTGTAATTCTTTGTCTTGCATTTTGTATATCCCTTGCTTCTTTTCTGATTGAATTAGAGCATGCTTTTAAACAGGCACCACTCTTTATATCAGCAATGAAAATAATGTAGAAATCAACATATCTTTGGAGAAGTTTTTTTGTTGTTGTTTTTTTTTTGTAGTTGCCTTACTTTAGAAAGGCATTCCTTATTTTTAACCTGACTGCAGCATTTATTAATGTTTGGACATTGAACTTTTTCCCAACTTTTGAATGGATGAAGACTTCCTTTTATGTTGAAATCCACGTGAAGGTAGGTAAAGATCTGTCTGAAGCTAAATCTGGGATATAAGGGGAGGTTACTTGCAGACCATGATTAACTTCTTTTATAAATTAACCAGACTGAACTTTCTTTGTGAAGTTTTTCTGTATTGCAGTTTCTGTAAACCTTTTCTTTTCAGAGACTTTCCAGCCTTGGGGTGTATACCTAAGAATTGGATGTGTAATGCCAGTAATGGTATCAATAATACCACACAGATTAAATATGATATCTGCATTCTATGCTATTTGTCTTCATCTTATGTAATTAAGAGCTACATTAGTCGTAGTCACTGTATTATACTGGGAACTCATATTCAGTTGGTTACACAGCAAACCCTACAGGCTTTCATAGACACAGGCTTTCCAAGAACCATGTGTGCCTTGTGAGCATGACCTACTTTCTGTGTTCCTAGATGCACAATCTTGCATATGACACCATTAAAATGCATGATGTTTAAATATGAATTCAGATTACTGAGTGATTCAGATTTCTCTATATATTATTTATCACCTGAGTCAATAATCATGTCATACAGAAACTTTGTAAGAATTGATTTTATTATTTGTTTCTAGTCACCAGTACATAAACTAAATAACACTGAGGCCAGAACAATCAGTACTGAACTCATTAATTTGTTTATGATTTTCCATTTACAATTAGTTTTGAGATGGTATAATTATACAGATTTTTTTTTCTCATGTAGGTAACGTGAATGTTTTACACTGATTGTTGCTGAATATTAAATTTTCTAAAGTTTCATAATAAGCCAAGTGACATGCTTTTAACATTGTCTTTGCCAATCAGATTTCTAATCACCTCAAAACACAATGTCAGATTTGCTTTGTGTATGTGTATGAGAATTGTTTCCATGCATTTATTAATTTAATTTACTAATATACTTCCCATTGTTGCTTTTGCCAAGGAGAGGCAGACCTATCAAGGTGAAAACCCCCTTGGGCTCGGCTTTGCAGTCAGTGGATGTGTGCAGTCTGAACAACTCTAATAATTCTTTTTAATTAGCCTCAGTCCTAGGCAACCATCCAGCCTGTTACACAACATGTATCAGTTCTTCTCAAATCACATCATAATTTTAATATCATTTATCCTTTAAGATTTACAAATTTACTTAAGAAAACATCATTCTGGATGACAGAACTACAACATAAGTAATTGATCCTTTTTAAACATATCTAACTAATAATTATGAAATCTTAATATTCCTGATCAAAGTCTGCAATAACATTTTTTGTACACCAAATAGTTAAAGGTAAGGCACAATGTATAAAAACACTCTGTGTTGCCTTGAATTAAGCTGAAACCTTTTGATGTGCTTAAGAGATTGTTGTTTGTGCACTGTGTCCTTCAACCTAAAATAACTCCAAAAGTGATAGAATGAAAAATGACAACAATTAAGAAGCTGATCCTTCAAATTTGTTTTTTGTGAATTATCATGCACTGTGTTGCAAGTGCTAAGATTTAAAATACAGAACAATTCATACTTCTATTGTTCATAGTTTCTTCTTCAAGGTTAATTCATTTTGAAATGGATAGAAGGAGAATCCATAGCAATATATTTGCCTTTATTCTTAGTCTTTTATTAACTGCACTAAAATATTAAAATATGTAACTGTGAATTTCACATGTACAGGCAGACACATGTGGAAATTCATGAGTGTAGTGAATGACCCCAGAAAAGTTGTTTTGTTTAGCTCTTCTCACTTGGTAATAAATTTCAGAGTGGTGCTGTTCCTTGTGCCACTCAGAAGAGCAGAGTCTGGCAACAGTTATGTTACTCTGCAATACCAAAGCTTTGGAGGATGTGACCAAACACAACAAAAATGGGGATATCACTACTAATATCCACTTTCCAATGTGTTCAAATATGATGTCTTTATAAGAAAATACTTCAGTGATCTGTGCCAGCCTCATCAGTCCTCAGCATGTGTTAGTGGTGCCTGGGATTCTTCCTTTACAGGTGGAATGTTTGTTGTATTTCTTGTGATTCCTGTTGGGCCTTTCCTCCATCCTGCCTGAATCCCTTTGGATGGCAGCCCTGCCCTCCATCAGATTTACCCGTCTCCCCAATTTGAGGCTGAAGTCATCTGCAAACCTGATGAAAGTGCATACCACTACTACCTGCAGATCACTGATAAAGCTGTTAAACCTGACAGGGCTCAATGCAGACCTCTGTGGTATCCCCTTGTCAGAGGCAGCCATGAAGAGTGCTACCCACTCTGACCCTGCCCATCCAAGCTTTTTACCTTCTTGTCCAGCCATCCAGGCTATGGTGGTCTAATTTGGCTAAAAGAAGTAATTGACTATGTCTTAGCTAGACAAGTGAAATGAGCCTGTCAAAATGTCAAAAATCTGTCCCCTACACTACTAAGCAGAATTTCTTCTGATAACCTCCAAGGTAATATTGACCTGTGTGTCTTTAGCAACCTAACTGCTTTGTCTTTAAAAATGTCACTGAGCAGATGAAGTTTGGCAGCTTGTCCAGCATCAGTGTACTTATGATATTGGGTACTGATCAGGCCTTCCCTAGCAAGAGCTAGTAGTTATAGGAACTGCCCATTTTCTCTTGGCTAAGAGAAAAAAAACTCATTTTTTTTCACAAAAACTCTGAAAATTTAGTTCAGGGTTTGAAGTAGTCGGAGCTTAATAGTGAAATAGTGATACAGTGTAGGGGCTCTCCCACAATATACATTACAATGTACTTAACATTTTGTGCATAGTTGGTGCCACTACATACACAAATTAAATAGGGGACCCAAATAGTTATTTACTATTAAGCCAGCTGGACTGATCAGAATGCCTTCTGCTAAATGTATGTAATTGAAAATATATTTTTAATATAGAATGGAAATGCTTTTTTAATTTTAATTAAAATTCTCTCAGGTAAAGGATGTTTTGAAAATAAAGGATGAAGCAGTTTTATACCTACATTAAAGAAACTCCTGTTTGTGTTTGTAGTGAGATCTTTTGACAATGGGGGGAAAAAATGAACCAGTGTTCCAAAAGTGCCAAAATCAGTTATTGGTATTGATTTAAGAACGCTAAAATATTTCATTATTTTTTCTTAATTGCACATGCCAGTAGTAGTGGTGTGGGGGAATATGCTGCTGATGATATGCAATGAACTAACTAGTAACTATAAAAATAACACACAGAATAAACTTTGCAAATCTACCAAATTAACGAAAAATAATTATTATTACAGTTTTGGGGGTTTTTTTTAGCCGAGCAGAAATCACCTCAAATGATATGTGTTCCACATTTCTGTTTATAGGAGAATTTTTTAAAGTTTAGTTTTATTACCAAATCATAATGAAAGCCTTTTTTGAAGTGCCGCATTTTTGATCTGAATTAGAATTTAAAGTGCCTGTCCTCAGTCTTATCAAAAGCTGTTTAATAGTTTTAATATCTAGGAAAAGGATGTATGCCTCTGGTTTCTTGGTAATCTGGAACATGATATGGATCCTCAGTGAATGTGTGCTTTTTGTACTGCTCTTTAAATTTCTCTGATTTACTTGGGAGGTTGGACTGATATTACACTGGTCTTGATGTTGAGCCATTGTTTGTACACCTTTTCCCATTTGTATCAGGACAATTCAGCCTAGCTGAAAATATCCTTTCCCACCCAATTCCTTAAAAACATAAACAATAATTTTAATATTTGTTACTGCAATGAAAAATTCCTGTGTTGTTTTATATCATGGTCTTGACAGGAAATACCATTTTTCTTGACCTCCTCAAGTCATTTGTATAGTTTTCACACTTTTATAATGCTCAGCCTTGTTTAATAATGTCTGTGTGATCATCTATATTGCCGTGAAGACTTTAAAAGCAGAAAGACAATATGTGTGTCAAATCTTGTATCCCTACCAAAATTCTATTGTTGCCATGGTAACTGTGGAAAGGAAAGGAAAAAAAAAGGAAAAGCAGATTGTGGTTTTCTTAAATGGTACTGTTTCATGGCCATTAGAAATAAAATTGTGAGAAAATACGGTAGTTTCTCCATTACACTGTAAGGCAGGATACAAAGAAATGTACTTTATTTTTGCAAATAAAAAACCCGCACATTTTATGTTTACTAGAAATGACATCAAATCTTCTTTTTCCTTTGATTCCTCATAGCTGAGGGCATTCCTGACAAAATAACAAAACTTAATTCATACTGTGTGTTAAAGCAATAAACCCTTTCATGAACATCATAGTTTTGAGAGCTTTTTAATTATGTTTTCCCACTTTCCTTACCACCTTATCATCGCAAAGATGATACTGTTCACCCTGTTAAAATAAAATTTCGTGACTTTGAGTAAGCAAGGTCCCTTCCTAGTGAAAATTACATTGTGTTAAAGTGGTGCATAACAATATAGAAGACTTAAACCATACTAAAAGCCCATGAATTTTACTAAATATTTTTTTTCTCAAAATTGAATAAATGACACCAAATTTTCTAATTCACCTAGTTATTTTAAAATAACCTAGCCAATGTGAAAAAGAAAAAGTTTACTTACCTTCTTCCATCTGAGGAAAACTTTTTATTTTGAAGTATTCAAATTGGAGCAGTATATTTATTTCAATTCAGACAAACAATTTATTTCTATGTAGCCTCAGTCTTCCCATCTCCAAAAACTTCTTGTAAATGGACAGATGAAAAATCGATGCAATTGCTAAATAGTGGTACCGTTTTGTCACCATTGAAGAAAGGCTTCAAGAGTCACACAGTATTAGGAATATACTTTCATTTTTACACTAAAGCAACTGTAGGGAAATTGGCCTAAATACATAGAAACTTGAGCTATTATGGTCTATATGGTCCTTAGTTGCCATGAGAAACATCTACTAACATAGCCCAAAACTGTTTATGAGGATATAGTTTTGAATGAGTCATGTGTCTACTTTAACAAGTATTGGAAAGGTGTTTCCATGCCAATTTACTGCACCAAACCAGAGATATTTAATTAGTACTGCTTTGCATGTTGTTCCTTGCTGGACTCAGGAGGATTCAGTCCTGATGTGACAAAGATATGCACTGCTGTGACTGAATCTGAGAAGTGAAGCAGTCACTTGGAATACAGTATTTCTGCCATTCTTGTGATACATGTGTGTAAAGATTTGAGTGAAAGATTCAGCTTTTTCAGAACTGGAGTATATGTATTTCCAGTAGAAGACAACATCTTCATCTTCATGCTTTTTGTGCACCACCTGAGAGAGAAATCCTGTGGAAAACGTAAGTGAGATTTGATCACATAACTAAATACCTTAACATAATGTACAGGAGAAATTGGCATAATTAATTGTCAGAATAATTTCAATTTTTGCATTGCCATTCCTTTTTTGCAATGTTGGAACTTATGATTTTAATACCATTGGGTTTAGATGGAGCTATATGGCATATAATATATTAATATCAAAAATTCCTTTGCTCAGTCATTGTCCTGTATCTCCAATAAATACTTTTAAATAGAAGTTATAAGACATGAATATAATATGAATTATATGATAGCATAAAAGTCACATTATAAAAGAGCCTTCTGCAGAAAACCTTGAATCTAATGATCCCCATCTGATCCGATTTAAATTAAACAGTAGGCTAAACAAAAGCATGTCTGTAAGTAAGGATTTTGATTTTGAAAGGTCAAACTTTAAGTAATTGTGAGAAACAATTAGAGACAATGACTGGATTGAGAGTTTAAGGACTTTAAAATAGAAAAGCCTTGCACATTAATCCAAAAGAGCAAACTGTATATCTGGAATTTGCAGGCTAAGCAAAGAAGAAAAGGTTGGACACAACATTCCAGGACTCTTAAAGCAAAACTACCTTCAGAATTGTAGTGGATATCAAAAGAGGAATTTGTGAAAAAGGAAAAAGAAGAATTGTTTTTATTTGGCGACAGAGTAGCTGTAAAGATAAAGCCTTGCAAAAGATATTTAATACATTAATCACTGTATTTATCCAGAAGTACAAAAAATAAAAGGCAAAATAAATCCCATGATAGAAAGCAGAGGTAGCAATGAAATGCAAGATTTTGTTAGTGTAGCTCTAGAATAACATGCCTGTTGTGTTTTAATTTTCAGTACCACTAATGATTCAGAACACCAGCTGCTGGGTCCCAGTTTTCCTGCAGACCAGCCATGTGGCCATGAGTTACATACTGCAGGGCTTCCTCTTGCCACATAATCTGGCATGTATAAAACATAATAGAGTTAAGAATCCCTGTGCAGAAAACTCATTGAAAAATCATATAGAATCTGCAAATCTGTTTAAAATTTCTGCATCATAGGAAGAATCTGCAGAAAGGAAAGAGAAATTTGAATTTTAACTGTTTCATTTGCTGCAATCTTTACAGTCTTTGATACATATCTTTGAATCAGTACTGATTTTTACTGGCTAACTCATACCATAGTATTTATCAAGAAGTGAATTTTAAGAAAAGTATAGATATTTTAGAATTCCATCTTACTGTGCTTTAGAAAAAGCTTGCAAATTAAATTCGTTGCATTTTATACCAGATAACTGAAAACAAGTCTGTTCAAGAAAGACTAGTATTCTACATATTTATTCTTGAATTATTATTTTGATGGAGAGCAATATTCTGGTGTAAATTTGTTTTTCTCTACATAGTAGAACACGTTTCCTCCTCTGTGAAGGACTTCTGCTTGGAGTTTACCATGTGAATATGGTTTGACTTAGTTTACTGAGAATACATAAAAGACTCATATATTAGAATTAAAATCAGAGGCTGAAATAATTGTGTAATGGATTTAAAGGCCACATCACAGAGACACCATCTAAGGGCTAAGGGCTTGTTCCAGCTAGAGGCCAGATTTATCCCCAGAACTACCAACATGAGGAAGCTTAATTCAGTTTTCCTTGGTCCTCTGTCTTTAGTTTTGCTGAAACGGTGAATTAGTATTTACATATGGTCAGCCACTTTTCTCACTAATATTATGAGATAAGATCATGTATTCTGGACAAAATATTGCTGCTAATGGTTGTATCATTTCACATATATCAATTTGAAAAGAAACATCATGTGCATTGTAGCCACTTCTTGTCATTGCCAGCATTATTCCTGATCTGATGGTTCCTGTGCTGGACAGTTTAAAACTAGCTATACAATCTCTAAATTTTGAAGAATGTTAGCAATAACATTATACAGATTATACTGAAGCATTCAAAAATATTTTAGATTTGTACTTCTTGACACCTTACAGAATCTTTTCACCTTTGTACATAAACATTAGACAATCAGAATTACCAGGGGACTTAAACCTGATGCTCTTTGAAGTCTCTGTGTATTGAGAAGCGGAGTATATTATCCCAGGTGAAATTTGCTCCCCATATAAGATAATAAATTTAATATAAGAGCTGACTGTGTGCAGACATAGTTTTGGAAAATACCTGGAAAAGAAGTTTGGGCTTTAATGTGTGTCAGAAAGTACTTCTGTGTGTCCTAGAGATTCTTTGTTGCATGTTTTTTCTACATTGCAGAAAAGTTATTTTTTCTAGTCTCTAACATCTTTCCTCCTTTCCCTGCCAAGCTCCATTTCAAGAACTAAAAATGCATTTCAGGCATTAGCTTCTAGAGCTCCAATGAACCTAGAAGGAATTATTTTGTTTGTGTGTTTTTTCTTTGTTCACACACAGGAGTTATTGTTATTCTGCTCAAATGATACCAGGATTTTACCTCAAATGCTTATGACAAAATTGTGAACATCGAGGCCTATTGAATTCGGTGAAAAGTTAGAAGCTAAAATACTTTCTTGGAACATATTTTTCTTGGGTATCTTCTCCGGTCAGGTTGGTACCACTTACTTCATAGCTGAAGATAATCTATGATTTTCCCCTTACAAATAAGCTTGGCTATTCTTCTTGACCAAAAAATACTTAAAGCACTAGTCATTTATCAGCTCTAGCGTTCCATACTTCTGTTTTCTTTTTGCTAGGCATTCTGAAGAAAGCAGTTGGATCCTGAAGTAAACAGTTGGCTTCATCCTTGGATCAAACTGATGAAAATTAAGAAATGCTTTTATATATCATGTAAGTATGGATACACAGATAGTACTTGAATACAAGTGTGTGTGTATATGCATTTTAGCCCTAGAAGGTAATTTATTCATTTCCAAATAAGAAAAAAATGTTTTATTATATGGATGCTTGTAAGAGTATGCTCATTCTGAAGATACATATTTTTGCAAATTTGCCATTCTTGTACCACCAGTCAATTTTCTGTTATGTAATCCTGAAATGTTTTGCAGCATCCTAATTAAAAAGATTTTTCATGCTTTCTCAAACTCAGCAATTTTCTTTTTTTTTTTTCATTTAATAATGTAGCTGAGGAAATTAGTGTCTATTTGGAGGGATAAAGTCAAGAGCAGCAGCAGTGACAGACTTTTGATGGTGACTGCCTTAGAAACACATGCTTTGTTAAAAATTATTTTTTTCTATTTTTTTTTTTTAAATAAAGGAAAATCCAGTGGAATAGTTAGAGACTTAAGAAACTTAGATTCAGGCTTCTCTTCTGTTGAATTTTGTGGTGTTGAATTTTGTGGAGTAACCTTGGGCAATTCTCATAACTGCCCTGTGCTTCATTTCCACACCTTCAAAAAGAAGTCAACAGCTCTTCCCATTTCACAGAAGCTGTGTGAAGAAAAGTATGTGAAAAACTATGAAGTGGTTATATACAATGTGAAAGTCTATCCAAGCAAGAGTGATATTCATTTACTTATCTTTTTAATACATATGTTCATTTTTCACCTGTTCACTTCTCACTTCTTCATAGTCTTTAAAGAAGTACTTCTAGTGCAAAAATCATCTTATTCTAGACACCATTGAAAAGAAGTTAGCTTAACAACATGCCTGTTCCTCTCCGCTGACTCCAAAAGAAGTGTCAGGTGTAGATGTGCAGATGTCTGTAACTGCAGATATTTCGTGAGATTACTCAGTGAAAGAACTCCAAGTGTTTTATAGTAACCATCCAGATGAAGTGTGGGCAGTTATTCAGGCAAAGATAAACTCTTCTGAGTATCAGTTAAGTGCCCAGCACTAAAGTATTTAGCTCTAAAAGGTCATATCCTGTAGACATATAGACACAAATATGTTTCAATGTCTTGCATTGCTTATAATAGTGAGGGAGACAATGTGGCTTTCTGTTCACACCTCGAAAATTCAAACTCAACTGTTACCTGTAGTCCTGAGAAAATCTATTTATAGATGTTATTTTTTTTTGTCAGAAAAAATGGTGGATGACATTTTCAGACAGGAGCTCTACTCCTTTTATGCATACCTCCTTCCTTTCAGGAAAACAGACATCTCCGCAAGTGTCTTTTTAAGGAGTACTTTCTGCTATAAATACCCATTGAAGTCATGAGTGTACTTGTAGACTAAGTCACTGCCTATCACAGAATGAGAGAAAAACAGTTTGAAAGAGACCTCAGGAGGTCATCTAC
>JAWWMP010000001.1:97891720-97950236 GCA_035047865.1 Dendrocincla tyrannina
CTCTTCCGATCTAGTTTGAAAGAGACCTCAGGAGGTCATCTACTCTATACTTTTGCCGACGGGCAGATTCAACTGTACCTGTCAACTCTGATAGATGTTTACCTAACCTGTCCTTAGAGACTTCCAATCACTGAAACTCTAAAAGCTCTTCAGGCAATCTGTTTGAGTGTGTCATGATCCATGTCATGAAAAAGTTTTGCTTAATATCTATCTTAAATCTTCCAAACTATAATTCAAATCCATTAATTCAGGTTCCATCCTCTCTAGAATGGAGAACTGATTATCTTATTCTTTATTTTAGACATGTTTAACATTCTTGCGGATCATAACAATGCAATCCTCTTTTATCTGTTTTTTTCTGAAGCATTAATAGTAGTGTACTTTTTCAGTTCCTCCTTCATGAGGATTTTTGGGTTTGGTTTGGGTTTTTGTTCTTTTTCGAAAAGTGCATTTGTACATGTTTTAAATAGGAGATGTGAGGGCATCCTTCCAGCATTAGTGTTTATTGGGTGTAGGTCACAAGGTTTTGGTAGTGGGAAGGGAGCTACAGGGATGGGCTCTGTGAGAGGAGGCCAGGGGCTGCCCCATGCTGGACACAGCTGTTTCCAGCTGGCTCTGTAACAGACTAACCAGAGGACAGCATTGAGCCCATTAGCCAAGATAGTGTTGCCTCTGGGAAAGCATATTTAATGAAGAGCACAACAATGCACAGCAATGAGGGGTGAGGGTGAAAAAAAAAGCATAAGAAATAATCCTTGCAAACAGCAAGGTCAGAGAAGAAGGAGGGGAACAGGTACTCCAGGTATTGGAGTAGGTTCTCCTGTAGCCTGTGTAACCATGCTGGAGTACATATTCACACTGCAGCCCATGGAAGACAGAGTGTTGGAGGTTTGTCCTGAAGGATGGCAGCCCATGGAGAGGACCCATTCTGGAACAAGGGAAAAGTATGAAGAGGATGAAGCAGCAGAGGGAAGCTGTTATAGACTGATCACAATCCTCCTTTCCCCTTCTTCCATGCACAACTTAATGAGGGAGGACGGCAAGGGGTTGGGAATGAGGGAGCAAAGTTGAGTCTGGGGAAAAAAGCTACCCAAGGTCAACTCACCACATTCAAACTACAGCATAGTGTTTTATATTAAACATTTGTCCTACTTTTAAAATACATTTTCCATGTTCAATGTAAAGAATTAAAGTCAATTAACAAATCCTTTCTTATCGTATCTTTCTACCTCAGCTCTGTATTTCAAAAAAATGAATCAACTAGGAAAAAATTCATCAACTAGACTTTCCTATGAGGAACTCAAAAGTGTAAACCAACCATCTAAAGCTCTAAAACTTCAGACCTTCAACAATTTCATCTGCAAGAAGACAACAAAAAAATGCTACTTATTTTACTTGAGAAAAATCAGTCATTACTGAAAACTAGATTAAAAATCCAGCCCACTCTCCTTATGGTTTCATTTCTGATTAATTATCTTCATTCAGAAGTGTCAATTAACCAAGATGTCATTTCATCCATCCATTAAGGAAGAAAATACAAATGTTCAAAACAGCGGGTGTTTTATATTTTCACTTTATTACTTTAATTATTTCAGGAAGAAATTACAAAATTTTAAGGCCAGAAAGAAAATTGTTTATAGTGATAATGGGACTATATTAAAAAAAAAAAAAAAGTCAGCCTTCATTCACATCTTTCAATATAACTTCAGAGTCTAAAATGGTGCTTAAAAGCTGAAGTTCATTTTAAGCATTTTATATCAGAAGTATTATGAGATTCCATAAAACAAATAGGGAATTGGGCTACAAATAGGGAACTTGCTGCATAATTCATGTGTCATAATTAGCATAGCTGGATTTTGTGGATTAATGTGTACATTCATGAATTCCTGGCTCTACTTACTGCAGTGTGATAATATTGAGAAAGGTGACAGTTTATAGTGAAAAAAAGTTGCAATACAGTTTCTTTCTTGTAAGCTATTTATGACAAGATGGTTAATATGAAGAACTAGGAAGCGCAATTTATAAGGGTTTATTAAGCCTGTCTCCACAGGCCATCAATGACCTTGGTGTCTGCAGGGCTGTTTCTCTCACATGTTCTTACTCCTACCTCTTTGCTGCTGTTGCACAACAGGATTTTTTACCTTCTTAAATATGGTATCCCAGATGTGCATCCACCATCGTTGATGGACTTGGCCTTGGGCAGCAGCAGGACCCTCTTGGAGCAAGCTGGCATTGGCTCTGTCAGATATGGGTGACGTTTCTGTCATTTTCTCACAAAAGTCATCCCTGTCCCCATGCTGCCAAAACCTTGCCACACAAAACCAATACACAAATACTGTACAATTTTTTGTCCAGCAGTATAGCCAAGTCCTTCTTTGCAGGGATGTTACCATCCTGTCTATGCTGGTGATTTCCCTGACCCGTGTGCAGGACCTTGCACTTGGCCTTGTTGAATTTCATGTCGTTCACATGGGCCCACCTCGTCAGCCTGTCAAGGTCCTGCTGGATGGTATCCCTTCTCTCCAGCATAGCAACTGAACAACTCAGCTTGGTGTCATACATCACTTGATTAAAACATATTTGGCCTAGAATGAGAGAATCACAGAATGGCTAAGGTTGGAAGGGACCACTGTGGGTCATCTGGCACAACCTCTCTGTTGAAGCAGAGTTATTCCAGAGTACATTGCACAGGAATTTGTCCAGAGAGTTCTTGAATATATCCAGTAAATGAGACTCCATAACCTCTCTGAGCAATCTTTTCCAGTGTTCAGTCACACACACAGCAAAGAAATTCTTCCTCATGTTCAGGTGGAACTGCTTTGTGTATCAGTTTCTGCCTGTTGCCTCTTATCCTATTACTCAGCACCACAAGAAGAGTCTGGCTCCATCCTCTTGACACCTTTCCTTCAGATATTTATATACATTGGTGAGGTTCCCTCTCGGTTGTCTCTTCTCAAGGCTGAACAGGCCCAACTCTCTCAGCCTTTTCTCATAGGAGAGATCTTCCAGCCCCTTAATCATCTTTGTTGCCTTCCACTGGACCCACTCCAGGAGGTCCATGTCTCTCTTGTCCTGAGGACCCCAGGGCTGGACACAGCACTCCAGATGGGCTGAGTAGAGGGACAGGATCACCTTCCTCAACCTTCTGGCAGTCCTCTTCCTAATGCAGTTGAAGGTAACATTGGCCCTCTTGGCCCCAAGGACACACTGTTGGCTCATGGGCAGCTTGTTTTGCACCAGGACCCCCAGGCCTTTCTCCACAGAGCTGCTTTCCAGCAGGTCTCTCCCAGTCTGTGCTGCTGCAGAGGGTTATTCTTCTCCAGGTGCACAACCCTGTATTTGCCTTTGCTGAATTTTAGACAGTTCTCTGACTTGGCTGCACCTGTTTTCCTTTTCATTAGACTGCAAGTGCAGTCTGAAAGGTTCTGCATACTGAAGTGGAAGTTTAGGCTCGCAAAGGACTGCACATAAGGTTTTGATGTTGGTTTCAATGCCTTTTTTGATTCACTGCAATACTATGTAACTTTTGCCTGACAGAAGAGTGTCGAAAAGCATGATATTAAAGTGTGCTGAGTGTTAAATTATATAACAAATAATAGTGAAATTCTTAATGAAAGCTCACGGTGGAATTTTTGGTGTTATCACAAAACAAAAAGTTTGCTTTTTTGGAATCATTCCAAGCAATCAAAGTGTTCTCTGGGAGAATTCATTCTGCAATAAATTATGCCTTCATCCTATATTACTTTAGAAAGCTGTGTTTTACCTCAAGCATCTATGTCATGGTTCTCCGCTATGTTCTGATCTAGCAGCCCTTTCACAGGCTCCACTGAGACTCCACTAACTTCACTCTGTTTCAAGTCCATAAAGAAGATTTAGACCAGATCCTATAAATTCAAGTGTTGTACAAATATAATGGTTGTCTGATGACTACTATTCCAATTCTTTCAGTACAGTGTAACTTAGTAATATGATCTCAGCCAGGGATAATGTTTTTATGCAGTTAGAATCCCAGCCTGGGAGTTCTCATGCTCTGTTCCCAGCTATGCTTCAGATTTACTGTGCAACCATAATTAGATCTGATGTTCTGTCTGTGCTTTGGATTGCTGTTTGCACAAGGACAGTAATTACTCTTTACCCTGGACAGCCCTTATGAGAAATATGTGAAAAAGTACTAACCTGTTGATTACTTACCTTACTTATGATCTAAAGTGTCAAGGATAGCATTGCTAATGCAGCTATTGATTATGACTCCATGACCTTGTAATGGGCTTCCTTAGTATTTAGGAATACCCATGGATTTTGCTTTCAGAAGGACTCAATATCTTCTAATGGAAACAATATTATATATTATGGCTATCATACGATCATCATGAGATTCAAACCAATGCTGAATTAAAGTTTTGCTTTTTGTATTCCAGGTTTTCTTGTCTAATTATTCATATCCATCAGTGCTTCTGCATGTCAAGTGAGATTTCTTGTCAAATAGAAAACTTTTTTATGTGGCATGGTCCTTTATTCTGTTTCTATAGCCAAAATCCAGCTTTCTAGTTTTAAATACTTCAGCATAAAATAATTATGTAAGAATTGTCTAATGTAGTTGTGCCCTTGCTCTGTAGATGTTGTCACTGGTACAGTGATAATTGATCTCTTCACATTTCTTTCAGAGCAGTTTGACCACATGGTATTTCCAGCTGTTTTCTGCAGTATTTTATATTCCTTTCCAGCCAGGTTAATAGATCTGCTCATAATCTTTTAAATCTACACAGTGTCTATATTCTGAACTGATATTATTCCTTTTGTCAATCTTTCTTCAAACATTCATTGTGCAAAGAAACTCCATATCGTAATTAAATGCTCAAGCACTTTCCGATCTACCATTTTCATACATTTGTCATATTTTTCACTTCCTTCCTCTAGCTTTAGTATCCCTTCTGTTTTTCCTGTTGTATATGTAGTTGTCTGTTACTGAAATACACATTAAGAGTCAGCATTTGCAGTGGTATTTATTATTCTGCAAAGTTTCCTTAGTCTGCCAATCCCTAATAACAATATCGCTTTGGCCAAAATGGTTTGGAGTAAAGTCAGACTTTTGAATGGTGATCACTGGCATTTTATTTTACAATTCAGACAACTGCAGTTCCTACAGTAGCACACCAGATCCCAAAATTAACTTCTGAATATGGACTAATGCTACTCAGTATGTTTTTTCTTCATTACTTTTGATATTTAATAGCTACAATGTGCACTTGATAGTTTGATTAAATGAGATCCTTTGCATTTTTGGGTACATTTTGTCCTTTGTTCTAATAAGAAAGTATATTCAGGTTCTGTGAGTTAGTAAATGAAGTTCATCTTTCATGTACAGAAAAGAAGCACTTCTAATGAACACACTGTGCAACAAAACCTGCCCCTCTTACAGTTAATGAATTTTGGGAAGACGCCAGAATGGGAGCTGAGCGGCCCAGAGTCAGACTGTAGGACACTTTGCTCATATGACATGAGTAACAACAAACCTCAGTCTCTCCTTTGAGACCAGGGATGCAGCTGGTCTTGAACACTCATGGAGCCTGTGGGAAGGCCTGCAAAGTGTCTTACACTGAGAATCTACCTGGACATTTGGGACCACTATGGTTCTGTATATGAAAGGCAGAAATTACCTAAGGCAGATAGATTACTGAGGTAATGTTCCCTATATAAAGATTATTTTCTCTTGTGGAGCCTCAAAGTTAAATGCTTCCAGCTATGACATTTAGTCTTCAACTCATAATTCAGTCAGAGACAGAAGGCCATAAACACCAAAGGATATCTTTTTTTAGGGTTTTTTTAAATAGATAAGTTAGGTAAAGCACAATTGTCATGCTGTTCATTGGATAAATGGGGCAAATTCTGCAATGCCATAGGCAGTGCAGGCTATCAGAAATGAAGTGCTGTTCCTACATCACTGCACACAATTCTTTATGGGTCTAGTGAAGAAAGAAGGGATCCAGCAAGGGCAGGAAGTTTCCTATTTAGTTGATCAGAGACATTCTGGACAAGAAAACTTGATTTCTATTAGTGAAGTGAGCCCATGTTATTTGTGGAAAATTTTGGTCATCTTACTCCAGTTACTTGTTCTGAGTGATGAAAATATAGCATAGTCCTAAGTGCTAACTAAGGTTTATCCGAGGGTCAAGCTGAATTTTTAAAATAAATTCTGAATCTATTTGGTATCAAATTATCTGAACAAAGGGTCTGGAACTGTATTTCATACAGTTACTATTATAACCTGGCCTCAATACTGTATGAAATAATGTTCAGTGTTTTATCTGGAACTATTACAAAAAGAAAAGAGACAGTGATAATGGAGGAAAGAATAATCCATCATACGTTCTTCGATATGAAAGCCATATATTCTCCTTTGCTATAAAGTGGCTTACAGGTTAGTGTATTGTCTTCTGTGTTTCATTAAGGTACTTTTATAGCAGTCTTTAAAATCCACCTAGGGCTGATCCTGACAGTGAGTTCTGACCTTTTGATGGGTATTGTTTTGCCTGTAAAGCAAAATAATGGTTACCCTTATTCTCAGTGGACAAAAATCCATAGTGCAAAGCCTAGCAGTGCTTAACAAAGCTGTGCCAAATCCTCAAAAGGTGCAAACCATCATGGGTTCAGCAAGGCACTGTGCACCACCTGAAATCTAGCCTCAGGAAAGGCAAGGATGAAATTCATATTGCTGACAATAGAACCAGGATTTTATGCTTCACATGCAATTAATATGAAGATTGTAATACTATTACAAAATAAATTTTGGATTGTATTATGTGATTTAGAGCATACTAGGTGCTTTCATTTGAAAGTCTCCTCTAACTCCACTGTATAATGTCAGGGCTTTTGCACAGAGGACTTTGCATTCTGCTGTGCAGCATGTGCTGTGTATAGCTTAGGCTGAAATCTAATAAAAAAGGAGGTCTTGAATCCTTCTCTCCTCACAGTAGTTCATGGTGAGGAGGCATGAATTTACAGTGCCTGGCTGCAATCATACTGCAATCAAACACTTCTGGTGACTGTCTGGCATCTCATCTCTCTGCTTCCTTGGCTGTAATGCATGGATTGAAAAATCAGAAAAAACCTTGGTGCTACACTTCCTGCTATGTTAGAAAAGTGCTGATGTCCTGGCAGGGCAACAGGAAGTGAGTGAGGCAAACCCTCTTTTCTCTCCTCTTCTCCCCCCTGTAACATCCATTCTGTGTTTTAGGTCTTCTCATGTAATAAAGGTAAATGTACTCTATTTTCCAATATTTATTTTATTTTATTTATGTTAATTTATTTTAATTACACCTTATCTCTTTATTTACTGTTGAGCCAATTCTCCAAACTACGTTAAGAATTTGTGTGTAAATACTTTAACATACAAAATTGTGAAAAGTGGCATGGTGTTGAAGTGCTTTGACATTTAGCACTTTCTTCTATATTCTCATTTATCTGTTTTTGTTTTCCATAACAAACACTTGCTTTTCTCTCCAAATGTCATTCTGCCAAACATCTTGAGTCATGACCTTTATGAGTTATACAAACTGAGCAGCCAGAAATACATACCCAATTACAGTAACTTTTAGAATATGTACTGACAGAGCATGGTGCAGCTGTAGACCACTTAGAATGAAGTTTCATGATTTCTATATATTAATATAGATCTTATCAGATCATATTTGGCTTGGATTAAGATCACAGTTTTCACTTGCTGTGATATCCACTGCTTAGATGAACTCCACTCGCAAAAGATGTAATTGCTAAAGAGGTGATCCTTTTCTGAGCTTTTCAGGAAGTTTCAGTCCACAAACACATCTTATACCTGATAAAGGACTTGTCTTACCTTTAAAAAAAGAAGCAGACATATTTGAGATAACTATTACAATAGCCAACTAATCCACACCTAGAGGAGTATGAATAGTAAAATATGTTTTACTGTAAGTAAAATATCTCATGGGTATTCCAAACAGATCTATAGGTTCTTCAAGGATATGTAGTGAGGAATGAATTTTCTGTCGTAGAGCTCCAATTTGTAAAACATTGAAGGGTAACCAAAATTATATTCCTTGCAGCCCACATATATGCAGCTGATGCATAAGTCTACTTTGAAGTAAGGATGCTATAAAATGCTGGACAGTTTTGTATGAATAGCTTAAAGTAGGAATGCATAGACTGAAATTTATAATCATAAATTTGTTTGAAAAATATGTAAATTACACTGAAAATTAATTCAGCTTAATTCATATTTCTCCTCTGATTTGAATAGTTCCAGAGATCCAAGCCAGTTCCATGATAATTATGACCAGAGCTTTTCAACTAAACTTTTGCAAAGAGCTTTCAGAGAATAAAACTTAAGCTAATAGAAAAATTAATTTTATAAAAGTGTTTTCATTTTCTTCAGTACAGTTTCCTTGAATGATTTGCAGTAGAGCAGTTACTAATTTTTTCAGTCAATAAGGAATATTTTTTATCTTTATTGATTTTTCTTTTTTGTTTTTCTTAGTTGCCACTGGATTTAACTTAAAATATTCTATGGGATTAGACATTTTCCTTGTTGAAAAATGGATGAGAGTAATGTACTGTTTATAGGAGTTCTAATATTGATATATTCTGCAATATTATAGAGCAGGAAAAAGGAACAAAAACATAAAGATGACAGAGATGAGTAAAATAACAGATGTAAATTACAGCAATAAAAAAGAAGATTAATGGCATAAATGTTCCAAGTTTAGATTTCTTTGTTGTGACTGAGAAATAAAACATAAATTTTTGCTAAGACAAAAATAAAAGCTAAGATTTTTTTAAAATACTGAAATGACAAATAAAAACAAAAATAGAAAAAAATAACTTTTCTTTGTTTATTTTTTTCTTTCTAGCTATATCATGGGTCTCATAAAATCTATTTCCTCTCTGTAGAAATTTTGACTCCAGTGAGATTGATAATTTATTTCTGTGAGAAAAAGCAGAACCAAAATATTTTTCAAGGAAAACATATTTTCTTTTCTTTAAAAAAAATCTACATCAAAGTTATGAAGGGAAGCAATCTCTTTCAATAAAATATAAAATCAACTCATAACTAATTACAATTAAGAATTTAAAAATAATGTTCACAGGAATATTTCACAACTCAGCAAAGAAATTACAGGTAAGTACCTGGTATCCACGCAACTGCTTATATAGGAAGCTCAGAATGTTTATGAGGTCCACCCTAGGCAGTCAGTTTGTAAGATTTTCCTTTTAGGTACTTTAGGTGCTTTTAGAAAGTAAAGTTTCCACTTTCACAATAATGTCTGGTCATCAACAGCTTCAGCTTTTTTATGCTTGAATCCTGTTGGGAATATATCAGACCTCTAACATTACAGCAAACAGGAATTCTGTGGTTTAACGTATACTGAAGGCCTTTGTGCTCAAGAAGGACAGACCCATCTGATGATCATCACATCACAGTTAAGATTCAGCAGCTGTCCCAATATGTAATTTAATCCATATGTACAGAGGAGTTGCACCTGCAGCACATAATCAATAGATATGACTTAGAAAGGTGGAATCACATACACTTGAAATAAACGTCAGGAAAGAGCAAAAGCACAACTTCATAATTTAATGGTAACACACAAAACATTTAGAGGCAGGTAGGTGCATTAAGCAATCTATCAGTAATTCATCCAACTCCTATAAAACTTGGTTAGCCTAAAAAGTCAGGGCCATTCCTTCATGGATTTGTAGGTATATGCTGGTCCTTCCTAATGCCTTACCAGAACATGATGGTTTTAACAGCATTGCCCATTTAAATACAAAATTGCTTTTGAAACACATGCATGTAAGACTGTTCCATTCTCTCCCTTTTTTTTACCTTTAAGGTAACAAGATATGGTACTTTGCAGTCATGTATTTTTGCAGAAATATATAGGTAGATAAATATGTCTAATATATACCATATATACAATATATTATATAGGCCTTATCAGAAGCTATGTCTCAGCCTAATCTTTATCTGTACTGTTAAAATTTATATGTTCTTGCCATCTCCAGGAATACATAATAAAAGTGATGCTTGAGCCCACAATTTCACTTGCTATAGCAGCTTTTATTTAGATTGTGTTATACATTTTAGATTGGGATTTTCCTGAAAATATTTTTTTTGTGAGATTTAATACATGACGCAAAACTGAATTATTGCTTTTATTATTGTTGTTGCATTACCTCAAGGTTGCAACTGATATAGTTAATAAGCAAAATTGAATTAAAATTTTATAATGTTTTTGTGTTCTGAAAGCCTCATTTCAAAGAGTTTCTATTTGTTATTTGTAGGTAGAATGAAAATAATTTGCATATAATAAACCCCAATTTTTTAATGGACATTTTAGGTATTTCTTTCTTAATTTGTGTTATTTTTCTTTTGTTTATTAATTGTTATTATCTGAATTGAGTGAAATATAAGTAAAAATTTATTCTTGCTTCAATACATCTCAGATCTTGTATGGCATTATCTAGTTTGGCAAAAATAGTAATTCCTGATCTGCAACTGAAAAAAACTGATAGCTGAAAAATTATTAGATGGCAACTAAAATTTCAAAGCAAACTGACCTAAAGGAGTCCTAGAATTGATTCAGCAATGCAGCAGCCAGTTCTTACTCCACAACCTCTGGTCCTAAAGACCTTCTGCCAGTTACCCTGGGAAAAAAATCTCTGAAGACATACAAGTTTTTAAGAAGGTTCTGTCATACATTAAAAAAAAAATTAGAAACATTAGAATGATAATGCAAATGATAACACAAAATTAGAAAACTCAGAATCTGCTTAAATGAGAAATATTGATCAACATCATGAAGGAAATGCTGTGGTAGCTGCCTGTGGAAAAATAGACTTTCAAGAGAATTACATATTGAAGTAGTCCATATTGAAGTTCCTGCATGAACATGTATGTGGAAGAATTTAGTCTGAAGTGAACCTGATGTATAGACTGTATCCGTTGAAAGGAAGCTGCCACAATGACTCCAAGACTGAGGAACTTGCTTATTATCAGTGGGGTTAGATTTACCGATATATTTAGAATAATGAATGCTGTCAGCTTGTTGATAAGCTTGAAACTTCCAAGGGCTTTGGGATTTCAAGATGTGGAACAAAATATCTCGTTGACATTAGTGGAAAAAATTGAGCCTGTGTGCTGCTATTTTCAGAGAATTTTAGTCTTTCTTAAACTTCCAGGAGTTAACAGGCCTTCAGTGGAATTCAAGAGCTGTGGAAACTAAACTAAGAACTTATTCCTATACTTCTTTATATAACACCTTGCAGATATCCTTAATTATAGAAGCTGTTATTGCCAAGAATAATAGGGAGATATGAACCTCATGCTGAAATATCTTCTTACCCTATTATCTCCTTACTTGATTTTACTGTCCATGTGAAAATAAAGGATTCCCTTCAGCCAGAGAAAAATGGAATTTACTAGTACGTAACTTACAATGACATTCCCAGCACCAATCCTTCTCCCAGATGAGAAAAAAAAAAAAACAAGAATTAATTGCACATGCACTCCAGTCCATTTTTTATCCTGCAATTATTTCTACATTCCCAAAATGCCTAAAGCTATTAAGTAAGCTTTCCCTTGAACTGTGTTAATATATTGTAGCGAAAATGAGGAAGAACTAGTGTTAACAGTTAGCTACATTAACAGAACATAAATGCCTCTACAAAGGTAACAGGAATTAAAGCGGTAGTTATAAAAGAAAAGGTTGCACTCAGTGAAACAACCTGTCAGGGCAAAATCTTTCACACCAGCTGAAAAATGCACAAAGGTATTAAACTCTAGCTTAGTAGTTCAAGTAGGAAAGAAAAAAGCAAATTCAAAATTCAGTATATATTCATATAGACACAGGAAATACATCTCACTCTCTATGAAGAGTATTGGTCTGTAGCAAGGTCTTAGAGCCTGTTGTATGCAGTGGCACCTAATTCATAGTCTTTCAGCTACTTGAATCAGTGGTGCAAACTTACCAGTTCCATTGTTATCTGTCTACATCATGCAGAATTTAAGCAATTTAAATTAAATTTCAGAAGAGTCCATATCCGACGTGACTCTCTAAACTGTTTCACTCCATATGTAGTATTCCAAGCATATATTTTGTGGATTTGTAATCTTCAATATGAGAAAATAAAAATAGAGCAAATCTGTTAAAATGCATGCAGGATGTATACATTAGATTCTAGTTAATAGGGAAGCCATGTCTAAAATGCACTTGAGTTGATAGGGCATATTTGAATTTGAATTCAAGTGGAAACACATCCATGTTGTATAAAGCTTTCTATGCCATAATGACATTTTTAGCAGTTTTTATCTGAAGTTGATTGGGAAACAATAATACTCAATGTATAATAATAACTGATACCTACCACAAACATAATCTATAGTCTTAGCCCCACTCATTACTGGCATTTTATGTTTTCTTGGGTTTTTGCTTTAATGCCTTACGACTCTGAACTCTGGGCCCTGATACCCCAGACAAGCTACATAGAAGAAATGATTAGTTCAGTCTACCATCTACTGTCACTCTACAGTTTCTCAACTTCATCATTTTTAAGACACTGTACTTAGTCGCCATTGTCTATTTATCTTTTTTACCTTTTAAGTATTACCTACAAGAAGACAAAAGAACTTTGTAGTCATCATGTCCCTTAGAGCTAATGTAAAACCAAACAGATTGCAGAGTTTTCGATTAATCTGAAACTGTCAGGCCATCACGATCAGGGGAAGGCAGCTGTTGAGTTTCTTTTGTCTTATGAAATTCAAATAAGATGGAAGAAGGATAAGATGGTAGAAGAAAATACTGAAAATGGATTGCATTATACAGAGTTGTTTCCCCTCTGGTTTTTGTTTCTATCACAGGGCAGACAAAGAGAAGAGACATTCATATTATTCCTCTGAAGCAGTTCATTATAACATGATGAATGAATGAGTGAATGAAAGAGTGAATAGGAAACAGTGACCTTAATGGAAGCATAATCCCAAAGGTGAAATGAAGTTTTGTGTTAGGAACTTTTATGTTTATGAAGTTATTTCCAGCTGAACATTTAGACTCCAAGACATTTTCTCTCTAAAGCCCTTAGGTCTCAATTCACACAGATTGTGCTGGAAAGTATATAGACAATTTTTGTGGGAAATAACTTTAAATTAGTCTTCCCTATTTTATTAGAACCAGAAGCTTAGGAGCCTTGTGGAAACACTCAGAGTCAGCTTCTGCAGCAAGTTGAAAACTGTTGTCAAATATAGTTTGGTATTTTCTGCATTTTCAAAAAATTTCTGCCAGAAGAATTCTCTTTTGATTTAAATTTCTCCTTTGTTTCTGTAACTGTTTATTTTCAACCTCACTGCTTTTCCTCCTAAACTTGAAAGACTGCACATTTCTTAACTGTTGTTTCCCTAGTGAAGCCCTTTTCTCTTGTGTATTGATCCCTATCACGTAAGCTATTTTATTAATGAAAACAAAATTATGTGTTAAAAGAATTTTAATGCCTTTGTACTGCTATTGCAATATATTTAAAATATAGCCAAAGCTTATTCCAAGTGTTTAGAAATTCAATACCAATACCACTTTCATGCTTTCCATACAGTTTATCCATCAATTATTTTTTCATTATGTTCATTAAAAGGATATAAATGGTTTGTCATTGCCATGAATTTTCTCACACATTTCAAACTGTAATTATTCTTCACAACTCCCCAGTGAAGAAAACTTTTCTTTTGTCCTTTCTTTAAAAAAAATAATCAATGTTTTATTACTTCCTTTCACAGAAATAGGTCAGTAACTAAATTCCATTATCAACCTTCAGCGTGTTAGCAGCATACTGACAACCTGGACAATAAACCCTGATTCCATTTCAGTTTTTCTATACCTGTGACTTTCCAATTATGAAGATTATTCTTATTTTAGGTATTAAAAATAGAAACTATTTCATTGGGGGCCCCTTGGAAACCCTCTGCTTTTTGTCTATTTCTAATAACAAAAATTTCAAAGGAGGGTGATAGGGAGCTTACAGCGTTGACCCTTAGCACCACCATTTGATGCTATGTCATGTAATGCCAGAATCAAACATCCACAGTGTCTCGTTCAGGGTCTTTCATAAGTTGAGGCATTCTTCCTTATGTTTTCTCTGTCATATCACTGTCCATTGATATTCCAGCAAAAGTAAGCAAATACCATGCAGCCATTCCAAGTTAGCCCTTTTAATAAACAGATAGGCATGCAAGTAAGAATCAGCAGGGCTGAGTCACAACTACAAAGAATATTTACGAGTTTTTCCTGTTAAGTAAACTACACTGAGAGCAACAGTGTGTGCAGAAAGATTTATCTGGGGGGGGTTGTGTTCCATTTTTCCCTCTCTAAAAAGGTTTATCCACATTACCAAGTGAACCAATTACCATATCCATTTTGGCTCAGCAGTGCTTTTCCACTTTAATAACTTTACCCTGTTAACCACAGTTACTGCTGAAAAGAACTGCTTTAAAGCGAAAATGCCCTACTGAGTGAAAAAATTCTTTGAGATGGTGATCCAGCTTGAAGGCTAGGAGACCAGAGACAATGTTGTGAAAGAGAACTTAGAGTATTATTTCTCCAAGTGAAATACCTTGAATTTTCTTCTTTGAAGCAAATCTCCCTTACAGGTTATTTAGGTGTCACTCAGAACCATCTTCTAAAAACCTGAGGAGCAAACACAGCTGTCTTTGATATAAAATAATGTCAGCATTCCATTTTGTCACTGGTGCATGATTCATATGGGAGACTCTCAGCAAAGCCAGGAAACAGATTGTAAGAGCCCACTTAACTTTTCTTACTTTCTCCTCATTCCCCCCATGAATCTCAAAACTGCACCACAAAGAAAGCCCCCATCTTGCAGCTTCCCTGCAGATAAAATGGTAGCATTTAGCTGTACAGCAAAAAGTAAAGAACTGCAGTTCTCCTGAGTGTGTTCTTCATGCATACTCTCTGGTATGAATACGTGCAGATGACAAACAGAAGGAATTAATACTGCTTTCCTGCTTTTTACATCTACCATTAATGTGAACACTGTTTATTGAGACATCTCAGAGGTCCACTGTGTGAGCTAAGATGGTTTTTAACTTTTTGTTATTTTGGGTTTTTTTTGTTTCAGTAGTCCAGATAACAGAGATGGATATTTATGTTAAGAAATTTGGACTAAGGACAGGTATACATTACAACATTTCTATATACTGTGAAGAATGCATCTTGTCAAATGGGATGATTTTATTATTTTTTAAGGGTATGTGAATATCATACAGAATTGTGATAGTCCTCTGACTGCTACATTAATGTTTGTGGCAGACAGTATGAAGAAAGCAAGAGTAACTCTAAATACAGTTGTCAGTGAAGACTCAATTTTTGTAATAGTGCTTCCTGTAGTGTTTCTCTGGATTTGATTCTATTTTTTTGGCTTTTAAGTAGAATCTTCAGATTCTACTTAAAATGTTTCATCATTAAAGTTCTAATGAATATAGTGAAATTAAGTATAGCAGTTTGAGATAATTTTTTTTCCTGAGAAATGTAGATTATGTCCATTTCAGATATATAATATTTGGAGTGACTGAAATTATTTGTGCTAATGTCTGCAAATCTCACTTGTGGTATGTAAAAGAATACAGTGTGTAGTAGATCTTATTTCTTTGTTGTTTTGCTTCAAACATACACCTTAATGTCTGTTGTGTTCCATATTCCACATAATGAAAGATTGAGAATGGGAAGTAGACCAATAATGTGTACATGAGTAATAAAAATTTCACTAGCTCATGACAGGAACAGGACAGGTGGGTTAACCTATCAAGGGAACTCACTTGTGCCTGCTTAGACATCTCTCCAAATACAGGACTGTGCTCCAGAAGAGCAGCAGTTGTACTTCACCTGAGAAAGAATGTTGGTGTCAATGAATAAGCAACCGGGTTGCTGCTTGTTTTGAGTAGAAGGGGAAGGTTTAATTTGAACATAAGTCAGTATTGGGAATTGCTGTGAGGTTTTTTACCACAGTGCAAAAAGGTGATTTAAGTGGCCTAACCTAGAAATAATTATCCAGAAGATCTACAAGTAGACTGTATAGGAGTTGATTTGGGCATAATCCAAGGGAGAGAAGTAGAGAGTCTTGAGGGCTCACCCTCCCTGCTTCCTTCTACAAGTGAAAACACATGATAGGGTAGGTGTGTTTCTATGTAATGCCCCTGGTCTCAGATGATGAACTTTATGGATCTGATGGAACTGATGGACTTCAGATTTAGCATGATAATGGTAGTTACCCTCTTTGGGGAGTTAAAGCAAAACTGTCATGTTAAATCAGCTTTATAACAGAGTTATGCTGGATATATCTTACATCATGAAGATAAGAACACTTCCATTTTGATTTCCAAAGGAAAATATGTAAATATGGGAGGGATATGGAGTTCTCTGATCACTCCCCTATCATGGATAAGTGGAGACACAGGTCATGAAACACCCCATGGCAAACCCCTTTTGTGGTTTGGAATGGCACCACTGCTACTACATGGATTCAAAAGCAATGAGAGCTGAAGCAATGAGACCTGGAACAGAATGGGGAAAAAAAGTAAAGCAAGGGCATAACTGAAAACAGGGAAGGTAAGGTGGTCCTGATGGGTAAGTCCCATATTTGCTAACCTAATCATACAAGTTCGCAGGGAGATTCAATTTCTAAACAAGTTTCATGAGAAGTTTTCTCTTGTTCAATAATAACTGAAGATTATAGATTTTCTTCTAAGCGGAAGTTAGAGAGTCAACATTCAGAGAACAAGACAAAATATAGGTAATATAATGTACATTGGGGCTCTTGCCATATGCATAGCTGGGGGAGTGTTTTGTCATGGTGGCGGTTGTGTTTTTTCATTGATTTGAGTGGAAGTAAAGAAAGTTTGGAAGTAAGAATGTGGCAAAGCACAGAGACATTTTATGCGGTTCTGCACTACATAACAGCAATACTCAAGGAAAACAGAGCAGGAGGAACTGGAAGTTGCAAGTTCAGCTCACATACAAGTCAAGGTTTCCTACAGCATAAGGAACTACATTATCTTACGTATTCCAAAACTGAAAAGTACCGTGATTTTGTGTAACTGCAAAAAAAATCCCAAACAACATACTTCTGCAATTGAAAAGATAAAAGTGACAGTTTTTTTGTAGAAAGTACTTTGGTTGGATATGGGTCTTTTTAATTTAATCTTAAATCAGAAAGAAGAAGCTTTTTCTGACAGTTTCAGTGTTCCATCTGAAAGAAACTAAAGGTGTTATGTTTTAAAGTTTTGTAGTTGGTTGGGGTTTTGGTTTGTTTGTTTTTTGGGGTTTTTTTGGGGGGGGGAGTTATTTGTTGGATTTTTTATTTATTTATTTATTTTTACGTAAGAGTGAATTGCATTTGCACTCTTAAAGATCCACATGAACTGTAGTGGAAAACTCCAAGTAATGTCTCCTGCTACTAAGCGGGAGAGACTGGAGTGGCGAGGAGGTGGGGGATTGGGTTGTGGTACTGGAAAAACAAATGCCAGAAGAAATTAGTCCTTGCAGCCATCAGAACAAAAAAAGGGTTGTGTCAGAAATTCACATAGTCCCTTGAGAGTAATGAATTGCAGATCCCAGAAATGAGGAAAATACCTTTCTTTCCTAAACACACAGCACTGTCTTCCATCAACATACACATGATTGCTGTCACTAAAGCCAACTTGATTGTGACCTTGAGTCCCTTAGATCATGTATGGGTGTTTTCCACTGACATCAGTGTGAGCTCAGTTCTTTGACCAGTCTGTGCTTACTAAAAGCACTGATACCCCTCATCATTCTTAATAGATAAAATAACCCCAGAAATTTAAATTTTTGGATAAATGTAAGGCGCTATTAAATCTCATCTTCTCTTTGCTCTCCCAGGCTTTTGAAAATAATTTACGAGCAACTGGATCCTGTAGCCTCTTGCCCTTTTGGGAACTAGTTTTGTTAAGCACAAAAACTGACTGCTGTAATTCTTAGCCTGTAGAGAAAGATGACCTTACATAAACTTATAAATGTCAAATTCTGGCAAAAATAGAGGCAGCCCTGCAGCATAGTTTGAGTCAACTATATATGTTATTTTAGAGATTCAGAGTAAACCTGCCATTGAAAAAAAATGTGCAGTCAAAAAGAAGGGGTTTGTCTATTAAATCTAATTGCTAGGTAAAGATAATGTGGTGATACGTTTCGATGTGAGTTTGACATATAAAAACTAGCTTGGACTTAACTGAAAATGGGGTAAAGATGTTCTAACTTCTGGAGTTCAAGCACTGGATCTGCACAGAATTTGTACATCTCTACTGGATAAAGACGCAAGGTAAGAGATTATCTATTGTAGAGAAACAGGAGGGTAATGGCTTCCTTCATTCTCCTGTTTTCTTTTGATGACCAGCATTTGCCTCATTTGTAATGACATGCTTTTAAAGTGAGCAGGGGTAGAGAAGAGAAAAGAGGAAAGCTCCTTCTCTCTGAATATTAAAGGGAAAGATCAAAAGAACATGAAAAATGAGCACATTACACAGAAATTCTTAGGGCAGAATATTCAGTGCTTTTGTATCAGTTTCTGAAATATTTCTGTTTGTAACAAAAGTAATAATTCAGGTATTTAATGTAATAAACATAAACTCTAGCTTGCTTTAACTCATGTTAATCACACCAAGCTGCCATAATTACTGATTTTAAATGGATTTAATTAAAATTAATTTTCATACTGAAGGACATGAAATGTAAATTTGACATTCTATGCAATTTGATGGCAAATGTACATAATATAACTTTTAAGCCCATTTTTAAACTATTATTATGATAAAATTTTAAAGATAATTTCATTTATATAAGAATATGACCTGTTGCTTCAGATTATTTTTATTAACAAAGGTTCAACACATTTTATGTCTTAAGTATCCAAATGCTGTTTTATATCCTGGAACACTAGCAGTGGAAATCATAAATTACTTAAGGTGAAACATAAAGTACACCTTTTATCTCTCATCTTTGCTGCTAATTGACTAAAGTGAAAATTCATCTGAAAGGTTTTATGTATTTACTGATGAGTTAAAGAGAATGTTTTAAATTGCTGTTCATTGAAATGAGGACACCATCCGTAGTACCACCAGCAGGTTTTCCCGCACTGTTTCCTGACCTGCAGAATCCCTGCTGCTCCAGTGTTTGGCTTTTCTTAAGCACAGGCCACCAGCTGTGTTAAATTAATCTGTAGTGTGTTCCTGAGGAATTATGTTGATTTAAGTACCTGAAATAGATCCCTCTCTGTTGACATGACTCCATAAAGCTTCTATCTATGTTTTTTTTTTTCATGTAGAACCTCTATTTTGAATAGAAAAACTTCTAAAATCTTGCTTCCAAGCAGCTTGTTTAATAGGATGTGCTACAGTGCATCTTGGTTATAAAATGATGGATATATTCCTTCCATTCTGTTGGCATAGAACAATCATGCAATCTAGTAAACTTTAGAATAAGTGTCTTCATTAATAGTGTTTTACAGACAGCAGATTTCATCCAAATTATTTTTAAACCTCTATATCTTGGCATGGCCAAACCCTTGGTCACAGCCTTCATGCTGCTTACAAGCATACTTGACATGGTTAGGAAGGATCTGATCTCACATTTAACTTATGTCAGTGTAAAATAATGATATATACTATTGGTGATTTTCAGTTCTGTCTAATGAATACATTTAAAAAGATGAAGTTTGAAGACACCAGTTACAAAAAAAAAAATAAAAATTAATCCATATTTCTCCTTTTAGAAAAACATGGTTAGTGTAAAGAACTTCATTAAATTTTCCATGAGGTTATTTAGAGACTTAAGACTCAATTTCAAAAATCACTGCTTTTCATTTTCTAGTTCAGCATATACTTGCTTATAATAAGTTGTCTAGGTTTTCACAGCTGTTCTGTATTTATAGTCTAATGGGAAATTCACTTGTCAGGAATGGTATGACAAATAAATGTCCCATATGTGCATTTTATTCTTAGGTGTATCTCCTTATTAGCCAACAAAATGTCAAGAAATAGAGCTTGAAGCCCACAAGCAGAGGCTGTGTTTTTTCTGTGGCACATCCCAACCAGTTGAGAAATGATCTGCAGTTTTCTTAAAGATGTGTAAAATTTTACTGACCTTCCAGACCTTTGGGGACTCTTTATTACAGTTATTCCCATTTCTGGAACTCTTGAAGTGTCCAGATGGAAGTCATTCACTTCAGTGTGGCAAGGGAGACCTATAATAAATCTTCTACTTGTCATCAACATTTTCTGTGCAGCATCTCCAAGACAGTGCATGAACTTCTCTGCTTTCTCACAGTTCTTTCCTAGGATGAAATGTACACCACATAATAAAGACCTTGTGAGGAAATTCTAAACTAACACTTCCAAAATTCCCAAAACACTGAGGCTTTTCAGCCTGTGTGGCTCAGGCATGGAAATAAGTAAAAGTCTTGATATCATTCTTGCCATTGGTAGACATAACAGATGAGCCAGCACATTACAGCAGATGTATGCTATTGACTGGGGTTCCTAAAGTAAATGGGACCTGGAAAGAGTTACTAATGACCCTTCACAATTGTCATATACATCTTGGCCTATCCAGTCCATAATAATTAGTTCCTATTACATTGTCAAAAGGAAGTCATAATGAAAATGGCAGCATCATTTTCACTTACCTTAAAGCTCACAAACAAGTACTAATTACTGAGACATATATTGCTTTTCCTTTTTTTTCCTTTTTCTTTCCTTTTTTCTTTTTTGACAAGAGAGAATAATGTGAGGGTGAAATGAATTAGACATGATTTGTGTAGGTCATAATAGAACCCGCTCTGAATTGGCATATGTCTTGCCAGTTATGAAAGATAAAAAGACTGGCAATATCCACAAGAAAAATCAAAACTTCTTTCATAATTTTCCTTTGGCAAAAGATGAGGGGCAGATCATCTTTGATCAACAGGGAAAGAAATAAGTAGAATCCCCAGGAAAGCTGAGTTGACAAGAAGTTATCAGGAGCATCAGGCCAGACAAGGTCCCAGATAGAAGGCAAGTGTTAGGTAAAACTTCTCTATTATCAAACATCTAGGATTGAACTGATTTTTCTGCCCTCATTCTCTCTAATAACTTGCCCTCTGCAGGTGTTTATCTTTCATTATAGTCAATAAAGAAAATTTAGGTAAGCAGAAGAAAAAGACTGAAATTCGGTGAGATGAATCTCACTTTAGTGCGCAAGAACTTAACTGTTTTCTACCAGCCTTTCTCCTGTACTGGCACTGGACTATGGTAATTAAACATGATCCCTACCATTATGTTGAGTGAATGAATGTCCATGTAAATTAATGTTTATGCATGGTGGAGAATAAATGCCTCTATTTGCAATAATGGGTGATATTTCTGCTCCTTGGTAATGCAGGAGATGGAATACTGTCCTCTTGTAGTAGATATCATACAGCTAAACAAATGTTAGTGCTAGTATTGAGAAAAGGCACTTCCATAAAGAAGTTTTGGGATATGTTTTACCATTCTCTGCCTATAATGAATATTGAAATCAAATGGTGGTATATTTTGCCAAACTGTATTGCCAAAATATTCTCTGCTTGATTGAAGTAAATCGTAAAGTACTCAGTCCTCTTGATCTGACTCCTTCAAATTATTTATTACTACAGCGAAATAAATGGGACCATACTTTTAAGCTTTTGCAGCTTACCTATAGCCATACCTGTTCTGTTAATAGGCTCCCCTGTGTAACACTCCAGATTTACCAGTTACCAGCACAGTTCAGAATTTCATGTCAAAATATATTTTTATTTTGCATCATACACTATGCTGGTGGCAGAGTTCCAGGGAATAGTAACTTTGTAAAGCATTTAAGAAAGTGTCACAAGAAATAGCTACAAGTGTTTAACTTAAACATTTAAGTTAAAGCTTACTTAAGTAAGTGGCTAAATGTTTTATTGGGCTGCAACAGCTATGATGCGAAAAACACAAGCTCCCTGTTTCCTTAAGAATTACTGTATAAACTCCTTATGTGAACAGCTTCTGCCCAGAAGCAGTCTCCTGTGACCAGGCAATATCTTCCAGCTCTTTAAATGAATACCATTTCCACCACACTGTGGCTGAATGTCATGACCTATGGATCTGATTATTCAGACTGTGAATTCATGTCAAAAGCCAGGCTCACCTCCATCCCATATATGTCCTAATGTCTCTGATGCTGAGCCCTGAGTTTGCCTTCAGTGCAGGACAGCCAGAATCTTTCTGAAGGTCAGTGCTTAAGGCCCAAACCCTGCTTACTCTTTAGTCATTCAAGTTCTGCGATCCTTGCTTGAAATCAAAGCTTTCCAAGAAAGAAAGGAGTGTGTTTCTTGAAGGGTTTACGCTTATAACAAGTTTCATAGAACAGTCATGCTTTGACATAGTGCTGAGCATAGGTGATTGTTGGGGTTGACCTTAAATGTGATTCCAGTGATGATATGTCCTCACATATTTCTATAAGGTTTTTATAATGTGAGTCATCAGCAAATACTCCATCTACTCTAGCAATGTAATTACACTGTTGCAAATGTGGTACATTTACAGCACAGCAAATACATTTGTCTTCTCTTAACCACTTACCTGACTTGCTAAAGGGTTTTAATAATGCCCAAAGTAATGGGACCTGAATAATTCATGTCCAAATTAGATATTCATTAATGGTCCCAGTGTAGTTAACTGGAAAATTAGGATCTGGCTTAGTGTATGCTTAGAGCAATAAAACACTTTGAAGGCTACTGTGACTGTAACTGCTAGGCTGAATAAAGCTGAGTCACTAAAAAGGAGTGATTTAATCTTTCCTGTTTACCTTCTCTGAAGTACACTGCTTGTGGAACCACTGCCATAAAGGAACACCTGAGTTTATGTAGCAAAATTATCAGCTTTTTGCTAGCATTATGTGCAAAATGCAATCACTTTATCATACTTTTCTCAGTGGAGCTGATTTTGTACATTCTCTGGAATAAATTACTTAGCATTTAAAAATTTCATAATATACCTATATATTAAAATTTATAGGACTATCTGCATGACCAAGTTTCTAAGCATTATCTCTAACTTTTAGCACATTTTCTGTTGAAAGTTAACTGTGTTCAGATAAAGCTGTCTTTTGAATAAAAATATAAGATAAAAAAAACAAAAAAAAACAAAAAAAAAACCAAGGTTAAGGCTGCATTTGATACAGCCAGTTTATCGGGGCCGGGGAGTGGCGGGGGCAGAGAGTAACAGCCCTGTATGCACAGGAAGCTCCGTGAGCATCCATGCACCTTCTGTGCTCCAAGGGAGTGTCCTCCCGCTGTCGCGGCCGCCCCGTGCGGTCCCCGCTCCGCCGGCAGGTGGCGCTGCGCCGCCAGGCCCGCCCGCAGCAGCCCGAGGGACCACACTGCGCCTCCCTCCCCCCCTCCCTCCATCCCTCCCTCCATCCATCCCCTCCTTATGCCCGCAAGCTGCAGGGATGTAAAGGGAACATGCACTCAATCATTGAATTTTGTTTAATCTCGTGATCTAGCTTTATTCTTTCCAGTCACAAAAACATATGATTTCATGTTATGTTTGTATAGCAATAAACCTCCCTTTCTGACATTTGCATTGTGGGTTTACCATCGGTGTGGTGAATGTCTGTGCTATTTTTGACTGTGCAGAGTTAATTTTCTTCACAGTGGCTACTGTGGGGCTGTGTTTTGGATCTGTGCTGAACACAGTGTTGATAACATAGAGATGTTTTTGTTATTGCTGAGCAGGGGGTACACAGAGCCAAAGCCTTTTCTGCATTTTGTACTGCTGCACTGACAAAGGAGCTGGGATTGCATGGGAAATTGGGAGGGGACGCAGCCAGTAGAGTTTACTTCAACAAACCAAGGAAATATTCCATTCCATATAATACCATGCTAAGTATAGAAAGTTCAGGGAAGAAGAAGAAAGGTGGGGATATTTGGAGGGATGATGTTTGTTTTCCTGAGCAGCCTCTGTGTGCATGGGGCCCTGTTCTCCTGGAGATGGATGAACACCTGCCATGGGAAGCAGTGAACTAATTCCTTGTTTTGCTTTGCTTGTGTGCACAGGTTTTGCTTTCCCTATATAACTGTCTTTATCTCAATCCATGAGTTTTCTGGCTTTAACCCTTCCAGCTCTTTCCCTGATCTTGATAGTGAGGGACTGAGCGAGCGGCTGCCTAGGTCTTGGCTGCTGGATGGGGTTAAGCATCCTTAAGGGTACGTCTGTACCCTTCAAGTAGGTTAAATTATCCCTTCTTTACTATTTTGGTTCCTAAGTTTGTGACTAAATGGGAGTCTATCACCATGGCAGGCCAAAATACATAGATGACATACTGTATGTTCCATTTTACATGTATGCAACCATTTTCATCCTACGGCAGCCCAAATCTTCCATGCAGATCAGTATCTGAATTAAAGAACAGATGCCTTGTGTCAGTGCTGCACAGTCTAAGCAAGGGCACTGAGAAATCAGCAGCAGAAGACAGTCATCTTTGTCCCTGCACTCCTTCTCTCTTCAGCTCACTCTTTGCTCCACAAAAAAAGATACCTAGAAATGTAATTTTATTTATTTATGTATCCAGGAATGAGGAATTGTTGTGTCTTGTCAAAAGAGACTTGGTTTTCAATGCTGAATGTGTAAAACAAACTAATTACATGTGACCTACAAGTATAGCCAAGGTTTAGTTGTAGGAATAAATGAGCAAATTACTTCTGTTAATGGAGGGAAAAAAATTAAAAAGCTTTGGGAAGGAAAGAGTGGGAAATGAAATTTCAGATTAGAAAACACCTTGTTAACTTGAGTCTCCTTACAATAGATTATTATTCTGCTTATGTATACTGCTGGGCAATCTTCTAGAATCCTGGGATAATAATAAAAGATGCACAATATTATATAGTCAGTGATGTAGCAGTTTATCCCCTCAGTTATCACCGTTGAATTCAATGTATACTGTAGAAATCCAGGGGAAAGGGTGTGGGGGGGGGATGTGCCTGTGTGTGGGCGTGTGTGTGCATGCAGGTATGCACTCAGGGACATGGATTAGTGGTGGACTTGGCAGTGCTGGGCTAATGGTTGGACTAGACAATCTTAATGTTTTTTCCAACTTAAATGATTCTATGAATCTGTGATTAGAGATGAATATAGGCACAAATTCAGAATCTTCTGAGTTCTTTAACCTCCAGTGCACAGCCTGGACATTTTTCCAGAGCAGTAGCCTAGAGAAGAATATGAGGTATAATAGTAAGCAGGAAAGAAAAAAATAAGTTACAGCACATTTCTCTTTTAATCTTTATGCCAGAAATATTATTATCTATACAGTAGTGATGCCGTAACGTTTCAATCTGAACAGTTATATGTTGCAGAGAATATAGTTACAAAATTTTAATACATAAAACACTGAAGTGAATGTCTGTGTAAATTTTACCACAGTAACAGAACAGCTATAGAATAATGGAACAAAATAGTTTGGAAGGAACTCTAAGGTTATCTCTTACAACCTCCTGCTCAAAGCAGGCCCAGCTTTCACCATGTTGCTTATGTTCTTGCACCATTTAATTTTGATTATTTACAAGAATTGAAATTTTACATCTTCTCTGTGCCTCTCGTTCCAATAAGTCCAATAAGGACCTTCATGTCCTTTTATGCTACAGGGGCATAGGACTGACTCATGATCAGCTTTGAGCACCATGTGTCCTTTGGCAGTCTGTAACCTGTGCTGGTGCAGGGGCTTGCTCTATGCCAGCCATTTTTCTGTACTGAACTTCATGTGGTTCCTTTCAGTCTGCCAAGGTTCCCCATAGATGGCAGCCCTGCCCACTCATGTGTCAACCACCAACTCTAAACTGGCATTGTCTTCAAAATTTCTGAGGGACCCATTGCCCAAACCACAACTGTATGCTTTGGAGGATCCTCCAGAAAACACCTGGAAGGAGTGATCAGGAGAGGTAAATATAGGAGTGTAGAAAGTAAGTTATGTGTGATCACGAAGTCTGATGTTTTCCAGAAAAGGATGATGCTCAAGTGGCAGAGAGGTGGCTGATAGTCAGGCAGCAGAATGCAGGTTTCAGATGCTAAAGTTCAAGTGACAGACAAGTGGTGAATAATTGTGTCATTGCAATGAAAAGAGTTGGGCAATACTTGGAGAAGGTTTTGCAATACATCTGGATGTAAGAACTTCAAAGGAGCACTGTACTAAATGGGAAGAGGAGGCAAGTAATTTTATGTTTTTAGCAAAAGAAACAAGTTCATATTAGACCAATCTTCTTTTGATTTTTGGTGGTATTTTTGTTCAGTTAATGAACTAAAGTTATTGTTACTGTCTCAATGCCTATGAAAAGTATTGAAGTGTATCTGGATGTCACAACCACGTAAGGGTTAAAAAAAAGAAGTCATCAAAGACACAGATTGTTCACATTTCAATACTATGACTAGGTATCCAGTAACAGACAAAAAAAAAAAGAATATTTCTGGAAAGGAATAATCCCCCTTTACTGGTAAATGCTAAGTCTGTATTCTGTTTCTATTTAAAATGTAGCCAAGCTTTCCACTGAGATGGAATTTCAGTTCAGTCACAGCAAATGTGAAGCAATACCATGCTTGTTTATTCTTTCTAGAGTCAGTATTACCAGTGAATTTTCTTCCATTGCAATATACTTAAATCTGTTGTTCCTCCATTGGACAAAATTCTAATTGTAACTATAGGTATCGAGTTTCCCTTAAGTCTAAGTGAATTCTAATTTTTAGTTTTCCTTAGAAGAAATATGTTGAAATACAGATGAGCATCATCCCATTCCCAGCCTTAGGTCTGAGCAATATGAAATATCTGGCAAGAAAATGGAAGCAGTGATTTTAGCCATATCAGTATTGAGCAAAATTTGCATAAGGATCCCTTTAAATAGGGAAAAATTATTCAAATCAGATTAATCAGATGAAGTAATCAGATAAGTGGAAGTACCCCCAGACTAACAATAAGAAAGGAAGACAGATTGTGTGTGAAGTCCTCAATTTTGTACTTTGAGAACATCATTTCGGTTCTCTCCTCAATTTTTTCAGCCTCTGAACTTGACTCAGTCAATTATTTAAACCAGAAATTATGTGCAGATTTCCCTTGAAAATGCATAAAGGGAAAACCAAAAACTACTGGCAAAAACAGCTGTATAAAATAGTAACAAACTGATTTAGAACCTAACACTACCTCTTAATACATCTAGACAAAAGTCATTCTCTGACCAGTGGGAACTCAGACCCCTAAAAGCCCTTCTTTTTTGTTCTCATTCAGCATTTTTTATTGAAACTGTTAGGGATAAAATGAAGCAGCTAATTATGATTTTAAGTTTTGATTGATGTGACATTTAAAATAAAAACAGGAATCATGCAAATAGGGCCTGAAAGATTTTCTCTCAAATTTGCTGCCACTCATCAATGTGAGGGGTAAATTTGACCTTTAATTCACCTTACCACAAAGTGGACAAGACTGTATCACAAGACATTCTCGTATTACACTAAGCTCTCTGTCTTATATATCATCTTAACCTATATTACCTTCCCCAGTTAATTAAATGAGAAGAAATCTACTTTAAGAGTTTTAAACATTGTTTACCTTTATAACATGAAATTTTAAAAACCCAACACAATAGAAAGAAAACAAAATTTATCTGCAAACCTTAGTGACTTTTCAATTAGAATTTCTTCAGTCAATATAGTATAATATATAGAATATTAATTGAAGGCATTTATTAAATAGTCCCAAACTCCTTGAGACTTAAATCTCTGCAAATCTCTCATGTAAAAAAGGAAACATATTTTTGTCCTAAGCTGAACTGAGCGACCCTGCGCTGACAAAGATTAATTTTGTGAGTTACAAAATGCTGTTTAGATTACTGGGCTACTCATGGTAAGATCTTGATTTCTTATCTTGGGGAATTAGAGCCTTCTGTTCTAATTGACCCTACCTTAAGCAGAGGTGGGACTAGAGATGTTTTCGAAACTCTTGAGGTCCTGTGATCTGATTCATTCATGTCAGATACATTTGGTTACTGCTCCAGGTGCCTCCTTTATACTTGCATTGAGGATTACCACCCTGCTTAATGACTTTGGATGAATGGCATGCTTAACCTCTCCTTTAGCTTAGAGCCTCACATATTAATGTAAATGGCTGTGAAACATCCTGCAGCTGCAACTGTCTTCCAGCGATGATCAGAGATCTTTTTCATTCATCTGTAAGTAAAGCACCATAAGATTACCCAAGGATGAAACAGATAAAAGCCTATTTAAGTTCACCTTACCAATCTCCGCTCTCTGCCCTTCCCATGTTCAGTACATGTGCACAGTACAGTGGCATACTTCAATGTCATCATTTATCTTTGGTTGTATTTGGTCGTATCTTTATTTTGGCACTCTGTAAACAATTGAGTAGATTTTCTGTGAAAAGACATTAAGAATTATGCTACTTTAAAGCAAAGCAGTCACTCCTTCTCAATAGCACTGCCTTGAGACTAATTATATTCTAATACTTTTTGGCTGGCCAACAGGCCTTACTATGTATTAAAATCTATGTATTAATTGATACACTCAGAAAAAATCAGTTTTGCTTAGTCAAATGTCTCAATAACACCAGAAAAAGGATTAACCAAAAATATCACATTTAAAAATTTAAATACTATAATGTGTTTATTTTATTGTTCATAAGTCAAAGTCTGTCAATTTATTGAATTGTCACAGTTAGATATAGTTCTCAGGTTGAAGAGCATGGACTAATCTTTCTTACTTTGTATTTCTTACATCTTCAACTTGCTCTTATTATATCTTCAAATATTATCTTCAAGTGTAAAATGAATTAAGCACTAGACATGCATTCTAATGGACACAGGCCTATCAGCTCAGGTATCCAGTACCTTTGGAAAAGCAATTGTTAGAGTGACAGTTTGAATCCTGTATAAAATCCTATGGCACAGGTTATTTTATTAAATAATAGACAAGAGATTATATAATGTGGGGCAATTAGCAATCCTAGTGCTTGCTGTCCTTTCCATGTGGGGACCTGAAACCTCTAGTTGTGTGGATTTCACTTTGGGACTGTGTTATAGGAGACAATTGAACCTAAAAATACTTATTTAGACAGTAATTAAGCCAACCATCAACAGACTGGTGATATTGTTGTCTGTTGCCTGGCAACTGCTAGGAGCTGACAAATTAATTCTTTCATTTAGACTTATATTAATTGCCTCATTTTATTAAGTTAGGGAGAAAAAAGAAATAAACAACACTACAATGAAATTAAAAATTAAGCCAAGAGAAGATAATCTGAGAAGAGATACAGGATTAAATAATGTAAAGGGAAAACTGAGCTAGAACAGAACAGTGATTTGAGGGGAAAGAAAACACACAGAGGAGACGAGGAAAGGGAAGAGAAGGGGAGAGGAAGGAAAGGAACTTAAACAGGATGTCCAAAATATGTTGGTCTTTAGTGTGAGAAAACTGCCTTACCAATGATATTGGTAGTTTTGGGTTGGTTTGGTTGGTTTTTGTTGTCAATCTGGAAAAGCTACCTTTTGATAAAATGAAACTTTTTTGATGCATTGATACTTTTTCCATAAATAATAGCCTCAATTTGCATAAGAATTTAATTGGTCCAATATGGAAGACCTTGTCAGAGTAATCTCAAATAACCTCAAAAATCAGATTAATAACGTTATTTAAACTAACTTTGAATGAATAAAAAAGTGTAAGTTCAGCTATTCGCTGTAACTGGATGAGAAAAAAAACTGGAACTGGATTTTCAGTAATGAGGGTGATTTTATCCCACATTGGGATAACATTCTCTCCTAGCTTCCAATGTTTTAAAATGTTGCCTTATTTCCAAAATTACTGTCTGGAGCATTTTTCATCCTGTTTATTAGAGAAGTCCAAAGATCACCTTCTGCAGTGAACAGGACAAGTTGTAATTAGTTGAGACGATGAACATGGCAAGACTTGTGCCAACAAAGAGTAGCTATCTTTTAGCTCAAACAATTCTTTGTAATTAGTTCACCTGATTATTTGGGTTTAAGGAAAGAAAACAAAAGCACATTATAGTATAGCCACATTAACTACAATGCAATTAGTGTAATTGCAGTGTAATTATAATACAGTTACAAATCATTAAAAATTATTTTTGCTAATGTATCCAAATTATGAAGTCTAATTACAAATTTGACTCAATTCATTTTCCATATAACACTAGAGAAATTGCTGATCCATTGCTTCAGTTGCCTCAGTTTTTGGCTGTTGTTTCTCTGAAGAAACAGAGCAAAAATCCCCAATATTACAGCTGCAATAAGGATATCCAATCAACTGCATTCTCAGGACATCTATTCATATGGAACCAGTGTTTTTGTTATGAGAAAGGGATTTGGATTGACTTTCCCTTCTACTGTATACAATGTCTTCAAACTTACTGAGTTATGCTGATTCTTTAACACAACTTGAGGTGATTCCTGATATGACTGGCAAAGGGACAAAAATGGGCCAGTGTTGAGCATCATATTACTCTTATGTGCTCAATTCTAGGGGCCAAAGTTGCAGCTGAAGCCAAAGGTCAGTCTGCCAAGGGAGTGGGGCAGTGGGGGAAAAGGGCATTTCTACTGACTACAGAGAAATGCTAACATACTAACTTTCATTTAATCCTAGAGCTAGATCAAGGATACAAGAAGGTACTTAAGTAAAATTAAGTTTCATGCCTAAATTATCTCTGGGATTTAGATGCTGAACATATGACTCTCAGTATAGGCAATTGGCTTGCTCTTTTTTCCTGTAGTCTTTCAAGAGTAGTTGCTGCAACTCACCTTTAAACTAAGTGTCTTAACTTTGTTTGAGGTGAGCCAAAATGAGCTCAAGTGCTCATTACTTGTGTCCCAGATGAGCGTCATCATGGCTGCAAAGAAGCAGACAATTCCCTTCCTCTCTCCACTGACCCATTTGGGAGAGCAAGGGAGCACCAAAGGAGTCTGATCCAACTGCCCATTGGCAGAAGAACTCTACTGGCAAGAAGGAGCAGTGAAGTTCTCTGAGTTGCTTCTGCAGATTGTGTGCCATAACTTTCCTGTGCAAAATGCTTAAACAGTTGTGGGAGCAGAGACCAGGACTTTATGGACTACATGCACCCCCAGCGCAGTTTGCTAGAGAGTGGTATGCCTTTTCCTGGAGACAGCAAGAATTGGAGCACTGTCTTGAAAGTGTAAATACCACAGGAGGACTATGGAATAACCTGCACAAATTAATGACCTTCCTAAGTTTGTGTGAGAAAGATGCTGGAAAGCATATTGAAAGAGACGCCTTTCTATCCTTTTCTAAACCCCTTGACCTTACTGGTACCTTGTGAAAAAAAGAATTGCAAGAATGCAACAGAAGATGTAGTCTGTCATTTCTACTTAGTTCTCTGTATGTGGAATTAAGTTACTAATTAGGATAGGGAGCCATAAGAGTAGTCACATGCTCTTTTGCCCTGAAGATCTTAAAATTAAAAATACTTGTAAAGCCATTCTTAACACAAAACTGAGAACTGATTGGTAGTGGCTGTACACAAGGAAGCATTCATTATATTCAGTTTGTGAAATATCCTTATCCTTAGTATTTCAAGATTCTTGTAATACTTAGATGGAAAAACATCATTAAAAGTAAATAGATTACACTGAGGGAAATTTTTTAGAATGAAATACTCAGTCTCTTGCCAGACCTTAATGATATTTATGATGTGATAATGTCTACCAGCTGAAAAAAAAAAAAACAAACAAACCCAATCTAATTACTTTTCAGCTGTAACAATTCTATAATAAAATAGCATTTGGAGTAGCTTCATGGGTCATTTTCACAGGCACAACATACACAGTCTAAGTGACTATGCATAGTCAAATGAGCAGCTATTCTTGTGAGGGGAAGAAGATGGGCATGCACTGATCTCTTCTCTGTGGTGACCAGTGGCAGGACCTGAGGGAATTGCCTGAAGTTGTGTCAGGGAAGGTTTAGTTTGGATATAAGAAAAAGGTTCTTCACCCAGAGGATGGTTGGGCACTGGAACAGGCTCCCCAGGGGAGTTGTCACAGCACCAAGCCTGACAGAGTTCAAGAACCATTTGGATGATAATCTGGGGCACAAGATGTGACTTGTAGGGATGGTCCTGTGCTGGGCTAAGTGTTGGACTCTATCTTTGTGGCTCTCTTTCAACTTGGCAGATTCTGTGGTTCTGTGAATCTGTGATTTGTGGGAGTCCTGAGATCATTTTGCTGTGTAAACGCAGCTACTCCAGCCTTTCTCTGACAGTTGTTCCCAGCTGTATACATTAAGTGGATGTCTTTTACCTATTTTAACATTCTTTGACCAGAAAAGCTATCTGAGTAAAAGCCCACAGGTCTTTAATGATACTCTTCCACTTCACTCCATAGGACAGCAATTTCTGTTTGTGAAGAATACTTTGTATGTAACCACTTTAACTGATGCGGTCCTCACAGAAGTCCCCAGATCGTCCCAAGAACTTGGGTGGATCCAGGCTGAAGAAAGGCACTTCCAGAGTTTCGAGCTGAGTTGGACACCAGCTACCTTATTGGTTTCAGTTAGACAGCAGCAACCCTTGCAGCTCAAACAGGAAAGACCCAAAGGAAAGGGTATTGTCTAGCTGATCAACAGGGAAATATGAATCAGAAATGTGGGTTTTGTCAGTTGCTTTATAAAGTATATGCTTCTGCATGATGAAAAAAACTCAGTATATGGAAAAATATTATTATTTAATGAACTCCCATTGTCATTCTCATTTGAAGTTGCTAATGAGGCTGAAGTCAATCTCTTTCATCTGCTCAGTAAAGTGAATTCTTCATCTTGTCAGCCTAAGATTGCCAGTGGGTAGACAAAGATTTGTGAGAAGAAGTAAATGGTGTTTACTGTGGTGACTGATCATCTCCTGAAGAATCATGTGTTTTTCTCCAACATTAGAGGATATAATTTAATTAGACTGTTATTTTAAATGTTCTGGGTTTTTTTTATGCATTAACTTATGGCCTGTGGCTGATAGAAAAGAAATTAACGCTGACTCCTTTGAGTGTGGAATGAATTGCAGTTTGCAAGGGGAGAAAATTAATTATAAATGCCTGCTATTTAAGTTTTCCAGATTCAGATGATAAATGAAGCAATTATTGCATGTCAAGTATATAAACAGTAATTCGTCAACATTTCAGCTTATTAATTCTAACATTTGCCATTCCATGTAACATATTTATCACATTTTATTGCTTGTTGATGAAAAATCTAGCTCAGTTCTCTCAATTATCTTTGCACAGCTGCATAATGAAGCAACAAAGTAAGGATGTATATCACAGTCCTGAACACCATGAAAGGGTCCTTGTTTGTTTTGGCTTCAGCTCAGAATAAAGCACCAAGACCTCCGCCTGGCCCAGCTACAGGTGTTCATCCTCATTTCAGCTTCTCAGCCTTGCTTTCAAGGTGTTGTGCTGCCATGCTCCTGATTGCATTTCAGGACCCTCTTCTGCCGACTACTGCATGCCCAAGCCCCACTGATTCAGTCTGCCTGGATTCTCCTTCCTTCTCTTTCTAATCCTGTCTCTGTTGCTTTCCTCATGCTTTCTCTGTGTCTGAAGTAACCCAAGAGCTGGACACTGGGAGCCTTCTATCATTTTTAGATCTGTCTCTGAAATCATGGTGTTCCACTGCATTCCTCACATACTCTGCACTGGTGTGTGTAACCCATTTCCTTTCACCCTCTCATTCTTAGAGAAATGGCTGTCTAATCCAGGATCCTCCAAACTTTACTTTATGGACTAAAAATAAAGGCTCAAGCTCCCTCTTGACTAAGACAGACAGCTATGTTTGTTAATGGTCTACTTATGGAGCTGTTTTAAGATCTTTTTCTGCACTACTGCTTCAGTCTGGAGGCTTTTCTGGTACAGAGAGTCAAGATGCAGGAGCATGGCCATGTAAGTGGATAGATCACAAGTCAGACACTCTTGCTTTTGTAACAGCTTTATGCTGCTGTGTGCTATGTGCCTAACCTTTTCATATCCCAGGGTGAAATTCTGGCCTAAGTTACATCAGTGGAAAACTGCCATGACTTTAACCCCTGGTGTTTTGTTAATCCTTCATAAGGTTACACAAACCATGTTTGGGGCCATGAAAAAGTAAACACATGCCACTTGAATTTAAAGACTTGGAAAAAGGAAGATTGGGGAAGGCCTGCATGCTGGCAGTTGCTGAAATGGAGGTACTGGTTACAATATACTCATTTTAGGCTTACCTGTATTTGAATGTCATTACTAATGACATTAGACCTTAAGGTCATTAGACCTTAAGGTCTTCTAGCCTTAAGGTTGCATCAGTCCCAAAGACCATTTAGCTACAAACATGCAGTGGATGAGCATTATGGAATAAAGCAGAAACCTGCATAAAAACATGTATTTGTGATGGGCACCTTTACACCAAGAAACTTGATCTTATTCCCCTGTTGATAAGACTGAGGCTGAAGCAGATTGTGGATGACTGGATGATGAACGTAGCTGGTCTGCATTGTATGGTGTCCCAGAATCACACAAAAATCAGTTCTTCTGGACCATCCACCTCCAGAGCCATGTGCATGGCATCTCTCTCTGCGTTTTTCTTATGGGTCTTAAGTTACATCTTAAGACCAGCCAAGGTTTTTTCCCTGTGTGGAGTGCCAAATACATTTTAGCTTCTTTGACTGTTCCAACATATAATGCATTATAAACTGTGGTACATCAAGTAACAGATATTGCTCTGATGCACTCAGGAGCCAAGCTAATTATTGTTTAATTTATTATCTTTATATTTATTATGAAAATTTGTTTATAGGAGCTGGCACAATGTTGTCACCACAAAGGAAGATGCCACTAGAGTCTAACTACATCATACAAAAGCAGCAGTCTTGGTTGCCCTGGAAAATTAAGCAGGCATAAAAAAATTAGTTTTAAAGAAAAGCTTAGAAAGAAATACTCAACTTTGTAAGATTAGCATTTAATTTTTTCAATAGTTAAAAAAACCTTCTAATTTACCTATATATGACATTAACAGTACTATTCTTGATACTAGGGAAGAAATGACAGGCTGATAGTGTTTGTTCAGAAAGCTACACAGGACAGTAATAAGCCAGAGTGGAGGATGTTGTAATATCTGACAGTGCTCACCCCAAAATAAATTATGAGCTCATGAACATTACTTATTAGTTGACAATATCAAGTGTGTTCTATACTTCCACCCATGTCTGTGGGTCAAACAAATTAAAACCTCCTTAAAACCAGTCAGTTTCTTTCCTCCCCTTGCTGTGATTCAAAGAACTCTTTGCAGATGTTCAAGGTTGCTTTTTGGTAAGAGAGGGGGAAGTTACTACAGTTCTCTTAAGAAAATGGACTCTTCTCCACATACAACATACCAGGCTCTGCTGCTTGTATGTTGTCACAGTGTAAAAAAAAATAAGTAATAGAAGCTATGTTTGTATTTGAAGTGTCATTGTGATATTCACTGAGTAAGTAGGCATTGCACTTTAGTCCCAGCTGACAGCTAAGTACCATGCAGTGACTTGCTCATACACCTACAACCCCAATGAGATGGGGAGAATCATAAAAATAAAAGGTAATTAAAACACATGGGTTGAGATAAGAACAGTTTAATAATTGAAATAATCAATAATAATAATAATAAAAAGGAGCAGACAGTAAAAAGAGAGAGAGAGGGGGGAATAAGAGCAAATAAAAAGTGATACACAATGCAATTGTTACCTGCTGACCAATGCCCAACCCATCCCTGAGCAGCCATCAGCCCCTTCCAGCCAACTCCCCCCAGTTTATGGATTAGGAATGATGTTCTGTAGTGCGGAATATCCCTTTGGCCAGTTCAGGTCAGCTGTCTTGACCATGTTCCATCACACCTTCTTATGCACCTGATCACTGGCAGAGCATGAGATACTGAAAAGTCATTGACAGGGTAAGCACTGCTCAGCAATAACTAAAACATCAGTGTGTTATCAACCTTATTCTCATACTGAATCCAAAACACAGCACTGTAACAGCCACTAGGAAGAAAATTAACGCTATCCCATGAAACCAGGACACTAGAAATAAGAAATAAAATCGCGTAATTTTTTTAAGACATTTCTACACTCTAAAAATATCACATACAGATATTTCTGAGCTGATCACCTTGTGCAGAAGAATCAGAATTTGTTTTCATTTCTTCTCATAGTGGTACTTACTTTCAGTTTCTAACATTTTTTAATGAGAACTGAAAAAAATTTCATCTGAATGGTATCTGAAACAGTGTCATACAAGTGTACTTGTCCTACTTAATTTAACTGACTTTAGCAATGCTTGAGGATGATTTAGATGTTTTCTGCTGACTTTCTTATGAAACATGCTAGAAAAGCAAAGGATCATGTATTTAAGCACTACCTTCCTTTGGTAGCACCAATGGGTAGCAAGGGACAAAATAAAGTCTTAATGGATATGTCTTTATAAAAAATGAGACAAAAATGTCTCTGGAAAATGCAAACTAAGGGTTTTGACTCAGCTTGTGACTGAATCACATTTAGCTGGCTAAAATATTGCACTGGCAAAGCTATCCTGAGAAAGAGACATTCCTGAATTTCCTCATTTTTAAGAGCAGCTTACACTGAATCTGGCTTATACTGCTGAACGTGTGAGCAAACCAAAGCTGTCACAGAGCAGACAGGTATCTCTTCCCACCCATGCAAGGCACAAAATGAGCAATGAAGTTCCAGAGCAGTGCTGGCCCCTGAGTCTTGCAACTGGTTTCATGAGCCATCAGGTGCCCAAGAGCAAACCTTCACTGCCAGGGCAGGTCCCTCACAGATGAAGGAGTGCAGCTGAGATGCTGCCCAAAAAGTGTTGGTGCAGAGCTATTGCCAGCCAGTGTGACAGCCCCAGCACAACACAGCACTGTGCACAGCTTTGTAAACCCAGTTCTGCTCTGTGACTAATTACTGTAGGCACAGAGCTGTGGTAATTAGCTGTATTAATTATAGTAACAATTTAACTTGAGCCATCAGTGTGCCCTTGTGGCCAAGAAGGCTAAGGGTATCCTGAGGGTGCATCAGGAAAAGCATTGCTAATAAATTGACAGATGTGATCCTGCCCCTCTTCTCAGTCCAAGTGAGGCTGCATCAGGAGTGCTGCATCCAGTTCTGGGCTTCTCAGGACAAGACAAACATGGCGCTCCCAAAGCAAGTCCAGCAGAGAGCAATGAAGATGATTAAGGGAGCATCTGGAGCATCTCTCTTATGAGGAACAGCTGGGGCAGTTGGGCCTGTTCAGCCTGGAAAAGAGGAATCTGAGAAAGGATCTTATCGATGCATAGAAACATCGTTAAGGACAGCTGTCAAGAGGATGAGGCACAAACTGGAGCCCAGGAAGTTCCATATGAATTTAAGGAAAAACTTCTTTACTGTGATGGTAACAGAGCACTGGAACAGATTGCTCAGGGAGGTTGTGGAGTCTCCTTCTCTGGAGATATTTTAAACCCACCTGGACACAATTCTGTGCAATCTGCTTTGGGTGAACCTGCTTTAGCAGGGGGGTTGGACCTAGATGTTCCTCAGAGTTACCATCAACCCTAAACATCCTGTGATTCCATGTTTCTGTGATTCTGTAATGCAATTATGTTACTTTCTGAAGCCCAGTGAGTACTCTACTTGATGCTGCTTTTTTTGACTGATATATCTGAGTATGTCAGTCCATTCAGAGTAAACTCTACTCTGGAGGCTATAGACACCTAAGAGATGTGATAGAAATATTCTAATGAGAGTATTCTACTAAAAGAAGAATCCTTGCAGTAAATAAAACAAGGGGTTTTGCAATGGATACACTGACATTTACAGAGAGAATTATCTTGTACAGAATTGGCACCTTTAGCTACAGTAAAGGATCTCAGAATACTTTCCATACAGCCTCATTAGAACTCTTCATATAAAAAGACAATCAAAATTTAATAGCAAAAATCTAAGGCTGATATTTATCCAAGCTGTTCTCATTTGGAGCTGGACAAGAAAAGGAGAGAAAATATCTTGGAATCTGAAGAGTATTGAAGGCAGACCACTCCATATATTTCTGAGCATAAATCAACTCACTAGCTAAATTAAGATGTACACAGTGTGCAACTTCAGCACACTCAAAATGCAAAGCTTGTTTTTTTTGGTAGGCCTTCCAGCAAAAACAGTCCCAAAATAAAAATACATAAATCCATTCCAGTCTGGGCTGCCTGCAGGGAAGTGAGAGAAATAAAACATCCCAACAAGATGTATTTATGACATCTGGAGAAAGCTCAATACAATGAGCTTTGGATCATAAACTAAATCACCATTTGCTAAGCTACTCTCAGTGTCAGCGAGCAGGGATGGTACATAGCAAACCATTTACGTAATAATTGAACAACTGGTCTAGACCTCTTAAAAAAACCCAAAAAACTATTTTAAAAAAATATTTCAATATGAGCTGAAAAATGTGACTAATAAAACCCCTTAATTTTGCTCAGGAGCATTTGCATTAGATCACAAGAAATGTAACTGCTATCCTCTCTCTATACCATTATCACCATAGAAATAAAGCAGGTAATGCTGTAGTTTCAAAAGTTACAAGATGCCAACAATTTACTTGCCAGGACAGAACAACATTATTTATTGTTGTGCTTGATTGCAGGTTTTTTGTTATTGTCTTGGGGGACAGGGAAAAGAATAGCACTCTGCTGAACATCAAAACAGTTTGAAAATTCTTTTTAGCAATATTGGAAACAAAGCTGTGATCTGCTTTCAGTGCTGACAAAATTAAAGATAACATGGAAAAGGTAAATATTCCATGCAAATACAGGCTGAGTGAATTTCCCTTATGGAATTTCTTGCACATCAATAAAAGCAATCTCATTAATATTAATCCTGTTCTCAGTTAAAGAAAGAGCAGAAATGCCTCAAATTAGATTTATCAATATTAAATCCAGAAAGAATTTAAATTCTAAAAATGTTTTAATCTTGACAATATTTGATATAGAAGTTACTCACCTGTCTCTTTAGACAAAAAGAAAAAAAAAAGTGGTAGTCATTTTGGGTTTTTTTAATATGCTTCCTCAGACACCCTTTACACCATCTGGATCAAGGAAAGGTTCCCCAAATAATTTTGCTATTTCACTTAAGCTGATAGCAGGAAGCATAAAGCTTAAGAATACCTGGGGTTTAACTGAGTCATTACACCAGTCATGATATCTGATATAAATTGTTTACTTCTAGCATTTGAATTTGCTAAACCTTGTCCTCCAGTGGATATCTCTTTTATTCATGTCTACTTTTAAAAGGTCTTATTCTGCCGGAATCTTCACAATCAATATACAAAGCAATAATTTTTTTTTAAGCACAGAAACTGCTTCTGAATAGTCTACCATCTTTCATTTAGAGAGAATATTCATTGAGAGGAGGAGAGTAAATACAGAATGGAAGTTTGCAGAGAATCAATACACATTTGGGAAAGTATTGAACATGAGAAAGTGTAAAATTGCTATTAAGCTTCCATGTTAGTATATTTATTCCTTGTTCTTAGAAATGTGAAAGTTATACAGTGTTACTGAAACGTGAAAGTGTTACTTTCAGTAACACTACAGTGCAGTACTGTCTCCGCTGGAGTCAGAGGAGGAGTTAGTTTCCTAATGTGGATCCAGATGTATATACAGAAGTATATCATATTGCTAAGAAATGGCTTGTTGAAAAGTACAGAGAATATTCCACAGAGTCTGGTTTTGCAATATGACCAGGGAAAACACTATACCTCCTTTCGCAACCTAGTCCCATGAAAACTGAGTTACCAATAGGAATTACTCATATAACTAATGTTGGGTTTGAGTATGCAAGTATCTTCAGTAATGTGTAATTAACAATCCCTATGAAAGGAGAAAACCAAGCTGTGCTTTATCTTGGATTCAGTTCTTTGAAAAGTGGTTTTCAAAGAAGCCAGCACCAGCATTACCACAGCCATAGATACAAATCTATGGAGCTCACATCCTCCTTATTTACTTCTTCGTGTGTATGGTCAGTTTCTAATCTCAGAACTTACTCTTTCTGTGGCAATGTATAATAAAGTCCTGAAGCTGCTCTACAATTCTTTCTTCCCAGTAGTAAAACTGATGGGTAAGAACACTCTCAGAGGTCCACCTGTCTGGCCTGCATCCTGCAGGTAAAACCTCCCTCCCAGCAGACAGTGACAGTAGTGGCCTGGAGCTCTGTGGAGAATGGTGGGTTGTGTTCAGCCTCAGCAAGCTGTACCATGACACCTGGCTGCCTTGGAAGTCCTTGTGGGGCATCAGTGGGCTTCTCAGAGAAAAGGAACTGCTTGACTGTGTCATTTCTGAGTGCCCCTGTTTTGGTTTTGCTTTAGTTGGCTGGAGTTTGTGGGGAGCAGTGCCAAGTGGAGATGCTCCAACTCCCACCTCGCCAGCTGCCCGCCCTGGAAAGGTCTTGCTGCAGCAGGCAGCACCAGGGCTCCTTCTACACTGGCCCCTTGGGTGTCCTTTAAGCACTGGACGTGGTGTCAAGTGATGTTTCACAGCTCCATGCTAAAGTGAAAATGTGTAGCTGGGAAAGCAGCGGGTGAGTTTGCAAGACCTTCTTGTATATGTTTGGAAGATTATGGGCCATCCAGTTTGAGTCAACACTGCCTCTTAAATCACGCCAGGACTGTTGCTCTTTCCTCCTTGGGTCAGTCCAAACATAAGGAAGAATGCAAATCCAACCATGAGGAAAATTTTCCAGGGCACATATGTCTCAGGCACAAAACAGAGCTCAAAAGTATTATAATACACATCAGGTCAAGGAGCACTTCAAAGGCTCTTCTTGCTCTTGTCTAGGACCTTGTCCCCTGCAGCAGCAGATTGGCAGACCTCTGTGCTTGTGTTGCCCGATCTCCACATAACTGTTTTTCTAAGTATTTGTTTACCTTTCAAGTTTCACCTATTCACAGTGTTGCAATGTATTTTCTCATCTAGACAGTAGCAGCTTAGTTGGCTCCAAAGAAACTAGTTGTGGGTGGTCTTTTTAATACAATTATCACTGTAAAATTACAAATTATTAAAGCATCATCCCTCTCATATTTCTCTACACATTTTAACCTGTTCTGTTCAGCCAGAGTTCAAGGTGGGCAATTTCTGTTAATCAAACACTAATTAAAGAATTCTGTTTCATACAGTATAATCATAGAATGCTTTGGGTTGGAAGGGACCTTAAGGGACAGGAAACCTCCCTGCTGCAGACAGGGACACCTTTCACTAGACCAGGTTACTCAGAGCTCCATCCAACCAGGCTTTAAATACTTTCAGGGATGGGGGATCTACAGCTTCTCTGAGCAACATCTTCTGGTGCCTCACCACCCTCACAGTAAAGAACTTTTTCCTGCTATCTAATCTAAACCTACGCTCTGTCAGCTTGAAGCCATTCCCCCTTTTCCTGTCACTGCATACTCTTGTAAATAGTTTCTCTCCATCTTTCTTGTCGAGTACTGAAAGGCCACAATTAGGCCATCCCAAAGCCTTCTCTCTTCTGGGCTGAGAAAACCCAATTCTCTCAGCCTTTCTTCATAAGAGAGGTGCTCAATCCTTCTAATCAACTTGGTAGCCCTCCTCTGGACTCACATGTGAAAATAAAGAACAGGTCTTATTTTTCTGTACTATTGCAAACATTTTAATTATGGAATACTGGAAAGAGAGACATAGTTGCTAAAGGCAGGCATAATCCCCTTCAGTTAGGGCTGTGTGTGGCATCAGTTTTGGTTTCACACAAACTCAGTCAGTTTTCTTCTCCCTGTTCTGCTCTTCCCCCGCTAGATGGAGCTGTGACGTACAGCATCCGAGACAAAAGCAGCTTTTCACGTAATGTAAAAACACAAATTTCTGAAGAAAACCTAAAATGACAGTGGAAAAAATGCTTGCAGAAGTTCTGGAGTTCTCTTAGATGCCTTTTAAAAAGCATGTCCCATTTCCAGTGCAAGAATTTTGTACCTTCCCTACCTCACTGTAATTTTCTGAGGGGTGTGTTAGCGAAGAAGGGCTGCTTTCTGGAAACAACACAGAATTTTATTTTCATAGCTGTTAGTTTGCTAAAAACGGAGATTGTGAACATTTTTTCAGGTATTCTGCAGGGAAACTTAATTACACAGCTTGAACTTCTGATAATTTTTGCAGATTCTTGAAAGCAGTAAATTTATATCTAAGATATTCTTTTCTCCACACAGCTCTAACGCTACAGTATTTCAGATCAGGAAGATGAGCTTTGAAACCTTTGCATATGTCAGAAATATTGTTTAAGTTCCTGTTATGACCCTAGTTAATGTTACACAACTTAGTGAGCTGTTTTTTGAAATAGCTGTTCTCCCATCCACTCCATAAAAAAAGAGATTGCACAGCAGGCGATGTTAGCTGGTACACAGTTTTTTCAATGTTATTGCAATGACAGCTTTGGGTTGGTGGTTGACATTAACATGAAAGAAAAATATTTTCCAGCACAGCTAGTTCAAGAACCAAGGCCATGACAAAGTTGTTTAGCAGTACAGTTATTACAGAAAAGAATTGACTTTTAGAGACTCTTTAAAAGAAGCCTGAAGCAACATAGAAGCACAATGTCTTATCAGATAGTAGCACCACTTTTTTATCTGGAAAATAAAGCTATTTGAAGATGTCAGCTTAACAATTGTTTTGCATTAGCTAAATGCAATTATATCAGCATCTCCAGAATCTGTGAGACTGGTTTCCTTTATGTTGCTATGATACCATACTATTATTTGATATGATACACTTTATCATGAACTGACATAGGAATAATGGTCAAGAGTGAAAACGAATAATTTAAATAAAAAAAATGCTTCCTTTCAAAAAAGCACTGTTTATCAAACAGTTTTCCTCTGAAAAAAAGACCCTGTGAAACTGATATCTGTAGGTTTCATGTTTACTGTCTTTGAATAGCTCTGTGTGGTTATTTTCCAAGCTGTTTGCTTTTCCTAACTGCTATTTCTGCAAGTTAATCTATGGTTCAGACTGATTTCCTGGGCCTCTGAAACAAGAGCACAGAAGATACTAAAGATGATTTTGACAAGGGGTCCCGTCCATATAGCCCATTGCCAAGCTGATGAGGTTAAGTAGTCCACAGGAGGCAGCTAACTAAATTATTCTGATAGGAATAGGTAAAACTCTGCCTGTTTATCAAAAGTAAAATAAGGGTTACTGGCATTTTTCACTAATATTTGGAGAATCAAGCTCAAGATCTTTTGTTTAGTGTATCTTTGGCTGAGTGACCTTCCATCACTGGAGATCAGGGAGTCTACAAAATTCATCAAGGAGCCCCAAGTGCACCTGGCCCCAAGGAGAGGCAGGGCAAGATGCAGGGGAGCCTGATCAGCCACAGATATGCTCTTCCATGGAGCCAGGACCACAGCAGCCCTGGCCTTATCCCACAGACCTTGCAAGGCATTCAGCTGTTCAATGAAGTTTATCTACATTTAAGAAATTCAGTCATACTGCTATAGGGCCATAAGAGTCTGGGGCACGTGTGGTCAGTGGAGAAACATTTGCTGCTGTTTCAAAATGGAGCTTCCAAAAAATTTCTAGTTCACAGGAAATTTTGAGCAGTTTTACTTGATGAGAAGATTTAGAGCAAAATCAAATTTTGAAATGTGATTTGTCACAAATTAGAAACCCCTCTTCTCTGCAGTGAAGACATATTTTGCCACTAACACAAGAAAATAAGAATTTATATGCCAGGATATCACCAGGGGTCACTTTAAATTTAATTGACCCAGTAAAAGTGAACTCAAGTTCAGACTGTTTAAGATAAAAGCAGACAAACAGCAAAAGCATGTAAGGAAAAAAAGGTATAATTCTCTGCTCTGTATTTAAATAATCTTATTTTTTACCAAGTTTTGTGTCCTTATCTTCTTCTGCTCTGGTAATTACCTCTTTAACTGTTTACATTGGGAATAGACAGTGTTCTGTAGGCACATGGTACTGCGTGAAATAAATACACTAGTGTAGTCCTCTTGAAACACCACACTGAGTATGATGACATAAAACAGCAGCAAGGAGTTTTAGCAAAATGAAGCCTCCTTTATATTCTGCACATATGCATTTTATATGGCAAATATGCAAGAAATTAGTAGCTATTTTGTTAACCAACCCATTCATACTGTATTATTCTTCCTTAGTTTGAAAGTGTCCAGTGCAAAAAATGTAAACACATATATGCTTAGTATTTAGATAATAATGTGCTCTAAATTATGTATTTCTATGTAATTAATTCACCTATGGGCATGCTTTGCATGTTAATGAAAATCAAAGATGACTGATGTCATGAAAACTCCCTATAATTTGTTAGAAATGGTCAGACCAAAAGACCACGAAAATTATATGGTTGCCTTTTCCTGAAAACAGAGAGTCTGTCTCTGTGGCATCGTGCAGTATCATGAGCGGATAAATGAATTTGCTACAGATGAATTAGTTTGGCAAAAATTGGTACAATTCCTAGTGCAACATCAGCCCAGACTGATCAGTTTTATCCAGTTTTTGTTAGCATGCAAAGTATGCGTATAGGTGAATTTAACAAAATTCATTCTTGCACAGTAAGCTGCCTTTACCCAGGGCACAGATCACTCACTTCAACATCAGAATAAAACCTCTGCTGTGGTGGGACAGGACAATAAGGATCGATTAAGTATGTTTGATACCTGCTAATTTAGAAATAAGAGGAACTCTATCCATGTAAAATGTCTTTCACAAACAGCACAGGTATTCTTTTTCTTGAGAACAGTGTTTTCTTAACACCACATCCCCTGTATATTTTTAAAAACACCTGAGATATGTAAAATGCCCTGGATCCACAATATCAAAGACATAGAATTAGAAGGGCATTGAAAAAGTTGCACAGGTTTGCTGCCATTGAATAGTTAGACATCACCAAGAACTCAAGGAATCTTCTTAAGCAAACAATTCATTTCCTGCCAATTTTGACACTAATTTGCAATTCCTTTAAATTTCTGTGTAACCCCCATAGCCACCACAAGCATGTATTTCTACAGGTTCCAGCAGACCTTCACATAATTTTCTGTCTAATGTAGACCTGATCATGGTGGGGCTGCACCTGAGGGATGTTTGGTCTGATTTGTTGTATGAGCAAGTGAAGCTGAGGATGGCTGTTTGTGCCTAAAGAGCCACTCACCATGGTAACATATGATTTAGCTAGTGCAGAAGCTAGTTTTAGTTTCAAAGCCATAACCTGCACTGGTGAAATTTAAATTCACAGCTTTCAAAATATGCTCAAATATGCTCTATCAACATTATCTGCCATTCTCAGTGACAAGTATGACAAGCAATCAGAATCTCTTGATCAAATTTGAACTTGGTATTTTAACTGCAAAACCCAAGAACAAGAGTTCATGTGAGTTGCTGTGCCATGTGTGTTATCAGGGCTCTGTTCCTTCCATAAAAAGAAATAAACCGCAATTAATAAACTCTACTCTAATTTACTATTTTCTCCATTTAAGCTTGGACCTGACCATGGGTCAAGCAAGACTTTTTCTTCATCTCCCAACTCTGGACCTGTAGGTTGAGGGGAAGCACAGTGGAAAACAGTCATGGATTTTTTATCCCCTTCTTCCCCTCTTCTCTGTATGTTTACTACTTTTTTGTCCTCATCTACCTTATGCTTTATTCTCTTTTATATATCTCTTTCTGAGGCTCTCCCTGTTTAGTACTGACATATTTCAGAGCCCAGATTTACTTCCAGACCCTTCAAGATTCATTTGCTGAACTTTTGATCTGAATAAGGAAAAAAAATAATCCTTTCAGCCAGAGGAAGACAGAGTTGTCAGTTTCTCTTTGGTGTATAAATGGTCTTGCTCATCCTGCTGGATGGTATCCATGCGTTAAAGGTTAACCCATGGGCAAGGCTCATGGTAGCAGCGTTACCAGGGGTAAGCAGGGGTAGCAGCGTTACCAGTCTGTAAGTACAGGTCTGGCACACCTGTTTTACTGCTTGAGGTTCTGCCCTTTTCTGGGGCTTCTGTGAGTGCCAGGTACTGGCATCACTAGAACCACAGTTTCATTTACACGAGGTCACTGCCTTCTAGATGTTCAGGATAATACTGGATTGTTAGTTCCTCAGTCTGCTTGAGTGATCTGACAGCAAGTGTTTGTCTTGGCTGTATGATGCCTCCTTAGTGAATGCAAAGGCAGAAAAGGAAGATAACACCTCTTTTAGAATATTTTTTATTCTACTTGAATAGCCAAACCATTTGAGCAGGGTTCACAACAGTGATGCCACAAACCATATTAGCAGAAAACAGGATTATTGAACTATCAAAGTGTGATCTTAAGTTAATCCTTACCCTAACCTTGTCAAGGTCCCAGACATGTGATATAATCTTCATCTCTATAGGAGATCCCATATATCTGTTGGTTTTCTCTATTTATTTAGGAGAGCAGCTGCAACACTTTTAGCTCTGAAAATAATACACAGCATCTAGGCAGCAGGGGAGAGCTGAAACTGTTGTTATTGTTTTGTTAAATGGATACTGCTAAAAATTGTAAGTGTTTCTCAGGAAAAATTACACAGAAAAATTTTGCTTTGATATTGCCATGCTGTCAGAAAAGGGAGCATGTGCCAAAGAATTCATTGCTTGGTCCACACAGTTAAATGTTCACTGCTGAAAAAAGACAAAAATAATGTAAAAATTGACTCAAAACATGGGAATGTTCCTTGACTTATTTACCTATCATCCCTTTCTTCTCTTCCTTCCTTTTAGTCCAAGAGCTTTGAATTAAATGTCCACGGTTGAAAAATATTTCTACAAGTTCCTTGTGAAATCAGTTGCTGTTTGTGGAGGGAGATGCTTTCAAAATCTCTTATGAAAAGTATGGACAGAGACCTTGTGCAGTACCACCCTAAATGATCACAGTAAATAACATCATTTATTTAGTTAATCCTTAAAACTCAAAATGTAAATACACCTACTGAACCAGAAGTGCTATGTCATTTGTGCTCATCACATACAGATGCTTTTATACTACAGAGATTGCACAAGCAAAGTCTAACTTGTGAGAAGTATTTGATAATGGAAAGCAATGATTCTGTTTTGAGAAAGGTAACATATACTCCTTTTCCTGAAAAAAAAAAAAAAAATAACCAAACAAACAAACAAACAAAAGGTTTATGACAGTGAGTTCTCAAAAAATGGCACAGGCTGCATAAAGCTGTCTCAGCTCCATCAGCAGCATTATGATTTCTTTAACACATTCCAATGGCTTCTGCAGTGGACTTCTAACTGTGGTAAATTACTGGTGTGATAAATCCAGTTGGACTTTTAGTAGTACTTCCAAAAATAGATGGAAAAGGAAAAAATAAAACTACTAAGATAACAGCAGTTTGCAGGTGGAAGGTACAGATATGAATGAATGAATGGTTACAAGGCAAGTAAGAAAGTAGTTGAAAGCATCACAATGCTTGAAAGGCTGTCTCTAATGCAGCCTCTATCGTTTCTATCCTGTCAAGTAAATATATTGATAAATCACGTCTGGCTAGAATGAGAATCCTGGCCCAGGGGGAATTGCTCTCTAGAAACACTCAGCTGTCTCCCATAGCCAGTGGCACAGTTCACTTCATCTTTTATACAGTTCTGCACTTGAGAAGATGCAGCCTTGTTTACTCCTTGCAATAAGCAAGTTGCAGCCCAAAAAGAAGCTCTCTTGCTGGACTGTTTTGATTTTTTCACCAAGTTTTAAAAAATTTCTCAGGTTCTGCAACACTTACATTTGATGTGGAAAATGAAAGAGCGAGAGATCCCAAAATAACCAACACCAAGATCTCAGTGTATAGCATCTTTATAACATTCTATATAACAGTGCACATAACATCTATAACAATGTTATGTACACTGGCAAGGGATGAAAGGAGTAATAATAAGGATTTCTACAGGTATATTGGCTAGAAAAAGAAACTGGTACATATGGAAGTCTTCTATTAGAGTATGAGATTAGCTCAGTTGGTTAAAACTTGGTAGCAATAACTCCAAGGTCACAGGTTCATTAATCCTCTGTACAGACCATTCACTCAAGAGTTGGACTCAATGATCCTTGCAGGTCCCTCCTAACACAGAATATTCTGTGATTGTGTAATACTCAGATGTTACATAGAGAGAATCTGAGGCAGCAGCTTATGAATGCATCAGGAAAAAAGCTCTAAGAGGGATAAACTAATGTTTTGTGACATTTTATTTTTAATTTTCAAAAAAAAAAAAAGAATTCCATCTGAGCTACTTGTCTCAATATCAGCTAGAGACAATACACAGAAATGGGCAACTCTAGAGTTCTGTTCATTAAAGCTTGCAATAGTACTCAAAAATAGATCAGATAGTTTGTACCTTCTCCCCACCACCTACAAAGAGAAGACAGATCAGGCATTTAAAACATGACTGTAAATAAATAGAGATGAATCTTACTCCCCAGTTTGCTATGAAGTCTGTCTTTCCTAAGTAAGCCAATACGATTTTCTGTCTTACAATTTTTCTGTGTTGTCTAGATAAATAATATGGTTTTTTGGAGAAGGCTTATGTTTATGCTTGCCACTAGCAAAATGGGGTACAGCTCTCTCAGCAGTACTGTAATATAAGTAATGCATTTATTAGCAAAAAAGCTTAAAAATTGCTAAACAACAATTGCAGCATTTAAAACAGTAACTTTATTAGGTAATAGGCAGTTGCATAGGAAACCCTGCTTACAAAATCAAAAATTGAATTGTTTCAATAAAACTTTTTGTACCTGTAACTCAGTGTTTCCAAACTTTTGCATGGAGCACTTTTGGATAGATTACTAGCAAATATACATTTGAATAGACCCCTTCTTACTTATAGTCCTAATGTAATGACCTGGGAAATTCTTTTGATTTTTTCTGCTTTATGTTTCTTTCTTCTGGCACTTCTCTCTCTTCTGTGGAAACTGTATATTTCTTATCATTCACTCCTCTTTGTCCTTTTTCTTGAGTCTTCCCTCCCCATGCTGCCACCGAAAATTTGGATTAACACCTGTATGTCACAAAGTCACCAGCAAAGCTTGCATGGTGTCTTCAGTGTACATGGAACTTTCTTCACTGATTTCCATAGATGTTTCTCCATCATAGCAATAAGAGCAAGGTGATAGTGAAACCAGCTTTTATAGTGCCAGTCATAGTCAGGTAAGTTCTCCAGACAGGAAGGCTCAGCCTTGCAGTAAAAGAAATGCCCAGCTTTTTGGGGGAAGTTGTCTGACAAGAGGCTTTCTAAGCTTCCTCTAAAATAAGGCAAAATTTGCAAAAAAATCTTGGAATTCAAACTAATGGGTAAAGATATGCTGCAAAGCTTCACATTTATAACATGTAAACCAAATCTTTATGTATGGAGAAGTACATAAGGAATGTATTATTGCCTGTAGGTAAACTCAAGGTTCTGATTAGATAAAACCATCTCTTTCTAAACCATTGTCTTGCTTCTGGTGCAATTTTCATTTTGAAAAAGCATCACATAAGATATCCTCGCATGCAGTGAATTTGTTTGAATTCAGTAAGGTGAGTGCTTGAACTCCATGTGGAATAAGGAACACGCATCAGCTCTGCTTGCCTTCAGGCCAATGAAAAGGAATCTGTCCACAGAAATAAGATAATTTCTTAGCAATTTAATTTAAACATTCCTCTCTTCTCCCCATATTATGAAAGATAGTGTTAAGGATTGCAAGATGAAAATCAGAAGCAGCTCAGACATTCCTTTTGGCTTGCTGACTTGGTATTACCTTCCAAATCCGTGCAAACTGTTAACTCACAAAACAGTATTCAAGATACTCTTGACTTATTCATAAGAGATAAGACATACCATACCAGATATGCACAAGCTCCCTTATTTTCTGAAGAAACTGGAATTCCTCAACAAATCATTTCCCCCAAAGATCTGAATCTCTATCATTTTTCATTGGACTGCTAGTGAAGGTCAAACTTGAAAGGAACAGTTAATTTGTCTGAGATTACATAGGTAAGTGTATTTTCTAAGTTTTTCTATCACAGTGACACAACGAAAATATTCCAAATATGAAACCTTCTGTCAGATTCTGAATGAGAGTGAAATGATCTAGCTCTGATAAAACTTGTGGATCTTTGCCCGAGCAAATCAAGCCTCACACAGCTATAGGGGAGGGAAAAAAGCACAACAAACAAACAAAACCACAAAATGGAATTACATGGAATAAAAAGTAGTGTCCTGCTGGGGTGATTCCCCAAATCAGTTTGGAATTGGACTTGAGAATGCTCATCTCCAAATATTTTTCCATCTGTAGGTCATGTAGGCTATTTATAAGAAGAGTTTCAGTAATTTTGAGAAGCTGGTATCTCAAACCTTGGTTTAACATATGCCTTAAAAAAATAATAGCTACCCAAAAATCACGCAGGTAAAGTTTAAGGCTCACAGCTCCTAGTAATATTGCTTCTCAAGAGACAATTCTTTCTGGTACTTCCTGTGAAGTAGGTAACTCCCTTTCCTTCAACCCACCCCAAATTCAAGAAAACTTGGCTGGTTTCTTACATCTGGAAAAGGCCCAAATAGTCACCCCCAGGAATGATACAGATTAAATGGATATTTCTGATCCCTGCAGGAGAATGTATTGTAACTCTTCAACTGATAGCTTATATTGTCCATAAAAGCCATGTAAATCTCATAAAATAAATTATTGATTATATTTTTAAAATCATACCGTTTTCTCACGTAGAATAGGCATGGAGAGAAACAGATACATATACAGACATTTGTATGTTCAAAATGGACACACACAAAACTATTTTAAAATAGTGCTAAACTTTGGTTGATTTCAGAGTATAGTGCTGCATTCAATGGTTAATATGCTTAAGAGATGTGTATTTACTAAGGTGAAAATTCAAAGCTCTCCTTCATTGGCATCTCTTTTATTTATGACAGATTTTCATATTTCATTTGATATTATCTAATGACCTGGTTTTCCCTGCATGCCTTCACTATTTTAATTGATCTCATCATTGCCCAAAGCATAGCATTGTAATTCGACAATCTGCTATTCACTTTGAACAGCATATATGGCAGCCTGATCACAAAGTTGCTTTACATTTTTAATCCTTTGGTTGTAAAACATTGCTCTTCCTTGCATCAGAAATGAAATTTCATATTTCTGGAGTCAAGACCTCATCGATGCTAACATTCTTTTGGGAGTGTTATAATAGACTTTGGTGTAATGACACAAAAAAATAGTGCCACATGGAAAAGGCAGAAAATATAACAAAAGTGCCCAGGGAGATCTAAGGCTACATCTTAAAATCTCTGTGAATTAAATCTCAGGACTATTTTCTCTTAAAACAGTCTTGCAGCAGACTGGCCTAATGGAAATGATAATACGTTGGGGTTTCTCATTATTTATGACAGATTATTGACTTTCAGTGGGTGTGGGTACCTTTTGATCAGAGCTTTAGGTAATATGTGTGAGTTAAGTGTTAGCGCAATTTGTTGCTTCTACAGTAGTTAAGTTTGCTTGATTTTCTTTACTGTGGTGGTGCAGTCAGAAATTGTCCTATTGCAAACTACTGAGGTAAGGTGAAAGATATGAACTGACTAATAAGGAAAATTACACCATGTGAAGACTGAAAGAGTCTTCACTAATTTGTTGGTCTGTACTCTCTGATGTAGATAATTGTATTGGTATGTTCAATATAGACATATATCTTAAGACTGATAAATCTTGAAAAAGTTAAACAGACTAAGTCAAAACTAGTGATGTATCAAACTAGCATATGTTAAATTGTGACAAGCTGGCTTGGTATTATCAGGAAGTATTTTTCAAAGATTATATTGATTACTTATGACTTAGGAATTAAAAGACTTATTTGTCTTTTTTTCGTATTTTCTTTTAAATTATTAACCATTGCAAATGACTTCTGTTTTCTGTCTGGAACTGATGTTGCACAGTTTTTGTTTGGGTTCATGTCTAAATGTTGAGAGGCTGGCAGTCTTGAAAATTTGAACTTATGTTTTAATATGCCAGAAACCTTTAAAAAAGGCAACATGAAACAAGTGAATAACATTTCCATGTAAAATTTATCAGCAGTTCCTGTTTTCTATCTGGGCTGAAAAAAAACCCAGTCTGGTGGAATTTTCAGTCATTAATCCCATCTTCCAAACTGCTGGGGCAGCTGAGACACATGTATGCCACGTATCCCATCCCCAGATCTGTTTTGAGCTTGAGGAGGAATGTGTGAATACGTCCTACACCTGAGTCAATTTAGCCATTTTTATTCAAAGTCCACGCTAATCTCTGATCTTTAGCTACTGCCAGCAAGAAGTGTGAAACCAGAGTGTGGATCAAGTGTGGGAAAGTGCTCATTCCCCTACATGCCTGAGGTTTTCAGTTATAATACTCAAAAATTATGTTATTTTCCTCATGACTGATTTAGGACTAATGTAATGCTCTTTTAAATGACAGCAGTCTAAGATAAATTATTTTTATTTTAGTCATAGTTCAAGTTCCAGTTAAGCTTCAAAAGCAGAGTAATCCCTGTCAAGTGGCAAGACACTATGAAATATAATTAGAATTACTGGTCATCTGTAGTCAAAAAAGGACTTAAAACAGAATTATGCAATTATTTTTCTTTAGAAGAGCTTGTCTGGTGAATTTACTTTCCAATTTAATCCAAGAATAGTGTAAGTCTTCTAACACACTCTGTCAAATAGCAGTACAGAATTTGCTAAAAGTATTTCATTGACCTTAACTGTGCCTTGCTCTCCATTCTTTGTGTTCTTCCTATGGAAGACTAGAGGTGTAACAGGGTCTTTTGCATTTCTTTCTCTCCACAACTGAGTGTTCAAGATAGGAAGCTCCCTTAGGTATTTTCTGCACACTCACAGAAAAGCCTTCTTCTATTGTCCCCAATTGCACATTAATTCTTAGATAACTGTTTTCTCATGCCATTATTCTGATATCATGCAACCATTTTGCTGTTGTAGTTTGCACGAGAGCTTGAGGAAAGGCATTGCTTCTCATGAAACTGCTCATACTCCTTATTACTGAGGGGCATGAATGCTTACCAACCACCACAACACTCCTGTGAAGTATACTGGCCTCACTTCAGTTTACCAACTTGCAGAGGGAAAGAGATTAAACACAGGTCATCATTGGTGCCAGAGTGGGTAACCAAACCCCCAAAATTCTGACCCTTAGGTGCTCAGTTATCTGGGTCCAAGTGTGTCAGAGTGGGTACATCAGTTGACACTTGAGGCTGTTACAGCTGCAAATGCCAAAATCAGTTTTATGATGGGTCATGGCTAATTTATTTGAGCAGTCCCAAGTTACCGTGGGTAATTTTCTGACTTTTTGTTGCCATTGTTGTTTGGTTGTTCAATTGGTTTGTTGCTTGGTTTTTGTTTTTTAATCTGTCTGTTGCACTTTCTGTATTAGAGACTTCTGTATATGAAAGAAAAATAGCATGCACTGAGTTTTTGAAGCTAGAAGGAATACTGATGCAGTATCTTAGTGTATTATAAAAAAATGCTGTTTTCAGAGTTATTTCATGAGAATAATAAATTCAGAACCATTACCTTAATAGCAGGAGATAGAGAGTTATTAGTTTTGAAAACACAAAATAAAAATTGCACTACACGTATTAGGCCATGCACAACATGATCCAATATTCAATACATCTCAGAATAATAAACTCTGTTTTTTTAATATTGTTCAGCATTCCTTCTACATATTGTTTTTATTGCTCTGGATTTCTGACTTTTCCTTATGTGTACTTGGAAATAGAAACTCCTATCTGAGGCTTCTTAGAGGCCCAGTTAGAATAAATGAATCAAATAAAAATGAATGTCGTCAAATGTTTCCCACAGTACTGGCACCATCTGCAGTAAGCTTTCAGCAATTCAGATTGTGTCCTGAGTTGAAAACTGCACGAGTTCACAGAGACTGACCGAATGTTATGTCATGACTGGAGTTAAGGCTCAGCCTCTGAATGATGTGGCAGAGGAGTGACCTCGTTTGTCCTTCCCATATCAGAAGGTCAGCATCCGTTCCACATTGGATCTTCAGAACTCACAGAAATAGGCAACAATAGAAACTTTGCCATCAAATAAGCAAATAAAATTCATAATATCCAATATGCAGGGGGGAAAAAAAAAGGTGATGTAGTGATAAGATATTTTTTGTAGCAACTTTTAGAATAAAACAGTATATGTATATAAGTAACATACTTGAAGTACTTCTTTATCCACTATGTGGCTGTAGACCATTACAAGCTGAGGAGTGATAAAAGTAGAAATTTCCTCACACTTACTCATTAATACATTTCAACTCAGCTTTGATATGGTTCAATTGATTCCTACTGCAGAATTCAAATAAATGTTCAGGAATTCTCCTGAGCTATTCAACCACATCAGTATGCTGCATATAAAAGTGCAACCAGAAATGGTCTCAAAAGTGCATTTTGCCTCCAAGTAAATCTTTTTATAACTGCAGGCAATTGGCATTTGTTTCCCTTTCAATTTTCAGATAGCGATATTGCTTATCAATATTTGTTCTTCCCATCTAAACTGCTTGCATATTGTCTCTGCCTGTTGTTTGTATCACAAAATAGAGACAAAATCTGCTCTCTTGAGAGCAGATTTACACACAAATGAAGCTTCCTCTCCACCTCCTTCAACCTGAGCTAAAATTTGTTTTCCCCTCCTTACATTGCCCTTTTAAAAAAGTTTCATTCCCTCCTATCAGATATTTAAAAAGAAAAATGTTTTAAAGGGATTTCTCCTCATTAAATGCCAACAAAAGAGGATTTTTTGAAATGGTGAAATGAAACGCTAATTTAATTTTTATATCTGTTCCATCAGCTTTTCTGCCTAAATTAATTAATAAATCCATTTTATAAACATGATTAGTGTGACTTTTCTAAAACATTTTTTTAATGAGAATTGCCATTTATTTTTAAAAAATCTTCAGACATAAATAGATATTTCTAAGAAATAATTTGGGGTACCTTAAGTCATAAAATCTTCAGAGAAAGGTTTTTATTTTTCTAATACATTATTTGCCCCTATGATGCCATCAAAGCAATGAATAATAATATAAAATTTGTAAGAAATAAGAAAGAATGTTTTTTTTCTTTTCTGAATCTCATATTTAGCCTCCAGATATCCTCAAGAAAACGGCATCTTATCAAGGGCAACTAATGTTATTAATCAAAGTGGCATTTGAATAAATGGCTTTCACTTTATACACAAGGACGATATAGATGATTTGCAGATATCAGTTGTTTATCACACTGAAGTATTTTGCTATCATAATGCCATTGCCTTGCCACGGATTCACTGGATGCAAACTGCTTACCGTTTCAAGGCTTATTCCAGTGGCAAAATATGAAACGATAACCTTATGAATATGCAGAGGATTTCCCCATGGCATGAACTGAAGTCTGTTTATGGTTGTGATTTGCAGCACAGCTAGAATTTGGGTTCAACATTAACATTCCTTTTATGTGTGACATGACAGTTTATAGTTTACATTTAGTTTACAGCATCTCTGTATTACATTCACTTGTAAATATAAATTATTTTTTTTTTGTAATCTGTTAATTTAAGGTAAAATCATCTCTCTAAACCTGCAAGCTTAGTTCTTATATATGAACGGGTAAGGGAGAGGGAGAAGAAAAGAGCATGAGGGAGAGCTCACTATAACTTAATCCTGAAAGGTATATAAAGTCTTCTGGTTCCCAGGCAGTCAGACAGTAGTGCCTGTGTCCACCTGCAATGTTCCCCATTAGCAGGAAGGAGTGAAAATACAAGCACTGAACCCAGGTAAAGCTACCATTTCTGCACCTTATGCTCTCCAATTCTCACCCGGGAGCAACCTTAGGACACATAAGCAGGCTTGCATCTTGGCTGCAGTGACAACTTCTGTGAGAATCTGTGTCACCCACAGTGTGTGGACCTCTTATATCTGGACAACTACCATAGCCAAAAGGAGGGGCAATGTTTTCCAACTGCTAGGAGGGAAGGGAAATGGGGATAGAGATTGAGAAACAGGGCAGGAAACACCGCACCACAGTTATGGGAATGCCTGCCCCAAAAAAAGCAGAGAATTTGATATCCAACGGGACAAGGAAGCAGGAGAAACTTACGGGGAAACCTTGGGAGTGGAGTCTGTAATTTAAGAACAGCTTTGGGTGTAGAAGGGTAATCAAGTGCAAGAGGATTTTATGAAAGGAAAGGTGTTAACCAACAATAACAGGAAGAGGAGAATAAGGCAGCCTGTCATATACGCAAAGACTGGAGTTTGGTACCTTAACAGGGTTGCATTAGAGACTCAGTTTGGCCTTTTGGGTTGGGTCTTTCATGTCTTCAATGTAGACAGTAGGAATGTAGACAATGTCTACAGTAGGAATAATATGTCAGCAGGGAGTCAAGAAGTTTCTTGGGGCATTCAAATATCAAGTGGCTGGTTTAGTTATCTCATTCCTGTTCCAGTTTAGGTTTCTTACAAAATATACCTTTAGGAGAAGAGATTATTTTTTCCAAGGTCACATTTCTTGGGCCTTCTCATCCATTGTTATTATTTTAATTATAAGTTTGAGTTTACATTGTTATTTTTGGAGAATTTTCTCCTCTTCAATAATAGTCATTCCTCACTTTCTAAGAAACAGCTTTTGAGTTTGTCTTTCAGATATGTTCCCTTGAAAAATTTTACTCAAGAGACCTCAGTCACTAAGCTGTCTGCTTTTCCTACTTTCCTCTCAAAGAACATTGTCTACCTTTCAGGCTTTATTACAGGTCTTTATTTTACTAAATATTAGTCTCAAGTAGCTTTTTGACTGTAGCATCTGAAGTAGATTTTCCTTGACCCTCTCTAAACTCATCATTACTGCAAGTCTGTTTGCAAGACCCAATGACTCAGACTTGATACAGGTAAATTCAGATTATTTCTGGGCACCTGCCTTTGCTACTTCTCAACAACCCAACTGTGCAAGCTGGACAGGAGGTACAATGCATTTCAGTATGCCCAAGGTAGAATCATCTTAGAAACCACATGCCCTGGGGGATATCCAGTGCATCCCAACATTAGGTAGGTCTAAAAAGCAAGCTATTTGTTACTTTGCAAAAAGGGTTAGAGGCTGTGTCTAATCCATGTAATTTGAGGACTCACTGCAGCTCACACAAACCAAAAGCAGAAGTCAAAATGCAGTGTTCATGAGTCTACCTCCTCCCTTAGTCCTCTTAGAAGTGTTATGAATGGATTTAAAATTAAGCTCTAAGCAGGTGGCCAAGTGAGTTCATCATAAAGATCACAGCTCTATGTTTATAACCACGGTAGGCAGATATGTTTCAGAAAAACAAAATCGTTACTGTCCAGTTGAAAGTGTCTGTCCTCTGTAAATAGAAGTAAAGACCGAAGGTCCAGATTTTTTTATTCTGGACAGTCATAAACCTCAATAATTTGGGGTATCCAGAGGGAAGCCAAAGACTTCACTAAGCCACATGACTTTTCACCATGAACTTCCAAGCTGCAGTGGGTTTTTTGGACTTTATTCATGCCTCCCCAAAGCTGCTTGAAATTTTGCATAATTCAACTTTTCAGAGTGAGTAAAGTTAAGAGGCAAGAACTAAAGGAAACTTCAAAAACATTTTGAATGGAAAATTCATGCTTATGTCTGGCAGAATATAGTCATATTTCTACGCTTATATTGATGTGCAACTAATGACATTTCATTTTTAAGGAATGATTACTCATGTTAGGAAACTAATAGGAAGTCTGGACTGGAAGAGTGATTTTGAAAATATAGCTATATTGAAGGGTTAAAAATCATTGATGATTGATTTCATGCTTGTATAACTGTAAAAATAGAAGCAATTTTATTGAACATCATTTTGTGAGTGTGCAAAGCAGAAATAAGCCTCCTGCATAGTCTTAATGCCTTACTGGCTTATTACAAGTAAATAATAATTACAGAGAGTGTTAAATGTTACTTCAAAGAAGCTGAGACAAGGGCCTTTTTCCTGGCCTTTATCCTTAAAATACCAGTTTATTCCTTAACAGCTGTGGCTGGGGGGAACCTCTACTGTCCCATGGCCTCCCGGGGTCTGGAGGGGATTGCGAAATCCCCACGTGGTCGGGAGTCAAGGGATGCACCACTCCGACACTGAGCGGTAATAGAAAGGTATTTAATTACCGATGTCCAGGGTATTTAAAACCTCCGGGCGGGGTTTGGGAGGTAGGATGTGATAAGGTAAGGGTTCAGGGGGAGTGGTGTGGGGGGGGGCACAGGGGCCAATAAGGGAGCAGGAGGACCAAAACCCAGTGGGAACCCAGGGATAGGGATTGACAGGTGAT
>JAWWMP010000001.1:97950336-97982356 GCA_035047865.1 Dendrocincla tyrannina
GAGCAGGAGGACCAAAACCCAGTGGGAACCCAGGGATAGGGATTGACAGGTGATACATCCAATAAGGTTGGAGGGGGGCGGGGAAAAGAAACAGTCTATTTTCGCATGTGTGCAGGGGCTTTTAGGGGTTGCAATCTAAACAGTGTAAACCCGTACATAAAAGACGCAAGTAATGTTGAATTATAAAGTCTCTAGTCCTTTAGAAGCTGTCACAGCACTGGTCCTGTCTCCAGGGGCTTCTTTCTCCACGATGTATAGTCTGGATAATCCTCTGTCTCTGCTCCGCATATGCTGTGGCAGAAGTCATTCCCAACAATTCCTTTCTACTAGCCACAATGCTAAGGTTTTGGGGATTTATGCCATTGGAAGTCACGAATAGAGACAGCAAATTATTTTGTTCCTAACTCATATTTGTAATTGCACAGAAAATAAGGCTTCATTCTTTCTAAAACATATTTCACATCTTTTTTTTCCATACTACTTTTGTTTTCTTTAAATATGGTGTTTAAATATGGAGGCCCCTGCACAGGGAACTCTTGAAACACAGAATTTTATATTCTTAGAAAATCAAAATCCCACTATCATAAATCCTACCTTATGACTGTGTAGCTCTGAACCCATCTGTTCCATTAAAGAGGGAGGGATACAACCTTCCTTTCCATCTCTCTCCTTTTTTATTATTTTCTCTTCTTTTTTCCCTCCTTCTTTGGCTTGTGCCTATGGGAGTGCTTATTGAAAGCTGTCATCTAGTGCAACCCCTGCTGACACTGAAGTCTTCAAATATAATCATCTAATGAGAGAAAGTAACACAAGGAGAGGAAAGACATGTTAGCTTAATGATTTATTTACTGTGTTTGAGGAGAGGAGAGAAGAAAGTGTTTATGCAGGGCTAAGAAAAGCCTAAGTGCTGTGATGTCCTGGTGCCCCCTTCTTTGCTGTTTAGCCCCAATCACAATGGCCAAAGTCAGTCAATTTAAGGGATAGTAATATACTTACCACAATACTCATTAAAAATGGACATCTGTCAGTAAACAATGTCAAAACTAGTTAACAATAATAGGGTTAGATAAAATTAAAAAGAAAACAAATATAGCAATGTAAATTTGTATTATGAATAGAGATTGCCACATATTCTATTATCAGCTAGACAAGTTAGCACCCAAACAGAGGAACCCAAGTGCAGTATAAGAACCATTCCAAAAGCATTTTGTTTCCCCAAGGAGGTAATAAAAGTACCTTTTCAACGACCACCATTGAATATTTAGCTTTCATGCTAATAGCTAAATGCTTTGTACAATGCTTAGAGAATATGCCAAGTTCAGTCCAGAATGTGAATCACGGCAGTCTTCATCTTCTATACAAAAAAAGCAAGACAAAACGTAAATATACCGAAAAAATTTGTCAAAGAAGCAGAAAAGTCTGTTCAAAGTGCAGATGTGGAGATATTGTGGTAAAATTCTGATGAAAGAATGAGGTTAGATTCAGCTCTAGCTGAGTGCCCAACAGTAGTGGTAGAAATGCATTTTTATCTTCTGTATCACTTCTAGTAAATCTGGACTGCAAATGAAGCATCCTGAACTGCTAAACATGACTGACAAGAGATATCATTATACAAAACTTAAAGACAAATTGAAACAATCATATTGCAATATATCACAGAAACAAGCAGGAACTGAAGAATGAGACATGGAGGATGTCAATGCAGCACAAAATGGCAAGAATAAAATTATTTGGAAAGCTCAGGGAAGGAGCAATGCAGAGACACAGTGGCACACAAACAGGTGGTGGCATGCCAAACAGGCAGTGGAACATTGGTGAATATATCAATTACAGAGAGTTCCATGGCACTGTGGAAAATAATAAAAAAAAAAAAAAGGAAAAAAACTAAACCAAAGCCCAGACAAATTTAAATTACAGAGACAAAACAAAATTAGAAAAGTATGAATTGCAAGTACATGATCAAATGACTTGGGCTTAAGCTTCAGAAGTGCCACAGATTCCGTTAAACTACCAGTAAACATGAACTTAGTGTCACTGAGCATGGGACAAGAAAATGTCCATGAATAGGTACAAGAGCTAAATTAAAATATTTTTTAAAAGCCAAATACTCACAGCGTGTCTTTGGCAGCATTTCGGGCGTATTGAGAACCACAGTTCCTACCTCAGAGAGCATGAGGAGTGTGGTGCCTCACGGGGCACAGACTGGCAGCTCTAATCAGTGAGCAGTCTGGTTGCCTTCAATTGCAGGAGCCTCCTCTTGGTGCTTCAGGGTCTTAGTTCTTGTTTATGTTTGTATAAATTCAGAAGCAAAAGGAAAGAAAATAATCAAAGAAAACAAGGGACATTGCTGAAGCCTGAGTAAGCAGAAGCTGGATAAGTGATGTAATTATTCAGATGCATAGGTCCAAAATGTTGAAACAAAGTGGAGATTAAATCTCACTGGAAAGTACTAAGGATGGAAGATTACACTTCAGCACATCAGTTCAAAAAACCTGATTTTGACAAGTTATATTGTGTGAGAAATCCAATTGTCTTGCTACAAGTTGAACATTACGAAGTAAATGCTGTTGTTCAGGGGAAAAAGATTATGAGGAAACACTATCAGTAACACTACTAAATAACCTGATATCTATATTACAAGTCAGTGAATGTCCTGGCTTTAGGAAATATTCATGGAAAGACATGACAAAACCTTTGCATACAAGGATTACAAAGGGCAAAATCTTTCAGAAGAAATCAGGGAAGTAAATGTAAACTAAAATTAAAGTAAGCTGCAATTGTATTTAACTGCAGTATCATAGTCGGTACACAGGTTAGTCTCTGCTGTAACATGAATCTAAAAAAACTGAGTGAACACAATATAGTGGATAGGTGTGCCTAAAAATGGGAAAGAAATTAAGCAATAGTACTTCTTCTCAGGTGCATGCAAATGTTTTGAGGTATGTAGCAGACAGATGTGCAAGACTTGGGGTTGCCTCAGCCAGACTCTGTAACTCTGGATCACCAACACCCCTGTGCTGTGCCATGATGTGAATAAGCAGGCAAATTTGTGGTGTGATGCCAATGAGTCAGTGCTTGGGGACTTTGTTGTAATGAAAGGAACAGCTGGTACCTTTTACATCAAGATTCCTATGACCATCTGAACAGAAATACACCCAAATTGAAAAAGGACATCAGGCAACTGTGTTTGCATGTATGAAATTTTTATAGGAAAAATTCTCTCTACAGAAATTTCATTTTGTGTTGTAGCTGGACTAGTTAAATTTCAGACTTTAATGGAATGATTAACAAAATAATTGAAACAATATCTTTAAATACCTTTCTCTATATAAATGCACATTCTCTATTTTGGTAGTACTTGGTTTTTCTCAATTTCTTTCCACAGTAAAAAAATCTGATGAAATCAACACAATTTATAAATTTCCATAACTTCAGGGAAAATTTGCTGTCAAATGCATTCCCATTGAAACAACTCTAACAGACTCGAGCACTTGAATCCAAGAGCTGACAAACAATCATAGCACCCAGCAGAAACAATCTCTTTAGTATAGACTGCTATTTAGATTTCTGGGAATCAGGCAAGCTCCAATACACAACCACAGTGACCATTTTAGACCTAGAAATGCCACATTTCAGGCATACAGTGCCAAACTGCATAGTTTTTATTTGCAAGTTTTAATTGCACTAAGCCTGTGCACATTGCCTGGAAGTGAAACTGCAACAGCATCCCAGAAAAAGTATCACAGAAAACAACAGTCTAACACATGTTCAACAATATCAAACCTGGGGGGTGGGAGGTGTGGGCATGGAGATTATATTTTTTTAAAAAAGTAAAATAAATACATGGTAAGGCAATCTCTAATGAAATAGTGCTCTCAGTGATGGTCCTAACAGCATCTCTGTATCATGTTGGATGCCAGTACAACGTTGGATGTCAGAATTCACGTCTGCCTTATTGTTGCAGAATTTTACCCCACTACAGCTGGGTGTAACAAAAAAGATGCTGTAAAGTCAAAGTCTACTGTGAATGCATGTAAACCTGATAAAATTGCAGGGATTTGATGGGGAACTTTTCAGAATAGAAAATATATTTGGAATGAAACAGTGTATTAAACAAATAACAGCTGCATAGTCATTCATATATCATGGCAGAGGATTGATATGCATCTTATACAAATAAGGATTTTTTATTCCTTCCCTAACAGAAGACAAAAATGAAGACAAGGAAGTACACATTTATCTAAGACTGGGATGCAGGATAGGCAGTAAAACAGCCCATCTCCAGCAACCAGCAGAGACCAGCATGTCATCACCCAGATAACCTGTATAAACCAAGAGGTCTTTAATCTTTCTTGAATGACAGTTTGGCAATTATGCCTGAATAATTATGCCTTGGGCACAGCAGAAAAACACTGACAAAAAGAAAACTGACTTTATAACCTAGTAATGATTTAATTACTATTAAAAATATAAAAAGAGAGAGACAGTAAGAGAGAGAAAAGGACATCTGCAAGTTTATATTTCCAGTGGCAAAACTTCTGGGCACATTCTATGTTGCTACATGTATTAGAAGTTTATTCAATACATTATGATATCAGTCATGTTAAAGTTGACAGCTGCACGCTAGGTCTATTTTGCTTCACTTCTAGAAAACATTTCAAAGCAAAATTTAGGGTATGGTTTGACCTTTGTGATATACCTTCAGGCAAGCTAATGGTAAAGAGTGATACCAAGAGTCTATGAGATTTGTTGGGAGAATGTTTTCTATTGTGCAAAGTGTATCAGTTTTTGCACTTCTGGAGGAGTAGAGGTTAGGGGAAGAGAGGGCATGGGAATTTGCTCCCATAAACATCTCACCTTTCCCATCTGGTTCAATAGGAGCATTGCAGGATTGACAGGTTGCAGCAAGAGCTCTTCCCCTGATAGCAAGTATCAGTGTCAAATTCTGTTCATGACACTCATAAACAACACTTGGTAACTTACTGGAATGGGCATAAGTGTTTCTACAGAACACTTTGTTGACCCTGGTCCTACTTATCTGTAATAAATTCAGGGCCAACAAAAGGTCTGTACAAAGATACGATATGCAGATGGGTCCACGTATCTTCAGTAAGATACAAGCTCCATTCAGTTCTTTTCTATTCAGGCACAGCATCACCCAAACATGCATGTGTCACTTCTAGACAGTGATGTGGATCTATCTGCACACATCTCTGTGGACACATTCTAAAGAAAATAAAGTAGGAAAGAGACTAGGCATTTTCATAGAATTCAAAAAAACTGCCTCTTTGCCTCCTACTGTACAGTAGCATTAGTGATAAAACCAGAGAGTTTGTTACTAGACATTAATTTATTTCTACAGGGCATTACAGACTGGCTGCTTCAGCCTCTTACTGTCTGTCTTGCTTTTCTGAGCAATTCTGAAGACACAGACTAGCCGTGAGGATTTGTCCTAACTCATGGTAACTCTGAATATCAGCAGTTCTCCTGCACAGACTGCTGCAAAATGCAGCATTGTCCTCATCAGTGTAACAGCAAGCAGAAATAACATGTGGGAATGTGGAAAAGGGATGCACAGACAAGCTATTTATTCTACTGGATAGAAGCCTCAGGTGTCTTGCCTGCCTGGTTCCTTCTTCTGTAAATGTGAAAGATTTAATAGGGAAAGTCTTGAACTGGGAAAGTCTGAAGAACAGAATTTGCATCTTTATTAATGGTCTTGTGTGTTATTCCAGCTTCTCTGAAAAGCACACTTCAGGCAAAAGGTAGTGCTACTCATGGTCATTTTATTTCATGTTTATCCACAAGATAAACAGGCAAGAAATCAGGACAGATTTTATATTTATGCAGAATGAAGTACCAACACTGATTCCAATCAAAGAGAATACTTAAACTCACACAGTTAAATTAAGTAATATTGTTTTGTTCTTTGTTCCCACAGACTGAAAATTCATTAATGTGCTAGGTAGCAGTAGCAAAGAATTTAAAAGATTTTTTTGTGTATGTGCATGTAGTTATAATAATTCTGTAATTCCTATAGAAAGTGCTGTAACTTTGCAGTATAACATCATCCTATTTCCTTCCCAGGCCCAGATAAAATTTGCTGCCCCACAGAGAGAAAAAAAAAAAAAAAAAGAGGGAAGAAATCTTTAACTAAACTAAACTACATTTAGTGTGAGGGGAAAGAAGGATAAGTTTAAAAGAAGACAGAGGGAAAGAATACTTTCTCTGTGCTAGCTATGTCTCCCAGACACAGATGCAGTCATATTATTGAACTAGATATATTAATGTTTTTCTCTGTCTCAAAACTTACTAAAATTCAGTGTTCATTTTGTAAAAGTTTGGGAGTTATTTGAAGAGTCAGATACTCATGTATCTTCTGACAGGGATCAATAGGTACAATCCTTTCCACTTTAAAGATCTAAAGCAAGTTGTTCTTCACATCTCAGGATGCAACAGGGCACAGTAATAAAACCTGCCATATTGACACAAGTACAATATAAAGAAAAATAAGATATAAAATATTGCACTGAATATGTGGAGCAATCCTCATGGGTCTCTAAAAGGGTACATGGCACTTACAGAAAATGCAAGAAACGGTGCAAAAAAACATGAAGAAACAAAAAATATTAAAGCCTGAGTCACAGTAAAAGTTATTTTCTTTATGTTTACTTTTTCTTTGTAGAAGAAAAAATTACAGATTGTATTCTTCTATGTTCTTAAAAATAGAACAGAATGTTCTTTCACAAGGCATACATGGCATTATTTTTCTCTGTTGGATGTCTAGATTTAAACTGAGTATCAGACATGTTTCTCTAACTCCTTGTTATATAGATTTATCATTTCAAAATGGAAAGAAAGTCAAAATATCAATATCAATCCTGGACCTCAGTGAAAAATGACTTATCAGCTCCAAGAAACCTTGCTGCATGGTAGTTAGCCCATTTGTCTGAGGGATGAGTGAAGCAGGCTGATGATCTTCAGAGAAATATGTCCTCTGAAGGTCTCCCTTGGAGAGTGTTTAACATTGACCTGATGGCAGGATAAAGCAGGATAAACCCACTATGCTCTGTGCAGAGCCATAGGCTCCACCCTGGCCAGGGAACTTGCACCCTGGGATATGCTTGGACCTTTGGAATTCAATTTTTATGCCTCAGCTTTTTTAGATACATTTCTGTCCTTCTGTTTTCAGCTGCTCTTAATGCTTTGTCTTTATACAGGTGCTGTAAGATATGCTCTGCATAATACTGGTGGTCATGACTAAAATATAAATGTGTGGGTGTGAGTGCAGGGACTAGGGAGACAAGCAGGGAACCTGTGGAAAGAGATGCCTTTTATGTGTTTCCTCTCCTTCAGTACTCCTGATTCTGGGAATGTGGTATGTTTGAAGTTACATCAGAGCACATCAAGCAGCAATCAGCTAATTACACAGCTGGACCTGAACTAATTCTGAATGGAGCCCATGTGTGGGCTCTGCTTGTATGAGCTTCAAACCAGGACACATCAAATGTGAGCTGATTGCAGTTTGCAGTTAGCTTAAGTGTTTCTTTGTGCCGCCCCTGAGTTTCTCCAGATCCCATTACCAAGAGTATGTGAGCTGCCTGGTCAGCTGAATCAAATCCAGCTGAGGTGTAAAGGGCCAAGGTCCTCCGCAGATCTATAACTTAGGAAACAACAATATATATCTGCCCAACGTGCCGAACAAGTTTTCTATGAACTAAGCTTGCATCTCACAGATTCACTGGATTCTCACACATTCATCCAGACTTTGTGTTTATGTGATATTGGACAAGAACTACCCTTTGTACTTTGCATAGCCCACTAATTTCTAGGCTGAAAGAGCCACCTCCATTGAGAGCCATGAAACTGGGGTCACTTCTGCATTTTCCTAAGCTGAACCACAATAAGACTAATGAGAAGAAGCAACCAGCTCAGATTTTTATTTAAAATAGTTAGAGATTCCCTTGCTACATTTATTTTTTTTAATAAGACAAATTTATTTCAAGTTCAGCATTGTAAAGAGTACCCAAATCAAAAATCCACTTTGTAGATGCTGAGTTCATTAACATCACTGTTAACAGAAGAATCCTCTTCTTAAATTCACTGTTAACCTAATTAATTTTTTTCTCTCTTTCATGTGTTCAAAGCATAGTTTTTTTTGAAGCAGGATCAGTACCAATCAATCCAAGTCTGTATTTTAATGAATTTGTCCATACAGTCCTTACACATCCAGAATACTGTCCTCTCTAGCAGTGTTTCTCTTTTCCGAAATGGTAAACAAATAGCAATAACAGATTTGATACTAGGAAGATCTTTGCATCTTCCTATGCATCAGCCACATTTCCAGGAAGGATTTAATGTGAACTGTACACTCAGTTAGTGGTGCCGTGCTGCCTTCCCAGAAATGCCATCAGAGTGGTACTTCCAGGAATAATATTGCAACAACAGCTACAACACAGCTCTTCAGTAAAGACACAGGACTAGATTCAGCCTCTTCTCTAATCAAGGGAAAATTCTCAGCACAGTAAAGTCTTGCTGAGCATCCAGCGCTCAGGCAACACATATCTGCCAGCTCCCAGTGCTCTAACAGGTCCTGCCCTGTTCTCCAGCCCTGCCTATGCCCAGCTAGAAATCCCTATCCTCTCTTTCCAAAAGTCAAATCTCTGCTTCCTCTAGGCCTTGGGTCTGGGAAGAAAGCAAAAAGCTTTTCCTCGAGTCCGTGCTGCATCTGCTGCAAAGCCAGGGATATGCTCAGTGGTACAAAACAAGTCCAGGGATTGGGAGAAGGCTGTGTGTCTCTGGGGCTGATTCACTTCATGTGAAAGCCAGTGCTAGTGGAGGAGATGGGAATCTAAGCTGCTCATGGCAGATTGGCATATTGCCAATTGTGTTATCCAGTGTTTTCCATGAGGAAAAAAGAACAGTCCATGGAAGAACCTATTTCATCTGCACAACAATCAGTGTCTAAGGCAGATTTCAGTATAAAGCTTTCTTTAATACAAAAGTGTACAGGGTATTATTGGTCATCAGTAAACACATCTGTACTGCTTTAAAATGTATATTTGTGTATTCTATTAGGTTATCATACATCAAAATATTTGATTAGATTACCTAACAAAATATTTTGTCAGCCACCTCTATGCAGTTGCTCAGGCTGGAGAACATGCTGTATCAAATCCCGTGGCACTTCATTCTGTTTTACCTAAAAATGTTTCCTTCTACATCACCATACATGCAAAGTAAATATTCAGGACCATGTAATACAAATGTATGCGTGATGTCAAAATTCACTTACAGCCATATCATCATAACTTGGTGATTTGTGTGCTTGTGGAAAGGAGTGAAAAGTAGTTTAATGAAATGGCAGATAAAGTATTCATGAAAATACCACCAGTAATTTTCACACTTCAGTTATTAATACTAATGGAGAAAGTCACTCTGGAGTGACTCCCATGCAAGATAATTAGCTTGAACCAGGCTGAACCAATTTGGAACAAACAAGATATTCCCCCGCTCCTCCGATCATGAATTTATCTGCTCTTTCCCCAGACAAAATAAATTAACAACTAAACTGTGTGCAGGCTATGTAGGTCACACAATTGATGTACTACCTACTGCAGCCTCCCTCAAGAATTCATTTGTTACTACTGAGCAGCTGTGACAATCTCTCTGCACTGGAGTCATCTGTCCAGAATGTAACATAGAAAATGCTGACTGCTTCTTTCCAGCAAAAGGCGAAAATCAGATGAACAGGTGTCTCTCACATCCCCGAGATCCAGCTCAGTGGTCCAAGATGCTGTTTCAGGGTCCAGATGCAGCACTTGCTTCAGTTATACTGGGGCACAACAAAGCATGCTGTCATTATCGTTTCTCTGGCAGTGTGGGTGTAAATAATGTGCCCACATTAGTGAAGCTCAAGGAATCTCCATGGAAACATTTAATCGTTGACATTTAAGCTCCTTGTGCCGATAAGGGAAGTAGCTGACTCCTGACCTATCACTAATGCTTTATCAAGGTAGGAAGCAAGATTTTTTTTCTTTCCTTGACATGGCTAGAAATGATACAGTGACAGTAAATGCTATTTTATCTTTTATCTTTTCTCTCTTTCCTCTCCTAGGCATAACGTGCTGTTCTACAATTGGATGTCTTTTCTTGACCTTTTCTTGTTCATATCACATTTAGACAATGTGGGATAGGACTGACTAAGGGAATGCTGACCTGCCAACCCACCCTCTAAAGTAGCATAGCTAACTTATTTGAGATTGCAAAAAAGTAAATCCAGAAAAGCTCTCAGATCATGTGAGGGAAATCAGAAGACCCCTATGGGAAGGTACTCTAAAGTGCTATTGCATTTCCCACAGTATCAGAAGCATACACACTCTCACTCCTCTGATACATACAAATAGCTTCATTAGAACTTCTAATGAACCCAAACTCCAATTGTCCCATGCAAGACATGAATGAACTTTCTGTAGTCATTGCTGCTTTTGGAGTACTTTTGTCTCATCCCAAGCACAATCCATTTGTGCCAGAAACCAGGACATCCCTGGAATTCAGATTAGTCTAAACTTTCCACCAGTCAGCAGCTCTACCAAACTCCTCATTCCCAGCCCCCACAGCACTCTGAGTGCACAAAACCCAGTCCCTTCTCAGCAGCAGCTCCCAGTCAAGCTTTTCCACTCAGAGCAGCCCAAGTCCGCCATCGACCAGAGACACCCTCTCTTGTTTTGAAGTGACAGCCAACCCTTAAAACAAGTATTGCAGTGTACTGGCTTCATTTTGAACTGACAAATATCTCCAGTAGTACCCTAAAAGTCTGAGACAGTCTTCCCTTCCCACACTGTTTCCATTGAGACAGTGGCATTTTGATGGCAAACCCATGAGATCAGCTGCCCTCCATCCAGCTGTTAATCAGTCACAGTTTCAGTCACGGTTTTGTGACTGGTTTTTTTTTTGCTGGCTCTGACATTGAGTTGTGCTTCATTATAAACTGTGGTTTGGGTTAAAGCAAAACTCTTGAGTGTCTGGCTTGTCTTGTGGAAAGAAAACGCACATCATTCTTTTACTGGTTTTATTCCAGAATAAATTACAGGATTTATTCTCACTATGATAACCATATATAACTCCTGTTACACCTAGCATGAAAGAGTGGCTGCAGAAAAGATATGAGGTCTTACGTCACTACATCATACGCTATTGCATTTACCACCTTTGCTATTTTTATGGCATTTACTCGTGTATGTGGTGGGGTACAGATTTGTCTGTTTTCAAACTTTCTTATTACTAAATTATAGGCTTAGAGTCTGTTTAAGCAGTCTAAGCTTAGTGCTTAGAACAGCATAGTGTTAGTTGAAGTTCCTACAGGAACCACAGACACAAAGATAGGGAGCTCTCCTGCATCTGCTATAGATCCCTCTCCTAGTCTTGGAGCAAGATGGTTTGCCATTTTGTGTAGAAGAAAATAACATAAGGAGAAATGCAATGTAAGAATACTTGGGATTTTCATGTAGAAAATATTATTATTAGAGGAACTAATATATTATCAGAAACTAATAGATCTGCTCCCTACCTCTGGAAATTGATAGTAGAAGTAAGTGTTGCACTAATTTGCATCGATAGTGCAGTTGATACAAGGAAGACCTAAGCAGCCTGCAGGGAAAATGGAAGGTTTCATCCATTAAAATATAGTAATGCATATCAGCTATGGATGATATTCTTTTTAGTTCATGCTTTTAGAATTCATAACCCAAGCAAGCATTTATTGTAAAATTTTGCTCATTAACATAATACTAGAGGCTTTTAAACACTTAGAATAGGCTGTTTTACCTATATAAAAGGTGTATAAACACTATCAAAGAAGTGGCCCTACTGGCTGTCAAAAGATGAAAACATAACATCATGCTGATTAGCTGGATTTGAGTATTTAGAGTAGGATATGCACACATTTTTATGTTGAAGGTCCTGACTTCAAATGGAGCTTGAAATGCAATCAGCCAGTATCACTCAGATGCCACTTCCCTCAGATTTTACACCTCATGGATCTAAGAGACTTGCTTTCTGATCTTATTGCAGGAGGTTTCATTCAAAAGAACTATGTTTTAATTTGAAAGCCACGTGTTTGTTCTGAGTTTCCTGTTTTCTTGCATTACGGAGATTGATTTTCAATTTTTATCTCATTAAGACTGTGTCCCTGGATTGTTGGAGTTTTTTAATTGATTTATGCTTAATTGCTACACCTTAGCGGTTCCTTGAGGTTTGGAAACATAATCCAGTGTATCGAAACAATGTTCCTTGGTTATGCCAAAGGCAAGGAATAAATTAATTATTTAACATTTATGTGCCCTTTTTATCATCAGCAACACCCATTATATGGGAGGACTGTTGGGATAGAAAGAAAAAGCTTGATAAATCAGCATCCTGGCACCTTAAATGCTATACTTTGCATTAAGAATGGAGAATCAGCTCTGCTCCTACTTCCAGCTGTTATTAATCCTGACATGTTCAGAGATTTTTGGCACACAGTGTTTTAACCTCCTGAAGTTTAAATACATTTAACATTCTCCCCTCCCCCTGTTCCCCATAATGACTGTAGTATGTGAATTTGTTTTATCTCAGTAATCATATCCTTCTCCCTCTGAGAACAAACTCAGCCCAGCACCCTGGATACAGGCGTAGGAAGAGCAGGCTTATCTGTTTGTACAGAATGTGCCATTGCCTGTTACCATAGAGCTAATGCTACTTAATATCATTTAAATAATAATTTATATTGCATAATATAACTTATGCTGTTGTGACCTGATAAGACTAACTACCATTGATTATTTACAATATGACCAATTGGTGCTTAAAAACAGATTCTGGAGAGAAATTAAAAAAAATGGAAACATTGTCATAATAACATACATTGGTTGCTGGTCTTGACAGTAAGTACCTAAGCTCAAGAGGATTTCAGAAACATTCATTATGTACCAGACTGTTTTTCCTGCTTACATCCTTCCCCATGGAACCTCAGCTGACAAATTACTTTTGTATGTTAGCTAGGCAAACTAAAATGTCTGCCATGTTCTCTTTCATTATAGGACTACACAAAATTTGCAGTAAGGATATGTGTCAGATAAATGGTTTCTAATGGGACTTACTCATTTTGGAGGGATATACTTGAGGAAAACCTTGAAATGCTGCTCATGGGGCTATAAAACACAAACTTGTGAGCTCAGACCAGAACGTTGCCTCTGTTAATTGCAGTGGGACAATGACTGTGAATAAGATTTACAATTACTTAGGCTTGCCAGATCTGTAGCCTTGAAAAAGGCTCCACATAACAGCAGTGACAGCCAGTGACATTTTGCTTCCTGTTGAGAGACTGCAGTTATATCACTATGGAACAATAATTTTTTTTGTGACAGGAACTGCTCAAAGAAACAATGAGGAATATCTGGATAACAAAGGGAAAGAGGGAAAGAAAGAAAAAGAAAGAGAAGGAAAAGAAGGAAAGGAAGGAAAGGAAGGAAGGAAAGGAAGGAAGGAAAGGAAGGAAAGGAAGGAAGGAAAGGAAGGAAGGAGGGAAGGAAGGAGGGAAGGAGAGAAGAAAAACTTCAAGTCACTTTATATTTGATGCAATTACTGCCACAAAATAAGATAACTTCTTTCCTAGAAAAAAATAAAGGGCTGACTTGTACTAAAAATCATTAGGCATGAAAAGGAGTAACAGTTCTGGGGAACAACTCCAGTTTCTAAAACTGAGAATATCTGTATAACATCAAAAAATTCACTCCTGTCAGACCATTTGAAACATGTTTAACAAACTAGACAGTGTGGCATAACTATAGCAAGATAACACACACACAACAGGTACAGTCCAAAGGGGCAGCACCGCAGGTATAGGGCATATGGCAACAGGGAGGAAAACAGTAGGAAAAACTGGAATCGGTAGGAACAACTGAACAAAAGGTTTGTCTTTCCCACGTTCTCTGATGTCTGGATGCTGCAACATGAAGAATTTTGATTCAGCAAAGTCCCAACCATCTTTCCAAGATAGTTGCCTATACCCTTCCTTCTAAGAGTGTGGCAGGACTTCCTCTGCTCTCCAGGAAGGAGGAGCTACTCCCTTTCTCCTACTCCTGTTTCTTAACACCTGTTAAAGATCACCTGAGCAGTAGAAATCAGAAGCTTATCATTAATTTCCCTTTTGTGTAAATGAGATTTGGATTCTTTTCAGGTGCTTGGGATGACTTCAAAAGTGGCTGGACACTAAAATAGAAAATAAATCACTAAATAGGTTAAAATAGTTGTGTTTAAGAGAGGAGGAGGTCAAGAAGGTTGGAATTTGACCATTAGCCCCTCAAGCCTATAAAGGCCCCTGCTTAGGCACACAGGGTTTCCCTGACATAAACCTGGTGTAACACAGAAGCACATTAGGCCTTTGGCATTTTGATATTTACCAGGCGTGCCTGGATAACAGGCAATTTAGCTTTTGCAGCAAACTGGCTCTACTGGTCTGATTTCATTTTTCTGAGCAGCAGTTGCTGGTCACTCTATTTGGCTAGTACTACATTTGACCTCCCAAAGATATATGTGCCTTAATGTTCTGTTGACCTCAATAGCATTAGCTGGAGTGAACAAAAGCCAAGGGAGTGGGAAGATCTTTGGAGGATCAGACTTACTTGCACTGTAAAATCTGAATCTAAAGGGCATCACATCAAACTAATATCTGATACAATTCTGTTGACATTCTACTGGGAAGAACATGGATATTTATAGGAGTAAGGTAGGGACACACTTGATTATGCTATTAGGAGCTGGCATTCAGTTAAAAATTAGAGGGAAAGGAAATCACCATTAACCAAAGGTAAACTTTATCAAGATTTTTATTACTGAAGATGGAGCTTTGACAGTTGTTACTGTAAGGACATTTCTATATACAATAGAAATAATCTTTGTTCAGATATCTACTTGAGGTAGAAAAATCCATTTTTATTAAATTACTTCTTGGGGATTAAAGTAGTGTTTCCAAAACCACATGTTCTCAAATACTTCAGTAATATTTTTTCATTAGTTTTTTGTAAAATGTAGAATTGTGTGGGTTGTGTTAAAAAATAAAAAACAAATGGCATCAATAACTTAAATATCTTAATTATGCTGGTGGCTGGAGAACTACACTAAGCAGTTCAATATAATTCTGTAGAAAACATCTAAAAGACAATGCTCATTCTATATAGTTATTGATGCCATGTGTGTGGTGTAAGGCAATACATCTCTTAATACAGTCCCTTCTACACAGCAGATAGCCAGAAATTTTACCAATTTGCAACATAACTCTTGCTCTATGTAAAACTAAACTTAAACTAGAAAAAAAAGAGCCATTTTCTGGGCCATACTTAATAGTGGTGTGAGTTATTTTTGTTGACAGAGTGCCCAGAATCTGCCATTAAAATCAAGGAACCGTTTTAACAGGTGATATAAAAAGTTCATTTGAAGTAACTTCTGTTCAAAATGCCTTATCAACTGAGTTGATCTTACATGCTAAGAGGAGTGCTCACATGACAGAAGTACTTACAGTGACAAAATCGTAGCTGGAAAAAAGAGTAATAAATTGATGAGCCTGATAAAGAAACTCTGGGTATTTTCTGTTCTTTACACACACTTTAAAATATTGTTTTCCATTTTCCTTCTTCAAAGGTCTGGCTTTTCATACTTTCATGAAGCCATTTCCATTTGTGGTAGTATCTGACATTGACGTTGTCATCAGACAACACCGGTGTGAATAACAACTGGAAAGGCAGGATATCTGTGCAACTGCAAGCAGGGGTGTTGAATGAGAAAAACATCTTTTGTTGAGGACAGATGAGCTACAGTCTGCATATGAGTCACTTCACCTTTGCTTGCCTAGGCTCTTCAACCTGTCAAGTGATTTGTCATGTTCCTGAACACATATTGTAGTAAAAGTTCTTTGCAGAAGTTGGAACCAGGGCCTGAGAGGAACTTTGGATGAAATTCAGCATGAAACATTATGAGTGTTTTTTACCTGGTTTTTTTCCTGGGTTCTCTCTTTTTTTCTTTCTGGGCTAAAAACTTGTTTGTGTTCTGTCTAGCATTTGTAATCCCTGTTATACTGTGGGAGTCTTTGTGTCCGAACCTTGAATGAGTTCAAGAAGCTAGATTATGAATTAGAAGTTTTTTCTTTCATCTTCTCAGCTCAGACAAGGAGTACATCTGTGCTGTGATTTCCCTTACTGGTTCCTGTTTATATTTTTAGTGTATTTCAAGTTCTCAGTGCAATTCTTTCCTTCTGCATGGCAGTTGTTAGCTGTGAAAGCTGTTTGCTTGTGTCTTGAATCTTCCTGTCCAGTTCTATTAATTGTTTGAATTGCCAGCAAAAAATATTACATTAACTCATTTTTTAAGGTTACAGTGATCTGAAAGCTCTAAGTTCTCACTGTCTGCATAGTTGCTGCATAGTTGCTATTTCATGCTACACATCTATTTAAATGAAAATCCTGTATTGTCACAATGGCTTTCTTGTGTTTTCTCAGGGGCAAATAGTCCAAGGTTAAATATAATAATCATGTACTTACCCCTGTCTTAAGCCAATCCATGTGAATGAAATTTATCTTTGAGGATATAATTTGCAAAGACAGGAGCACGTGGAGCTGTTGAGAAGAGTCTGTTTAAATTATAGGACAGACTGGTGGCTCACTGCTGGGCTGAGTATGCACTGCCCAAGAACAGGCCTAATCATCCACACCAACGATCATGACTAGAGTTTTCAGAAAACTATGAAAACTTGTGTAGTGTCTATTCAGAGATGCTCCTGTCTAACATAGTGGCCAAAGGAAAAGCTACACCTACATCCAGCATATGGCACATGAACACTGTTGTTACAATAATTAGATTAATTCTTTTTATTAAAGGATATAATTTTGGATACCAAGATAACACTGTGTTATTTTTCTCCTAAGCAATAAATGTTGTATTTTGTTAAATATTTTGGACATGTTGATTTATAGTGTCCTATCTAAATCGCATGGGAAGGCTAGATATATGTGGTAGTAGAGACATAAATTCTTCTACAAACATAATGACTTATCAGGCTCTTCATCCCTAGAGCAATTTAAAATTATGTCTGATACAATTTACAACCTGTAGAAAAGAGGTAGCACCAGAAAAATTAATTATTCTTGTGATAGTGCTTTGCTAGTTTTGCATCAGAACAACATTTGAATCAAAGGACCTTTTCTGATTGCTAGACTACAATCAATGTAAAAATCATATTCAGTTTTGTTACAACATCAAATGAAACAACCTGCCCAAAAACATCCTTATCCATTTGGTAAGCAGGATTGTAAGATAAAATGCATGCCTTGATCCTGTTAGATATATATTTGTGAGTCTTTTACTACTTTCATCACTTTCAGTTCCTTTTAAATTTAAATAGCTTTTAGTCTTTCATATCAGAGACCTTATCTGAGGCACTCTTTACCATCATTATGTCTGCACTAATAGTTCAAAGGTCTAATGGCAACTTTTGTCAAACACGGCAGATAGAAATAAGAGACATAAACAGAGCCAGTAGGAGGCACCACAGCTCCACTTTTCATTGGGTCCAAAATAATCCATTATAGAACATGGATTATGGGCGAGCTGTATTACCCGTGTGCATTATATTGATGCAACTATACTTGAGGCTTGTTGTCTTAAAATAATATGAATTCTACGTATTTTCAATATCCTTCTGGGTTTGGCAATTGCTTTGCAAGTGATTCGGGGCAATGACAGTGGATGCAGATAGAAAACCTAAAGTTCAACTTCTGATTTTCTTCTGGTCTCTCTCCTGATGGTCCTACAGACAAAGAAAACAAATGTGTTTGACAAGACTAGGACAGTCACTCCCTATAAATAACACCTGATTCAGGATCTAGCTATGCATCTATTTAAGTACCATAAAGACAATTTTCTTCTTCATCTGAATTTCAGCCCTAGACTAATAATGCTCCTGAAATACCAGTTATGCCCTAATCAAAGTCACATAGATATTTCTTTATTTCAGGTACTTGCTCCCTTTTCAAATCTAAACATCATGATTGAGATATGTTTGGATTTTAATTCCCCAGAGGAGATGTTGCCACAATAGTTGTCGTGCTGTTGTGAATGGCAATATTATAAATTGAGAATTATAGCAACCTGTCCTTCCCAGGAGAATGTTTGAATCCAATTGAAGCCTGAAAAACTCCCAGCGTTGTCATCCTCACAACAGCATGCTTCATGAGGAGTCATGCAATTTAAATGCAGCTGCAGTGAGATTTGATCACTAGTGAAGGGTTTTAATTTGATGGAGTACTCATCAGGTACATGCTTGTGAATATTTCATACACAGTAATTTCCAGAATAACTCAGCATTTAATACACTGACCATTTCAAAAATATCTGCTGTCCTGCTTTCTGGAAAACTTGGCCTCAGGCTGAAGCCTTATCACCAGTCTGTCCTAGATTATCCCATTGCAGAGCTCTCCACTGGAACTGTGGACATGTAGGACTTATCTTAGAGGTCTAAACTGCAGTAAAATGTAGCAGCTTTTGAGGTAATTTAGGAAATTGAATTAATCCAGCTGTCATATCACATATTTCCACATGATCTAATTTTCTCTTTTCCTAGCTAGTTTGGATACCATTACATAATGTGGTTAGAAATCAGCTCAACTTCCTTCACGTGCACTGTAGGTGTACATTCAGACATCAGCTCACTCAAAGCATTGACCACAGTCATTTTGGATCTGCTCCATAGGGGAGCACAGAGGAGAGGTAAATTGCCATGAGGTGTGCAAACCATAGTCACTCTGGAAAGGTACTGTATCAGCTGTACTTCTCTGAACACCAACAGCTTTGCATCCACGGAGGGTTATTGTCATCACCAGCAGTAACAACATAAGAGTGAAATACTCAAACTAAATAATCATCTGCCAGAAGGGGATTTCTGTCCACTGTCATTTCCCTTCACATACTATACAGATGGCCAAGACCTTCCTAGAATTGTTACGTGGGGCACACATACTCTGTATCTTTCTTTCATATTCTGAATAATATTTAAATGTAACTTTTTCCATGTACTAACAGGGAGTCTGTTTTACCATATCTTGTTACTGTTTAGTTCCTCCATATACTTTTTTTTTTAGATTTATTTTTATGTTTGCATAAAAAAGTATTTTTAAAGGGTGTTTTGCCAAGGCTTCCAGGTAGTTTCGTTTCAGATAGGGCTGTTCAACAGCCAGGACCCAACTGCCATGATCTCTTCAGATTTCCAGGCCCGAAGACTATTGTGCAACACAGAGTAAGAGAGCAGAAACTGTACATCTGCCTAATCTAGAGATTGCTGTTATTGTATGTCTGGCAAATATAAAGATTGCTGTTATTGTTATGTTTCAGTTTCTGGTAATATATGTACACAAAAGTTGTAGCCATGAATGATTCTTATGGAACTGTTGCTTGAAAGGTATCTCTAGAGGTCTCCTAGTCTAACTTCCAACATCAGTAAGTCCTGGCTTTGTCTAGCCAATTTTGGAAATGGGAATTGGACTAGGTGATGTCCAGAGGTCCCTTCCAACTCTAACTGTTCTGTGATTCTGTGTTATAAAAAAAAAAATCCCAGAAATTATTTCTGTAGGTCACACATCCTAGTCCCTGACCATCTTGAAAACCCACTGTTAAACACTCTTCTGTTTTCATACCATGTCTTTTGAAATGAGAGAACCAAAACTGAACCCAGTATTACAGAGATGGCTTCATGACCAAATAGAGGGGTACACTTTTTCTCCAGTCTGCAGACCATAATTCCCCTAATGAAACTGTGCTTTATTTGCACTGAGAACCTGAGGAATTTCAGGTTCTTTTGAGAAAGTCAGCTGGTCAGCTCATCTTGTCTGCCTGTACAAATGAGTGGGAATTCCCATCCTGGTTGCAGGCCTTTATACTTCTTGTTTAATTTCATGGGGTGTCTGTTGTCCCAGTTCTCAAATTTCACAAGGTCTCTCTAGGTTGAAACTGCTATTCATTGTGTTGATCACTGCCCCTAATGTGTGAATTTTGCTGAGAGTGATTTGTGTGTCACCATTCAGGTCACTGATGAGGACCATGAACAATGTGAACCCCAGTGTTGATGTACAGCCTACAAGACAACTCTACTCATCACCCTCTGCCAGCCAGACATCACACCACTGATTACTATCTTCCATGCCTGACAGTCCAGTCAGGTTTCTAGCAGTCTATTTGTCCTGTTCACACCCCCGAGCTTTCAAGTGAAAATACTTTGACATAGAGTGTCAAAAGCCTCATTGTTCATCAAAATCACCACTCTCTCCTTATCCATATCACGAATTATTTTGCTACAGAAGGCCACCAGGTTGGTTAAACAAGAGTTGCCCTTGGTAAAATTGTGTTGACTGTTCCTAATTACTTTCTTGTCCTTCACAAGCTGGGAAATGGATTTCAAGAGAACATGTTTCATGATTTTCCCAGCAACCGAATGGAGGCTGACTGGTCTATAGCTCCCTGGGTCCTCCACCTTGCCTTTCTTGAAAAGAAGCATAGAGTTAGACTTTTTCCACGTAAGAAAGACCTGCCATGTTTTGCCACTTTTTTCACAGATGATGATAATAATATCACCATCACATCCACAAGCTCTGCCACCATCCTTATGTAAATCCCATTATCTCCATAGATCACAATGAGTTCAGCTTCTCTAAGGAGTCCCTAATGTATTGTTCCTCCACTGCCTTTTGTGCTCCCCCTTCTCAAATTCTGCTGGTTTGGGAGAAGGCTTTGCTTACTGGTATAAGCAGGCATTCAGTGCTTCAATATTTTCAACACATATGTTCTTTTTTGTTCCCTCTAGTCATCAGTGAATCCATACTTTTTTCCTGAGTTTTCTTTTGCAAATATTGTGACTGTGAAGACCCTTATTATTGTGCTAAATGTCCCTCACCCATCTGACCTCCAGACAGGCTCTAGTCTTACTGGTTTTATCCCTAAGAACACAGGCAATTCTATTTTTCTTTTTTTTTTTTTTGCCACTACCTTCTTCTACCTCTTGTATATTTCCTCTCTGTGTTTCAGCTTCTTAGCCAAGCATAGCTTCTGCAAAAATTCAGACCCTTCCTTCACAGCAAGATGGATAACTCCTGAGATTTCAATAAGTTCATGAAAAATCAGCCAGTTTTTCTTACTAGAGAATAAGTATGCACCTCTTTGGCTGGAAATTACATGTATTGTGACTTGCCTTAATTTCCCTTAAATATTAAAAAAAGCTTCTATAAGTGGTAGAAACAATATTCTGTTTAATTACCCGGTTAAACAGCTTTTCTTCTTAAAATAATAGCTGCACTATACTTCAAATAGGCATATGTTATAATACCAGAGAGAAGTACTGTAACTATATATTGGAGAAAGAAGTGGGGGTGGAGCATATGCACATTCACTCACTATAGAAAATTCTTCACATCCTTATCAGGTTTGGAGAGAGAAGGGTTGTGCATTTAGCCATTCCCTTCCCACTTTCAGGGTTCACGTCACCCCAAGAGTTAGTGTGCTGCTCAGTTGCCCCTTGAGTCTTGAGCTATCTGAATCTGAAGAATATCTCCCATGAGCTTGAAGGAAGAAATACACCCTTCCTTCATTCTGTGGAAAGACCTCCCATTCTTGCACCTGCACACAGCCTCTCTCCCCTTCTCCCTGGAGCTGGTGCAGAGTTGTCCAGGCTGTCTGGCTGTGTGACACTTGGCACAGTGTAACTCCCTGCTGCTTGCCTGTCCCAGTGAGAAACCCCCCTTAGCAGATCCTGTAGGGCCAGTTTGTTCCAACTGCTGTCTGCTTCCCTGTCCTCAATGCAAAATTCCAAACCCTCCTCCACAGCTCTGCAACTGTACCTGAACCTTAGCTAAGGAGTGAGGGCCACGGCTTCAGTAATAAGAGTACAATCTTTGTTCTGAATTAATAGAACCGGAATTTGACATCCTGAACATCCCTAAACAGTTGATAGGGCTACTCTCTTCACTCTCTACACATTGCTTTTGTAGATGTTGAAAGCCAACATAACTAGCAGGAGAGGTAAGATAAATGAGTATTTGTAAGAGACAAGGACTACAGTTGCCTGCTAAAATAATAAAGCAATCATTTTTTTGGTGATGGGATAATGTCAGGATAATTAAACACCCACCTTACACGCCTGATCAGCTGTCAAGGGAGGGAGAACAGTTACCTGATCTTTATTGTATCTAACCTGATGGTGTAAGCAGCATCCATAGCAAGTGAGAAAGTGTGATGCAACTGAGAAACATGGAGGGTGAAGCTCCTCTGATTTAGAGAAAGGATTACTTGAGATGTCTGCGAGATGTCTCTGACCCTCCATTTTGAATCACAAGAAACCACCCTGTTAGCAAAAACTAGAGGACCAACCCTGTCATTTTGGCAAAGGCTAAGAAAGTAGATGGTGCCAATGTTTACTATTGTCTGGGTTGGGATAACGCCTTCATACTTGGAGAATAAAACATAGGTAAAATGTAGGTAAAGAGTGGTGTCAGCATGAAACTGGAAACATATAGAGAATAATGTGATCTTTATCTGATATGGTTAACAGGTTAACCGTGCAAAGTGGATTTGCATTTATATTAGCAGCACTTTTCCAAATATAGATCATAAGAAACTAGTAAGAAAAGTCATGAGGGAATTATGAAGACCGGTCAGGAAAAATGGATTAATAATGGATAATAAGCGGGCCCCTGAAGGATCATAATAAATGACAAAGGATCCTTCTGGCAGAATATGACAGATGAGGTTGCCTGGAGCTATTTTCTATTTAACATTTATATTAGTGATTTAGAAATTGATTTGATATGGAGTGCATCAAAATTTATAGATGAGAAAAGCAGGAGGATTTTTAAAGTTGATACTTGTACGACACAAATTGGATTACAAAAGAATTTAACGACGATGAAAAACTAAGCTGGCATGTGGAATTTAATGTTGGCACATGGAAGAGGTATGCTCAGACAGTCTGAAATATGTCTTTGGTGTTGTACCTTGAGAAGTGGAGTTTGTGAAGAACAGAATTCACAGGAGGGTTCCTTAGCCATTTGTGACTAATTTTAGTCTTGTTGAAGTTCCCTGAATGGTGGTAAATATTCCTTTCAACACCCCTCTGCAGCACTTATGTAGGTGATTATTTTCATTCTCATCTCAGTCTAATGTTATTGCTAGACGTCATACAAGAAACAGCGCTTTTATATGAATCATGCATTTTAAGCACTCACACCTACTATGCCCAGACATATATTTAAAAAATCTAAAAGACTTCCCTATTTTAAACACTTTGTTTTTAGGGAGTGAGAATATAGAGAGGAATAATGACAGATGTTGTAGAAGAAAGTTGTAAGTTTATTCTCACTCCAATGAGGAAATGACATCCACTTTTTGACTAATTGTTGATTTAATATGATAAATATTAACCTTATTTTTATTTTAAAGTGTTGCTTTAGGGGTAAGCTAGGCATAGCAGCTAGGTAACCCAGAAAACTGCAGGGTTTTCTTGCTTTTGCAGAATTATGTGTATCCGTACAAAATACCTAGTAGGAAAGCTGAATATGATGGCTTATCTTCCCAAATCCAAAATTTAACCAAAGGCACTTCATAAAACTTAACTTCTTATAGCACATTGTGTTCAAACTGTACGATTCTCCAGAACACTTGGCCATTTTGACTGCAACTTTTAGGAAAAAAAGTAAGCCCTATTAAAAAGCTTATTAGTTATCAACTCCTAGCCCTGGTAAAAGCTTTGTTTGAACCAACAAAAATAAAGACTGAAATTAGATGAGTCGAACTGCAAAGTTAGAATGTAATGTAAGAACTGCTGTACAGAACCAGACAAGCACCAGACTGAGAATCCTAATTTAACTTATGATGGTCCAGGAGAGCATTCGAGGGCAGGGCAGATCTGAATTGCTTCAGATTCCATTGCAAATACTTCAGTTTAAATATTTTTCTAAGCAATAACTGACTGTTTTTAACTGATGTCTCTTCAAAGCTCGTTATACTCTACCTGGATGAATAAAATAGAACAGAATATTTCGGTGGGAAAGGACTTAAAATTATCACTAGTCCGTCTGCAGACCAGTTCAGGGCTGACCAAAAGTTAAAGCCTGTTATTAAGGGCATTGTCCAAATGTCTACTAAACGCTCCCAGGTCTGGGTCAACTACCTCTCTAGGGTGCCTGTTCCGGAGTTTTACCACCCTGTCAGTAAAGAAATGCTTCCTACTGTCCAGTCTAAACTTCCCTTGGTGCAGCTTTGAACCATTCCCATGTGTCCTATCACTGAATCCCACTTCACTTTCCCTCCTCAGGAAGCTTTATAGAGCAATGAGGTTCCCCTCAGCCTCCTTCTCTCCAAGATAGACAATCCCGAAGTCCTCAGCTGTTCCTCACAAGACATTCCTTTCAGCCTTTTCACCAGATTTTTGTCCTCCTCTGGATGCATTCAAGGACCTTCACATTCTTCTTAAATTGGGATGCTCAGAACTGCACACAGTATACAAAGTGAAGCCGCGTGAATGCCAAATACATCTGGATATTCACATCTTTTGACCAGCTGTTTATTCTGTTTGATGCATTCCAGGATGGGATTTTTCCTCTTGGCTTCCTGGTCACCCTGCTGACTCCTACAGAGCCTACTGCTGACAAGAACTCCAGATGCCTTTCTGCATGGCTATCTCCATCACTCCTTTCCCTATTCATATTTGTGCCCAGTGTTACTCTGTCCCAGTTGCAGAATTCAGCATTTTGACTTGTTAAATTTCATCCCATTAGTCATTTGCTCCAACCTACCTAGATCCCTGTGAAAGCCTCTCACCCCTTAAGAGAGTCAACAGCACCTCCTAGTTTGGTATCATCAGAAGACTTGCTAATGATACATTTGAGTGCTGCATCCAGAGGAACACCAGTAATGACCAGTCACCAGCCAGATGTAACCCCATTGCCTACAACCCTTTAAGCCCTGCCCTTCAGACAGTTCTTCATCCAGCACACCACGAACCCACTCATCCCACAGCTGGACAGCTTGACCAGAAGGATGCTGTGAGCGACAGTATCAAAAGCCTTACTAAAATAGGAAAAACTACACCTACCGAGGTGGGTGACCTTATCATAGAAGGATATCAAATTAGCTAAACAGGACTTTCCCTTTGTGTACCCATGTTGACTATGCCTTGCATTGTTCTTTAAATGCCTTTCAATAGTACGAAGTATAGCTTTGTCCAAAATTTTTCCCAGAACTGACTAACACCTCTGTAATTTCCTGGGTCTTCCCTCCCGCCCTTTTTGTAGTGTGGAACGCTGGCTGGATCTCAGTCAGAAGGGAACTTCCCAGTGTCCTGAGACTTTTGGTAGATGATGGAGAAGCACCCTGCCATAACATCCACTAGCTCCTTCAGTACTCTGGGATGAATCCCATCAGACGCCATAGACTCATGAACATTCAGCTGGTACCACTGGTCCCTTACAATTTTGTTGTCCACAAATGGAAAGTCACTGCAGAAACTGAAGTGCCTTCACTTTTTCGTCATCCCTATTTGTCAGATGATCATCTTCAATAAGTATCAGTCCAATGTTTTTACAGACCTACTCTTGATATTACTGTACTTTAAAAAGCCCCTCTTGTTCTCCTGCACAACACTGGCATGTTTCTACTCTGAGTGTGTCTTCCCTCTTGCAAATGCAAACCATGGCTCTGTACTCTTTGTGCCAAGACTCACCTCACTTCCAGAGGTCAGGGAATTGCATTTTTCCTCTTGAGTTCCATGAGGAGTTTGCTATTTAGCCAAGCTGTTCTTTCGTCCAGCTTGTTTGACTTGCGACACAGTGCAATTACCTGCTCCTGCACTTCTAAAGGGTAGTTCTTAAAATCTGCCCAATATTCATGGACTCCTAAGCCCAGAAGCAGATTCCCAGGGTCCATTGTTAAGTAGCTCCCTGAACAGCCTAAAGTTTGCTCTCCTCAAGTCCAGGGTAGCAACTGTGCTATTTCTTTGTATCATTATACTGAAATTTTTTAACCAAACTTTTTCATCAGCTCTGTGGCCAAGAAAGCCACCTACCACCACACTCGTCATGAGTAATGACACAATTAGGAAGCCCAATAGGGCACCTTTCCTAGTTGGCTGACAGTGACAAGAAGTTATCTCCTACAAACTTCAAGAATTTCCAAGACCTGCTCATCACAGCAGTATGGCATTCCCAGTTGTAAAGGATGCAAACACAGTGGCTCATAATCACATTGAAAAGTTCTCTTTTTCATGCATTACTATTCTTCACTCAAGGATCTGACCTAGAGATCTCAAATCAGAGTAACTGGTTCCCAGTGAAACAGCACTGAATTTGATATTTACAAGTTCAGATAAAATTTGCAGAACCTGCAGCCCTGATGGCAAGTGGTTTTGGAGATCTCTTTTTCTCTGCAGGGGAGATTGTAGGCATTTATGTTTTTTAAAGACCCATGGAGTAAAATTCTTGCTTTCCATTTAGACATCTTGAAATATTTATTCCTTTGTTTTTCCCTTGCTTTCATATCTGAAATTCAGTTAATAGTGTGCTATCCTGGTGCCTCTTTCTGAATTTGCTTTTATAAGCTGTTTCAGGTCTGTCTCATGCCATGTTTCACCAAGTACAGGCAAGGAGGAATTATAAATTCATTTATGCTAAGCAATGCTTTCCTGCTCAAATAGCACCCACTTTTTTTTTTCATGGATACAGGCAGAATATGGTAATACTCAATGTGGGAGAGGGATTCTTGTGCCAGTCACGTCGCAGCTTGCAAGAAAGGAGCGAAAGCTCACTCCTTCCTTCCACACAAAGGCTGGTGGACCAGGCTGGTGGCAGCACAGATTTTTCCATCAGCACTGATAAATGACCTTGGATTTACCCTTTGTCTAGTATGCCCTGAGAAGCATTTCAGAGCATTATCACAGCTTACCAGTTACCCACAGCTTACACTTTCTCTTTTTCCTCCAGCTCACCCAAAATCCAGACTGACTCTTCAACCTGGGGTTACACCAGAGGGTTGCAAAATATCCCTAAGCAGATAGATCAGACTGAGTTTGACAGACATGAATTTCTACTTAATTTTCTTTTGAGAGTTAAAAATTCATGGAAAAATGAGGAAATAAACCATTACTTAAAAAAATGAAGTAAAATGCCTATCCTATAATACACACTGACTTCATTCCAACCAAGCATAAAATCTATTTAAAGCTGGTTTCTGTTCTTGTATTTTCAATGTCAATGGTGATAATGCAATATTCAAAGTAAAAAGGTGATAGACTAAAAATTTTGGTTGGATTTAACAGAAAAATAAGGCCAAACTGAAAATTCATATATTCATAGCATTTAACAAAAAGAAAGAAGAAGAGGGAAAAGATATTTTAAAAAAAGAGAAAAAACTCTCTTGAGTGTTAAATGATGTATGATAATTTAATGTTGATAATGCATCATCTTTAATCATAGCACGGATGATGGGACTAAAGCTGAAACATGGAACATGAAAAAGAATGTTAATTGAAAAAGAGAACAAAATTTTTAATCAAAGAATAAGGAACTCATAAAATGACAAGATTAATAATAATAATAAAAAAAAATATCAGAAGTGCAGGGTTTGCGTTGGAAGCAATTAGTTACTATCCTGGAAGGCTGCGCAACAATCAGCCTCTAACGTACTTAATGGGCTTAAAGGTCATTTCTCACCCTCAACAATTCTCCATAATTCACTTCAGACACAATACACAAAAATCACTGAAATATTTGACTGAGTATTACCTGCTGAGGCATAAATGTTTCATTTCTGATACAGTCTTGGAGATAACACACAGCATTTTTATATAACTGATTTGCATATAAATGTGTTTGCATATTGGGCTATACAGAGAATTTGAAAAAAAAATGCATTTGTCCATCATTATGTTTTAAAAGTGGGAGAGAAATGAGGGGAAAATGAGGGCAGAGGAAAGCTGAAGGGAAGAATGAAAAAATCTTTCATAAATATACTATCCCTGTAAGCAGTGAAATCATCTATGCAAAGAGCCCCCTCTGAGAAGCCCTTGGCACCAAACTTCAAACTTAAACCCAAATTCTTGAGCTTGCTTCTGCCTTTGGAATGTGCAAAACCTGCTCACAAGCCCCAAATGTGTCCCAAATGTCTGAGCCTCTAAATCCAGATTTGAACATTGGCTTGTCTCTATCACAGAGTAACAGCTTCCAAAAAATATCTTCACTGTTTGCAAGATTGCTTTTGAACTATTGTGGAAAATGCAGATGAAAGATTAGACTCCTACCCTTGCTTACAACCATTAGGGAACAATTAGGGAACCAAGAAACCAAAACACTTATTTATCCATGTATTTACTATGGAGATTGGCTGACAATACATTTTATCTTACTTGCCTGAGGTAGTTACTGCAGATGTAAGTGCAGAAAACAGTGAGTGGCCTAGGACATGAGTGGAAATATGCCTTGGATAGGCATAGTATCAGCTTTAAAACTGTCAAGCATTTATGCTTTCAAGTCTGGAAAACAGCTCATGACACAAGGTTTTCCTTCAATTCATCCCCCTCAAATAATCCCTCTATTGCATGAAATTCTTATCAAACCTTCTATGTATGGATTAATTACATGAGTCTGGAGACTTTTGCCATGAAGAACTACAACTGTGCATTTAATAATTTGCCTGTTTTGGCTTTATTTACTGAGTAAACACTCTCTTATTCTTTGATTTGCATAAAGTACAAATGGCAATATTTTGTTTTAATCTAGTAACCTGAAGTTTAAAAATGTGCTGTTTCATTTCCCTAAGAACTGTGGAAGCTGACATCTTTTTAAGTCCCAGACAGCAGTAACATAATATTTTTAATGATATTATTTATTTTGACTGAGACATCCAATGATGGGTATACTGTTTTTGTTATATTATTATTATACCTCTCCTACACACAAAGAACAATGCTTTTTCTTATATTTGTATAAATCATTCTTTTTTTCTGCTGTAATTGCTAGCTTACATTGACTCCTGTAATAAGTTCACATTTCTAAGGTATTTGTATTATCTCCTACTTTTTGACTATAATGGCTTTACATAACTATGAAGGTTTCAAAATCAGGAAAGTTGTGTTTAAGTAATAAGAAAAAATATACATAATGCTGTTTAAGTCACATTATGTGTGTGATAAGGCATGTTCGACTTGTGACTGCACTTCATCATCTCATGAGACATGAGTGAAATAAAGTGGATTAACATTATCCACTTGCAAAGAAGGAAAAGGGGAAATCTGGTATGGTGTGGTTGTCCTGCCCCAGGCACACTGCTGTGCAGTTACTCTGCCTGATACAGGCATTGCCTGGTGAGGAACAAGAGGGCAGGCAGGGAGCTGAAGGGAAGCACAGAGAGGTTATTCCTGCAAACCCAGCTAGGAGTTGGCTCCAGATTGCCACCCACCACGGACGTGACTTGGACGATGTCTCCCTTACCCTGTGTGTTGGCTTGTTCACCCAGAGCTGTGCACCTGCATGTTGGTCTCAGTACCTAACTAATTGTTGAAAGGAGATTGTGGAGGAAGATAAGAAGAAGAATCTGAGTCCACCAGTTTTGTGCAAGGTTTTGTGATCTGGTCACTGGGGCCTCAGCTCAGCCTAGCTCTGCTTCACAGCCTGATGCCACAGACCAGGCCACCATGGTGGGACCACAGCAGCCCTTCCACTGTCAGGGTTGCCTTATGCCTGTGATTGAATCGTTGGGTTGGGTTTTAAAACAATAGCTGGACTCATTTACCCAGCAGGAGTGATTCACTTCAGAGAAGGTGTTAGTGGTCAGTAACAAGCTGGGCACTTTGCAGCCTGCCCTGTCAGGCAGCAGCAGTGTGCACCACTATGTGCAATGCAAAGTCAGCTCCCTTTCTACTGCAGATTCTTCTTACTTTAGATTCAGCCTGAAACCCTGACAGTTCTGGCTACCTTGTCTAAATTAATAAGACATGTTGTAATAAGATTAATAAGGTCATGTTTTTCCTTTATTTGAAGAAGCTAAGGACCGTGTTTCAAGTGTGCCTTTTGTCTTTCTAACTTAGCTGATTTAATCTTACTGTCAGAAAAAATCCATATGAAATACTTCAACCCATATAGTGTTTTAAATCTGAAATTATTCTCTTTGCACCATACTTTCTTCAGCAAAGTTTCAGAGGATTTGGTGGATAAGACCACAGCCTTTTTCAGATGATATGTTCGGCATTTGACTTGGCAACTGATAAATCCCTCCAATACTTCCTTCAAGAGAAATGGAAGGTGATTTTTCCCCTCTTGCCTCCTCACAGCCCCCACATCCTGCTTCAGAAAAAAAATGTCATCTTGATTGGTGAAAATATCACTTAGTCCTCCTTCTCCCTAAGGTTTGCACAAGCTGTCCCTTTTTAAAACAAATATTACTAATTTAGCATTTATAGATGTAGCACTGCAAAATTCATAAAGCACTGAATTGCAACATTTTTCCTTCTTTAAGAAAATGAAACTGTGTCAAAAGACTTGGCACTGGGTGTATTAATGTGCACTTTAAAGAATGCTTTCTCAATCTTTAGGAGTGCTACATATAGCATACTTTAAATATTTTATTTCATTATAGGAGGATAGTCCTTTTTACTTGGCAGAATGGACTTTTTCACACAGGAACTAAAGAAACTGATAGTAGAAATTCACATGAGAGGATGAGAACAAAACACATCCTGTATGTGTAGCAGTAAACTTTGGGATGACAGCGAAAAATGTTTGATAGATAGTTAAAGACACTATCTACAAGGTATTTAGCTAGATGGAACAGTTAAATAAATCTAATTCTATAGTAAAACTAAACAAATTTATATCTGATGTTACTGAGTGTTCCCATCCCATATGCTGTCCCCTGAAATCAATAGGAGTTTCTCCAGTCATTTTAGGACTTGGAGATAACTTCTTCTGCGATCAATTTGTTGGTTATTATGAACTGCTTTATACTCAAAAGCAGCCCCCACATTCTTGTTCTTGCAGGTTTTGTTCCCAGCAGCCTGGTGATATTTAAAATTATTGCAGTAGTGACAACAATTAAATAAAAACATCTGAGAGGTTCCAAGTTATTACAGTAAAACTCTACTCTCATGGAATCATTTCCTGCTTCACCAGACATAAACCACTTATTTTTCTGTACACATCTTCAAAGAGAAATGCTGGAACTTATTAAATAAACCATATTATTGCTTTGGATTAATTAGCAGATGGCTTAATGATATGCACTAGTAATTGCTACTGCTTGCACATATTTGATTATACTTTATTATCATAATTGTGTTTAAAATACATCATAGCCATTGATATTTTGTGTTATGTTTATAATTGGTTAACAATTTCCCTGAGAATTATGAGTTTTGCAGAAATTGCTGTCTTGTTATGTTCTATGTCAAAATGAATTTTAGGCAGCTTTTTTTTGTCCTGGTTAAATAAAGATATATTCAAAATATAGATTAAGAACTGCTATATGCAGTGCTGATAATGATCATTTTGAAGCAGTTTAGTCTATCTTACTTTCATAAAATTAATTCACTGCTTCATGACTGTTTGCAAATGGTAATCATCCTCTTGTCTGACTGGTTTTATTGAAAATGAATATTGCAGTAATGTTATTTTTCAAGTTTTCAGATACGGTCTCAGTGTTCCAAATTCATTCACACTATGAAGGAATATGAGTGCCTAAAAATATTTATATAGTGCTAAGGAGGGTTTGGAAATGACTCTCTCTTTCTTACAATAACTTAAGCTGCCTTTGGGTCCAGGATGTGTCTATATTTTTCAGTGATATAAATTGCAATAATTCAATCCCATTTTCTGCACACCAAAAATGAAAGAAAGAAAGAAAGAAAGAAAGAAAGAAAGAAAGAAAGAAAGAAAGAAAGAAAGAAAGAAAGAAAGAAAGAAAG
>JAWWMP010000001.1:97982456-98014782 GCA_035047865.1 Dendrocincla tyrannina
AGAAAGAAAGAAAGAAAAAGAACTTTCAAAAACTCATGTTAAAGGTCTAAACTCAAGAAGACAAAAAAGGGGAAGATTTCTGTCCTTAATTCATGCCATTGTGCAGCATGAATTATGCAAAAACAAATGCTGTTCTACAGCTTTCCTTAAAATTCTTTTTAAAGCTAACCGAACAATACATGAGGAAAAACTAGTCATTTTTTTTAACCCGCTGAAGCTGTTTGGAATTTTTTTTGTACAGTTCTTCAAAAAGTTATTAAAGAAAGTTGATGACCATCATTTCACGCATTTCATTATTTCTGTTATGAAACAAGAGTAAGGAAATAGAAAATAGACATTGACAGTCAATTTTTATTAGAAAAATGAGGAAGTTGAGTACTGTATGGTTAAATAACTCAATGATCCATAAAATTGACAGAACATGAAAAATAAAATGTAAATGCTTCCTGTCACATGTTTTGTGTCTTGTCATGAAGCAGTGGTCAAAGCCATCAAGTTGTTTGGACTTCAGTTACTTTCTTATTCACAAAGAGGCAGCATAACCAATGCAGAAAGATTAACAGCTCTCCCCTGGGCATGAGCCTGGATGTGAACAAGGTGTATGATTACAAAACCCCTTGAATTTCTGAGGCAGAGGACAAATTTCTCTGGTTTAAAAAAATGTGTCTCAGTTTTACAGTAGTGACTAGTGAGTACTGTGGTTCTACTTGTTCACTACTGCCAGGCTATTTCCCCAGCCATGTAGAGATCATCATTCCTAACATGTTCAATTCCCAAATATCTGTAAGCCAATTCCAGGATTCCAGTGGCAGATAAAGAATGTGCCAATGTAACTGACTTCAATTTTGAAATAAATGAATTTAATTTAACACTTTAAAGCTGATATTGTGTTTAAGAGGGTCATACACCTTTAGAAAAAAATTATTTATAGAAATTAAGAGGATTGTTGATTTCTCCTTGTTTTTCCTGAGTAAAAGAGAACTTTTACTCAAGCAATATTCTGCTTGCTTTCTCATATCAGTTTTCCAGTGACAAATAAATGATGTTCTAAACCATAAAAATGGAAATATTCTCTAACATGTATTCACAGAGTGGGCTGGGCTGCAACTTTCACTGAATTGTACTTACATCTTAGGCCTTCCTTTTGTTCAGCTGTCTAATGTATAAAATAACCTGTGAGGGAACGGAAGGGTGCCTACAGCAGATTCATAAACCCATCTTTAGCTATGGAATTTTGTTCCAAAAGTGCTGAGAACCTCTGGTTTGCACTAAGCCCCTATAACAGAAAATAGTCAGACTGAGAAAAGCATCAATGAGACTTAGATGCATCAGTTTTGGGAAACACCTTTGAAAATGGCAACCACGAACTTTAATAGTTCTATACAGGAACTCTGTAAGTACCATCATCAAGAAAAAGTCATTAATATGCAATTGTCATATCTGTTGCAACTAAGGTGCAGTATTGCTCCTACAGAAGACTTTTTATTGCTGAAGTTTCTATGGGAATAACATCTGAGACAACATCAGTACAAAGAAATGGTAAGAGCTGTCTCTTTTAGATCAAAAATGAAATCCCAGTTAGAAGCAACTCTAGGAATATGCTCTAAGGAGAAGAGAAGACTGACATTGAAAATATTTTAGGAATGCCACTGAAAGCTCATGACAGGATTTGAATGTTTGCTTTCACTTTTTATTACTGTCCACTTAGGAATTGTCCTTGCAGAAGAGGGCTCTGCAGAGTGCCCTATTTTGAATAACTCCACACTCCCTGAAAATGAAACATGGGTTAAATGAGCAGAGCTGTCTACTGAAGGAGACCAGCACTTCTCACACAAGGGTCTATAAAACTGTGTGGAAAAAAATGTACTGTTTAAAAGACCATCAGGGAAACTTAAGCTAAGAAAGCTGATGAAGTATACCCCTTAAACCAGCCACACCGTACAAGCCAAACACAGGAATAATCAAGAGAAGTCAGAACAGTGCCCTTTAAGTCCCAACATATCTGTGTTTCCCTTCTCTCACTTAGGTGACTGCCATTCATAGTTCTTATTTTAAATTATAAAAATACATTTTATATGACATTTATAATCCAGAGTTAGAAAAATGCTGTTTTGGTTTGGATAGGTCATTCTCAAAATGTAACTAAACTACTTAAAAGTATGCACCATTTAATAGATCACATAAATAATGCACATGGCCTTTGGGGAAAAAATCATAGCGGGCAATAGTTATTTGCCTGGCATGGTTTACTTCCAACCTTAGATTTCACTGCCATCAATTAAATGACTTTGTCAGCAAAAGCATTATCAAAATTACACACATATTTTCCATCAATTGGCAGTATAAACTCTCTTAAGAGGTGATTGGAAGTGGAGACCAAAACGAATGATTGTCATGGCTGAATCTAATTTAAAATACATATTATTATTTAATTGCTTACAGTAAGCTTCCATGTATGAGCAGAGTTATTAGGAGTAAACAGGACTCTATAAATTATATGAATAAGGGGTGGAGAACATCTGTTTTCAGGCTTTCCTATCCCAATTTTTCTGTTGCCTAAAGGCACAACTAAGAGAAAATGTGCTGCATTTTTAGCCTAATTTTTTTCCCATGTGCGAGGCTAACTGGACTGGCAATTGGGCAGCTCTTAGTGCCTGGATGGTTTGAACTGCACTAGCTGTGTTTTCGCTAGCAGGTAGTATGGCCTCCCCAAAAACCCTGGAGGAAAACCTGAGGACAGCCCTGTACAGATTTGGAGGATTTTGTTTTGGGCTAGCTGTAATCTCACCTGTGATCCAAATGCACCTGTCTTTAGCAATTCATGCAATGGACGCCTTCCTTGAGTACAAGTCTCAAGGGGGCCTCTTCCCAAAAACCACCACAACCTTTGAAGTTAAGAGACTTTAAAGAGAATACATGTAAGGAAAAGGATAACATTTCTTAAACAAATCAAGTCCTATCTCTGCCCCCTTGGTGCAATTACATTTACAGAGAGTAGGAGGTGATGCTGTGGCTTGGGAAGCAGTGGCCATGAAAGTCGCTCACGGGCTTTGGTGAGGCACAGACAGGGACAAGGGAGAGGTGCTGGGTCTGAAACTCACATGGGAATGGCAGCCACAAGGATGGCATGAAACCTTTCCCATGGGCAGTGCACGGACCCTTCCCTACCATCCTTTGTCAAAAAAAATGTAGGGAGGGAAAGGGAGCAGCAACCCCTCTGCAGATGGTGTCAGCTCCTCGACAAGTCTGCAGGGAATCCAGGCAGTGGCAACTGTTCCCCATGAAGAATGGCATGGGGTGTGTGGAGTCGGGGGCAAGCCAGAAAAAAGACTCCCTTCCAGTGTTTCCACCAGCCCAGCAAACAGCAGCCAGCACCCACGCAGACCGAGAAGTGTGGCCAGCGCCAGGAAAAACCTCTCTCCTCTTTCCCTACCTCCCCCAGTCCTCCCCCAGCCATCACGTTGGAATGCAAAGGTATCAGCCATTCCTTTGTTTAGGCTTTTAGACAATTAACTGGGTTTGGGAGAAGGTAGTGGGGCGCTGGGCTTCAACAAGCCATCTCATCCTGGCTCTTCAACCCCCAAACCACTGTGTTGGTAAGGGAGAGAAAAAAAATTCCATGAAAGATTTTGAAACTATAACAGTACATCTTTCCATTTTGTTTGATCCAGAAAAAAAAAGCTACTCTACATGCTCCAAGAGGATGCTGCAGTGGAAACCAGTGCCCAGGACAAGGGATCAAGACGGGACTGGCTTCGACTGATTTGAACTGAAACATTAACTCACAGGCATGCAGTTACTCCAGGGCCAAAGAGTTTGCCAAAGCTAAATGGACAAAAAAATTCATTTTCTAGCCATTTGTACTGCCTGTCATTTTGCTTCTTCTGCCCAGTGACATTAAACCATTGACGATTTTAAACAAATTAAGAGTAAAGTGTTGCATCCCCAGCTGACCAGAGGACACAGTCGCAAAGCTGTGTTCCATCTCAAGTGACAGCAGTCAGCCCTTCATTACTCAGTGACTTTGCTGGGTTCCCTATTTTACTCACCAATCCTATTCTCTTGGAGTTAAACCAAAGAAAATAGACTTTCTTTTCATCTTAGGCTTTCATAGACCTTCTGCTATGAAAAATAACTGTTTGTATGACATCAATAGTTTTTTCCATGGTTTGTATATTTGGGTTCTTGAATCTCTCCTGCACTCAGTGTGCCTATGCTCCATCCTATGTTTCAGAGGAGGAGTGGTAGTGCAAGAATACTAACACAACTCTTGAAACCCTTTGGGAAAGCCCTTTGAAATTCCTTTTGGTCATTTATCTGTACATGTGTGTGTGTACATATAGATGTATTTAAAATGAATATTAGTTTCTCTTGGACACAGTCAAGTTTCCTTAAACAGAAAATGGTGGATTATTTAGAATAACTTCTCTTCCTTCTCCCTTTTGAATGTATAGACCAAATTTTCTGCCTGGCGTGCTATAAAAGGTTTTTATTTCCAAAGGACTTTGTATGGGATATTATTGTCCATTCTCACTCAGCTGGAGTGAGTTGGTTTCTACATGTCTTGGGTGCACATAGGTCAGCAGTAACTTCAAGGAACAGCCTTTAAATCCTGGAGGGAGAGGAATGTTTTCAAAGTTTAACATTGAATTGTTCTAGTATTGAGATTTTACTAAGTGCTGTTCTTTCCTAGAGTGGTAGTAGCTAACGTAGTTACCATGGTGCCATTTACTTCCCCTGTCCTCTATGCATTATTCTACACAGATCTTAAATAATTTGCCAGGTCTTAAAGCTTTTTCCCCAAGTATTTTTGCAAAATCATAAGCATTTGACTTTTCAGCAACTCAATTCATCACAATTTCACCATTTCTCTTCTTCCTTAGTCAGTTATAAATGTAGACAGAATAAATTTTACCTGCCACCAGCTCCAACATTCCATTGGTTTCTTCCTTTCCTCAGTCTTGTCTTATTCTCTCCTCAGGGGACACCCTGTTTTTCTTCCAGCTGAAGGCAGAGTGGAAACTCTAATGATTCATGCCTTATTTTTTCTGCCCTCTGTGATGCAAGGAGTCTCATTGCTCACTTGTGAGATGGAAACATCACATTCCAGCAAAGTAAAAGATAGCATTTCTTTGCTTTGAGCAACACAAGTCAGTGGAGTATGTTGTGCTTTTCAGCAGTATTCTTGATCTCTCTACACAATCTAACTTAAATAATACATTAGATAAAATATACAGTTGAATGTTGCCTATCAACTCAATACAGATGTGCATTACACTATTTAAGGAGTTGACAGAATTTGACAATGCCTACAAAATTTCCTTGAAGGAATGAAATAAGTTTCAACACTTATGTAATCAGTAGTAATGTGAAAAACATCACTTTTGTCTGATATTTTTGTGGATATGGCCTTTCTCAAGTTTCATCACAGCTGTGTGAAGGTTGTAGCAATCTACATTCCCTGGCTGCTCTGTAACATTAATTTTAGATAGTCTCCAAAAAAATCAGTTCTGAGAGCAGTGATGGGTGCTCCCTGTGAGAAGGCTGGGAGGAGACAAAGGGAGGCTGCAATGGGGTCATGGGCTGTGTGCAATATGGGGGAGACACAGAATGTGCAGGCACAGTCAGAACTGGTGGTGCCCTCAAGGCACTGACGTCTGGTCAATCATCAAAAGACAAATCAGGCTACTGGACTTGTAATAGCAACAGCTAAAAATATTGTTATGAAGTTACACTCTACCTACATGGTGCTCCCACAACCCAAATGGTACATGTGCAGTTCTGCTTCACTGGTGGGAAGTGCCCTGGACCTACATGTGCACAACAGGCATGATCAGAGGAATGTGGCATCTTCTACAATGAGAACAAACTAAGCAAGACAGCTCTTTGGCTTGAAAAAGAGAGGACTATGAGTGAAATTTACAGTGACAGAGGTCTAAAAAGGGAACAACTTGCAGGATTCATAAAACAAGAACCAGTAGAGAGCTTATGACTCACAAGGCAGCAAGGTTACAACAAAGAATGGTGTTCTCACAGTGTGTAAAGAGAAAGCTGTAGAAATCACTGCCACAGGATATTTGAGATAACAATAAAGTAAGGGAGTTTTAAAAGGGATTAGTCAAATTCAAAATGGATTATGTAACAAAGGCACTGCTGAACATGAGTTAAAATCTTTGTCCCAAGACCCTAAACTATCACCTGCTGGAAAGCTTATGCCTGTCATTTCCATCATAGTATATACAGTTGGACACCTTCAGGCAAAAGACATAGGTTAGTTTGGTTCAGCCTGACAGCTTTTATTTTCTCACACATACTTAGTGAAAAGAGATTCAGATCCTCCTCTTTGATCTCATGTATCATCAGTGTCCCAGCTTTTCAAGTCATACTGTGGACAAGTGGTGGCTCGAAACATGTCCTGTAAGACGCTTTGTCTCAAGAAGAGCTGTGAATATCAGAAAGATCTGGCACAGAAAAAGCTTTAGCAGAAACTTGGCCAAAGAGTAGCTCCAGAGTCTGTACAAGGAGTTGGTTTTCTTACATCTCTTCCTAAAGCATTATTCAGAAAGATATGTAGGTATGTGTATGTTTAATCAAGGTTAATAAATCACCAGCACTTAGGGTGCCAACTAAACCCTCGAGGTTTTTTATAGTTAATCCATCTGCAAACAAATCTCTTAGTAAATTAAGCTAGCTCTGGCAAATAAGCCAGTTTCAACCAAGTGGCAATACTTGCATTCTGAATATCTGGCTGAATTGATGCCGTCAAACATCTATTATGTGGAACATTACTCTCAAATCAAGCAACACCCAGACACATTAATTCTTTGTCTTGTTCATCCTTCCCTCAAGCAATGTTTTAATGACCACCCCCCCCCCCGGCAAATCCTGAGTTTCTGAACATCTGACTGACTAAATACTGCATTCTTTTAATGTTCAAAAATTAAGGGAGAAAAAAAAAACCCTGGTTTTTCTTTTCTCTCTGTCCACAGTCTTCTTTTGTCAGAGTCAGAGTAGACAAAGTCCCTTTCCAAGTCTTTCCCTATTTCCAGGGGTTTGTACTATGAATGCTGAGAAAAAAAGGTGAGGTAAGAACTGTAGTCTGCAAACGTGGTTTGTTTGTTGTTTTTTTTCCTGTGGCTTCAGTAGAGCTCTTCTCCTTTTCCTGCAAATATGTTTGCATGCAACTTCTACAAACCAGGAACAGACTGTGCTACCCTGGAAAACACAGCACAGTAGAAGTGCAGACTCTGCACCCTGAAAGCAGCCCTGAACCACACAATCACACTGGTCTCATAGTCAATGCAGCAGGATTTGCCTCTTCTTTACTTTATTCTCTACTACAAAGCAGGGCAATATTGTCTGATCATTTCTTTCAGACAACCAAGATGCCTATACTTTCTTATGGTCTCACATCCAAAGAAGAGCACAACACTGGACAATTTAAATTTCCTCCTTTGCCTCAGTTTCTTCCCCCATGAAATAGCAAACAGTGAAATGTATCTGTATGCAGAAGGAAGACAAAAATTTTAGTTTCAGAGATAAGCTGTGATATATTTGAGCTGTCAGGTATTTGAGTAGCAATAGCCATGAGAAATGCGATTGGTTTCCTGGTGGCATTCCTGCTTTTATCTTTCTCAGAGACATTTATACGCTTTTCCCTCTTTTCTTTTTTCCTTTTAACACATTATTCTCTTTTGCAATTAATTTCTCTTTAAATGGTTTAGTTATGCAAGAAAATCCAGAGTGTAAGGTGCTGTGCATAAATCTGGGAAATATTCATTCATCTCAATTGGTCTATCTTTTCAGTATGGGCTCCAGTCACCATTACCATTCTCTTTGCAAGTAATTTAATGGTTGAGTTCCTTTTCATAAGGGTCTGCATTGTCAAGTAAGTTCTTCAAGTAATTCCCTACTGATCTACGAGTTCAACTATATTTGCAATGTAAACAGAGAAGTTTATTGGTATCATTTAATACTGGCATATGTGTATAGAGCATGTGTGGAAGGTGTCATTTTGCTTTTTTAAGCAGCTGTGTTCTGCAGGTACAAAGAGAAGAAAATTGTGTGTCAGGCATAGTCCTGACCCTGTGTGGGGGTCAGCCCATCTTACAGTTCTGAATTTATCAGAGAGGAATTTAAGTACATCATGCAAGGCAATGGCCTAAAATGTAATATCAGAGAATTGGCTCAAAATTCAAGCCTACAGTGCATCAGCCTGGCAAGTGCAGAGAAATTCCTTCATGATCCCTGAGCTGGAGGAAAAAAAATCATCTGCTTCTTCCAGAGCTACCCCACCAAAGACACTGTTCTTCTGCCTTGCATCTGTCCCCATTGTCACTAGTGGGTGGCACAGGACTATCAGAGTCATTGCTCAACAACTACTTTTTTAGTTTGTTTGACACCTGCTGTCCCCTATCATGCCCCTGCCTTACATAATGGGGTGATATGAGTAATTTAGATTTTGTCACAGAGTAAGTTCACAGTCACCTCCTTAGAGTTTTCAGATTCTTTTCTCATGCACTTACCCCGCTATCTGCTCTCAATGAGAGAATCTGCTCTCAATGTCATTGCTCTACACCAAGATTTTCAGAAAACCTTTCAGCTCCTCCATATGACTGGCAAAAGTAAGTCCAGCCAGTGCCAGTGGTGAAAACACACCATCCTTCCTGTGACTTTATTGTAGTGACATGAAGTATGACCTTTAGATTCATTACAGTTGCTGTAAAAAGCGTGCATAAATGAGCTTTTTCATATTGCTTAAGAAAGCTTACTTCACAAACTGTAGTCTCTTTAAAATTACAGACACATATACTAGAACAACATTTTCTAAATGTCATGTTAGCACTGTTTCTTTTGAAAGATGATGCATGTATCTCATTCTGTAAAGAGTGGGGAAGAAGCTGACAACTCATTACTCTTGAACAATAAAAAAGAACTCTCCATTACTTATGTGAGGTATTTTAAATAAAATATAATAGTTCACATTTTATGGTGTGACTCTCAAGTCAAAGTGAACAGTGACAAGATTCCTGAACCTGACTGAAAAATAAAATCCTGTCATGCTCTTATAAGGAGTTTCTTAACACCTCCACAGGCCATTGCTATCCCAAGGCTGGAAAGGACTGGAACAAGTAATATTGGAGAGCATTAACTCTGATTTAGACTTTACAATCATGTGGATTCATTTCAGCACTTGTAAAGTTCCTTTGACAACTTCCCCATATTTTTTCCCCTAAGCCCATAATTGGATGTTTATTCCGTGAAATATCGGGCAATGTCGCAGCATTGATTCACTTCAGCTTGATTTTCCCACATCATGATGAGATCCACAAACAGCTCCCCTTTTGCAGAAATGAATGAGGTTCACTGGCTTTATGTGACATGGAAATAGACTCCGTCTTGTAAGCAAGTGAAACACATGGCTGAATTCAGGAGTAGGAGATGGTCATACTCACTTTGTCTGTCATCTCTTCTTACTGACCAGTTCTAAAGCTGAGCAATTTGTGAACGAGCACTCAGTTCAGCCTTGGAAGTCAAGATTTTTGTCCCACCAGTCCTTTTTGAAAGCAGACTGTAGGGTAAAAGGGTAAAATGCTGCTTTTCTTCACCTGTGAGACTCTTGTGGTAAAGGGTAAATTTATTCCCCATAATACAAATCTTTGTATTTGTTGCAATTGAAAGTGCTGTTACCTGGTGCTCCGATATTGCATTTTTGCAGCTGATTACAAGTTACTTCCCAGAGATGATTTTACTGGAGACTCAGTTTTGAACGGATTTTAAAATTATTTTGCTTACCCTACTAATGCAGAACACCTTCCCTGTCTTGCTCACTGCACAGAAGTGCATCCCATCATAAAAAAGTACAAGTCTAAATAGAATCTCTGAGAGCAAGCTTGTTGACAGATGCCCCTTGCCCCTTCCCTAAACCTCTCAGTGTATTTGTCCAAGAATCGAGCTAGAAAAATATGTTATTCCTAGACAGCTGGCCAGTAAAGCACCTGAGAAGTTAAGAGAGCTTTTCAGACTGATTGCAACTGACATATGAGGTCCCTTACCATTAGCAGAGTATCATTTCATATGAATTTCCTTTCCAGATTGCCTGAAGTGCTCCCATTAGCTAACTAGAAAGCTAAAATGTTTCTTAGTCTTTGATTTTAATATTTCTATTTCCTTATGTACATACACACACACCTCCCACTTAAAAAGTCTGGAGTTTTTTGAACTGAACTGCTCTATGAAAAAATCTGCCCACCTGTGGTGATAATTTTTGTCATCCACACCTGCTTAAGATAGGAGTTCCTCCATTTAGATCCCTGTCTTGAGAGGAAACTGACCTTTATTTTTTTCATCAACCCCTCTGTGGGGCTGTGCCACACTGCTGTGGCATTTGCTTGTTTGAATATTATTCTTCTTCACTGGACAGCAGCCAGGTTGCCATTCCCCTCTGACTAAATAACATCAGATTTAATGAGAAATCCACATTACAACAGCACCCAATAAAAAAGAAAAAAAAATAAAAATCTGACAACATGCAATAGACCGTATTTTCTATTGAAAGAGGAACCCATATGGAAAGTGGTCATTTTAATTTTGAACTTCCGGTTTCTCAAAAAAACAAAGAAAAGTAATTCTCTTTGGGTTTATGTTTTGGGATCATTTGTAGAAATAAAAAGAATAGAGGATGTTTTAAAATAAAAGTCCATGGGTTTAAGACTATGATGACCCTTACGAGATTTTATTTCACATTGAAATAAAATGTGAATGAATCCTTGCTGGTGTCTAGAGGTTGTTACAGATGCTACTGGGGTGCATCTTCCCATCCAGATTAATTTGAAAGGACTCATAGACCACTGCATAGCATAAACTGAATCATGGTCAGTGAAGACAAACGGGACATTTGCTTCCAAGGAGCCCATCTGATCTGACCAATATCAATGAGATGGGACAGTGGCATCTCTTAAATTCATATTTCCAGGGGTGTTTTCAAACGCTCATTTTACTGGGTATAAGACTTTAGTGACTCTAAACCATACTGTGTATTTAGGAGGTTTAGCATGAAAGAACAATGAAAAACCATTTTGAACAACTATTTGGTGGGGGAAAAAAGACCATAAGGAAGAAATATGTGATACATGTACATGTAAGACACACATCAAACATTGAACATTGAGGCTGGATAGCAGGGGGTTTTACTTTGTTGATTTTTGCTTTGCCCTATGCATAACACTGCTAGATGAATAATAATGAATTGGAGAATATGTACAATATGGACCATTATACCTTTTGGTTTCTAATTTTGCAGCGGAACTCCTTTGTGGACTCTAAGTTTGATATTTGGTTCTTTGTTTTCTCTCAGCTCCATTAGCAACCATAGTGTTGTTCTGATTGCAATGACACGTACGTTTAGTAATATATCATAAGAATTTTCAAGCATAAGCAGCTATCCCATTGATGCAGTGGGGTGGTGGTACGAAGCCATAGCAGTAACAAGTTCCACAGCTGTCTTCTGCTCATGAACAGGTTACAAATGGAGATAAAGCAAAATTTCATGTAATAACTTCAGATTCACCCCCCTGTGTTTTCTCACAATGTTTTCGGGTGTGACAGCTTTCAAATGTTATTTCTCTGTTGCTAAGGGGAACTTTTTTATGCTGCCTTTTTTCTTTAAGTGTGTTATAAGCCCATCTCAGACCTCCCATTGTTTAAAGCAGTGAGATGGTGCATGATAAGGCAGAAAAACAAAACTGTTATTTTTAAGCTTTGAGCTCTGAACAAGTGGCCTCCTTGAACAAGATTATCCTCTCCTGTGATCTTAAAAAAATACATTTATAGTAAAATGCCTACATTTTAAATTTTAAGTAGCTTCATCACCTTTCTTCTATATCTTCCAGTCCTTTAGAAGGTACTTATTTCACATCAGCTTCTGAGATTTCCCACTGCCTTCAATTTCTAGAATGTAGAGAGAAGTAGATTACAGTTTATATTTTCAAAGCCAGGAGTTACTGTGTTAGATTTCCTAAATAGTTAGCCTTGGTATCAGCACACTGATTTCTAGGAAGTCATTCTTGTTGTAAACTGCTTCTGCAGAAAAACCTTACATCTCCTTCCTTTTCTTCTCCTGACCACCTGCAGTGTGGAAAAGGCCCTGTGCTTACTGAGCCTTAAATGAAAGAAACAGTATATATCACATATGAAAACCTGTTTTATGCCTCATGACTTAGTGTCTGTCACAATGGCATCACTGCAGGGTAACCAAGTAACAGTGCAAAACAACAGAAATTATGAAGTTGAATTCTGTTTCTGCCACTGAAGATTGAATTGTAGGGACGTAAAAAGAATTTTATCACTTCTTATGTGGCAAGAAAAGGACTGTATCCGCCCCAGGAAGGAAATAGAGCATACCAGTCATTTGTTAATACTGTGCCTGTTCTTAAACATTGCAGGGAGTTCTCTTTGGACAGGTGTCTTTATGTAAAACACACAATGTCTTCCTTCAGTTTCCCATTTGGAAGGGATTATTAAATTTGAAAGGGCACATTTTAAGTTAAATTTTAATTATTTTAAAATAAATATTTTAAATAAATAGAAGAAAGAGGATTCTAATTCAATGGGAGGGATTTTTACAACTTTTTTATCTCATCAAAATTTAATCTTTTAGAACATGTTGCTTTTTGCATCTCAATTTTCTGTGTTTTGGTACAGAGCCAAAATGCTCTTTTTATCCACTCATATTCCTGATAAAATGAAAACATTGTTGTACGAAAATGGTAAATATTATTTCCCGAAAGCTCATGTTTTTCATCTGCATTAGGAGCAGTCTTCTAAATTGTATTTCTAAATGTACAGTCACTGCCACCCAGGCTTGTTTTTATTGCTCTGTTATATTTCATCATCAGTAACAGTCCTAATGCAGAATTGCTCTCTAGATTTGCAGGTGGATGGGGCTGCAGTACACCTAATCTTTGCTCACTATTTCTAGCTTTATAGGAAGTAACAATACTATGGTCTTGCTTCAGCAATGACTTTTCTTAGTGTGTAGGTCATCTGAGAGTGCCTATGAAGATAACAATTACAAACATTGAAAAATTATGTAGAAAATACCATATTACCCTAAAACCAAGAAATATTGCATCCTACTCTTGTTTTGCCATGTTCTGTGTCATGTGCCCTGGGATTGTCCAACATGTCATGCTACAAAGGGCATACTCAGACAACCATCACTTCAGAAGAAACTAGCTAAGCATGAATATGGCCCATGAGTAAGGAATTCCTTTATGGTTCTCTGCTCAACAATTTATATTTTGGAGTATATTTGTTTAACTACACATTTAAATGCGGCATTACACTTGATCATGGAGATAGCCAGCTGTTTGAGAAAAACATGCCTGGATTATATTTTTTCTCTCTGATCTTCTGCACTAGTAATTTCTATATACTGTCAGCTACTCCAGAATTTTAAAACCCTTAATCATAATCAAATTTCTTTGAATATTGGCTCACTGTGAATGGCAAGGTTATAAAACCCACTATTGTTGATGTATTAGTCATATTCTTGAAAACCAACCTGTGATGTCTATTAATGGTTTAGCTACAAAGTAAATATTTTGCATTATTAAAACAATGGTACATATATTTATGGATTACTGCAGCAATAAACAAAGTAACAGAGTAGAGAAGAAAAAAAATAAAATGACAAGGCAGAGCTATGAGGTTTTAACTATGTATTGTCTCTATCTCAAAAAAATAGCATGTCCTTTGGGATTTAAGCACTGAGTAGAAAAAAAAATATATATATGAATATATAAGAGGGCTTTAGACATAAAAGAACTAGAACTAGAAACTACCCAAAATGGAGCACATAAAGTACAGTGATTTTTCTCTTCTTTTTTTTTTTCTCTCTCTCCTCATATTTCCAAAAGGACAAAGTTACCTTTTCTCTCATATGAATGCATCTGGGACTCTGTTTACATTAAGGGTTAGTGGTATAGATGTAAAGAATCATTCTTTCAGTTTCTATAACTTTTGAAATAAGTCTTCTGATTAAAAAAAAAATAAAAATCAAATTATCAAACAAAAAAAAAACAAACAAGAAAATATAATTCAGATCTCAGCTCAATTTTTTTTTCAGTGAAATATTTACATTTGAGAAGTTTTGACCAAATGTTCCTCCTTAGAAGTTTTAAAGACAATCCTATTTGAGAATCCACAGTTAATAGATGTCCTCATACTGTGAAGAATGAAGCCATCCTGGGAACAAGTTCTCTTTTTGGTATTAAAAGATAGTTTGTTCCAAGAAAAGATTTAGTGGCTAGACTGGCAAAAAGATGGCTGTGTGAAATATCTGTGTTACATGCCCTTTCTCTTCAGGAAAGTCAGAATTTGTGTGAGTTTCTGGGATCTTTCACTTCTATAAATTTCAGACATATATACAAAGGGAGTGGAAATAAACAGAGCGCAGACCATCACAGGGGACATCTTGAACAATGGCAGAAGAGCAGTGCAATTGGCTGTTGCAGCCATTGAATCTATTGTGTTAGTGAAGAACTTTCTGATTATTTTAAAGGATGAGAAGCACATAATTATGATTGATATTCTCCTTTCAGTTGCACTTTTCCTATCTGGTTAATACAAAAAATTGTCAACAAAAAGCCTGTGTCAGAGACCTTAACTGAAGAAAGATGGAACAAATAGGTGGCTTGTTGAACTTGCCTTGAAAAAATGTTCCATTGCATCATCAACTTGTTTACAGTTTCCAAGACTCAACATCTGAGGCGAAAATAACCAATTTTTGTAGACTCCTGAGCTACTGCACATTCGGCTTTAAAAATCAAGTTCATATTTAATCTTCTCCAGATATTGAGAACCCTGTTCTAAATAAATCATTTTGTGATTTATCAAGCTCTTTTTTTTTTCTTCTAAGAAAATTTGAAATATCTTGTCAGACTGGAGTGAGACTCATTTAGAACATTCAACAAACTGAATTCTCATCATTTGGGTGTAACCAGATGAAACACAAAAACGTCTGGTATTTTATTTACATGATGGAAAGTGCTTGCATTTTTGTCTGTTTCCTTTGGGATGAGGCTGGGAGGGTGAAGAATACCTTGGACATAAGCAAAATGTAGTAACAGATACTAGCAGTAGACCCATTGGCTGCAGCAGCTGACTATTCTGCTTGTCATCCATAGTTCAAGCTGTTCCCTAGAAAAAGATGAATTCTGTTATTGTTGCTCCTTGAATGCTTAAAAATAGGTGCAACCGCCACAAGGCTTTATTTTGTAGAAATGCAGGTGATGTATTTTGGGAAGGCAGAAGGAACTAAGCATATGTAGAGGATGTGTAAACTCTATTTTCTGAGAAGAGCGGGAATGTGTGGGTTGGACGGGAGAGAATTTTACTTGCTTTTGTCCTTTATTTAGAAGTACCTAGTCTTTCTTTAACAATACATGTAAAAAGGTACAATTCAGATTGTATAGTCCACATAAGAGTTCTTATGTTAATGTTTTCCTAATCATTGTGGCTCAGAACAGTTATACTCCATACATCACTATTGTTGATTAAGAGAATTTTCACAGCTCTAACCCGACTGGAGGTTGGGAAATATGTTATGTGTGTTATATCTCATACAAGCAGATTTCACTAAGATTAAGCACTGTAATTAAACCTGCTGTTCTCATTTCCCATAATAAAAAAAGCTCTTAAAATTATCAAAACTATATTACTCCCAGATCAAATTAATGTTGTGTGCCACCTCTTGTCAATACTTTTAAATCATCTGTACTAGTTCCTGTTCTCTGACTAGAAACTTGCAAAGTAGTTGCACCCAACATGAGTTTACACATTGACTGCTAAATGCATCACCAGATCGTATTTACTGATTTTTCTCTCTTCCATTCAAGATAACCCTTGCTATTCAATTGCTATGCAATATCCCATATCTAAACAGAGGTTCAGCTTCTTCATTGTCAAGTGTCTGCAGTGTGGATTAATTGACTACTCCAGAAAGTGTTAAATTGGCAAAGACAAGGGTGTTCTGCTGATTTGGGTGAATCTTATGCTCAATGTTGCACAATCCTCTTCAATGCTGATGGTTTCATATCCAGATCAAATGCATTTTTCAACAGGATTTTTTCCCCAGAAAATTTTTTTTCCCCAGTCTCTATTCCCTTTGCTGCCTTGTATCCTAAAACATAAGCACTTGCCAAGGCTACTAAAGAATACTTGAGACGTACATATGAACTAGAGCCTTAAAGGTTTGTTACAGATGTGAGAGCTCTTCTTAATCTGTATTCCTCCATTTCATTGATAAGAAACATCTCTGATCCACCTAAAAACTTTCAGGTCAGAAGAAGTCACCATACATATAATCCAATTTGAATTACCAATGTTCATGTTAAAAATGGGAAGAGAAAGAAAATTGGATAGGAGAAAGAAAATAAGAAGAGCTTTCTCTGAAAAAAATATGCAGGAAATATCAAAATACCACAGGTTAGAAAGGAATGCAAGAGGAGAAAAGATTATTTGGGAAGAACAGTGCATAAATTGCCTATTAATTCACCAGTTTTATACCATGATATAGTCCGTCCCAGGAATCAATCTTCCTGGAGCTCTTTGTGTTTAATTCATGTAGTTATCTGAAGGCTGAATGAATGATTAATATGAAGAAACAGAGTGGGTTAGAGACATCTTTTAAAAATAGAAAGGAGGCAAAAATTTAAAAAGGGTAAATGTCCAGAAGCATGGTGGGGGTGGGGGCAAGGGTACTGGTGTGGGAGAGGGGCAGAAATTATAGATGAGATTTTTGGACTGCATTAAAAAAATCCAACAGATAAAAAAATTAACCAGCTTACTATTTTCTGAGAAGAAAGCCTTGCCAGAAGTCAGGTTCCATTTTCTTAAAATGAAGGATAAAATTCTGTATCTGTTGAAGTTAACATCATTAACTCCAAAGGGACAAGACTCTGATGCACATTTGGAATGTGATCATCATTAATTAAAGCTCACAGTTATGAAATGTATCTATTTCTAGTGATGCAATTTAGCTGATGAGGTGATACTGGAGTTCAGAGTTAAGCTGATGATGTATTTAGCATTTTAGCCTTAAAGAAATCAACTTTTGTGACATGACCAGTGTACATTAGATTATTACTTTCCAAAACTTTACCTGTCGAATTATTCATTTTCTGTGTTGAGTCTTGCTGGAGTCATACTTATCACCTAATCTCTGCATTGCATTTGGTTTACCTGAATTAATTTCTAGAAGTGTCATCCTCATTGCTTTATATCTTATGTGGCTGTTAAAAAATCCTATTACATGGACAAAAATAAAAAAATGTGGAGAAAGCACCACATAATATAATAGTAATACGTTTTGTGTTTGTTTCTCACTCCATAATTTCATATATGAAAATACATACATACCACTCACAGTATCTTGTGAAATCATCAATCTGAAAGTCAAGTTAGATGATTTCCTACTGTATCCTACTGCTAACTTGCAGTCATGTTCACTCCACCAGCTTTTCCTCATAAAGCCTTTCTTCTCAGGACAATTAATATACCTTCAACAAGTAATTCTGTTTAGTGCATAAGAAGTAGAGTCTGACTCATTCATGCAAAGCTGCCATAGGGTGAATAGTGGTAAATATCACAAAACTTCTTTTAAGCATTATGTTCTAAATTATCTGGAAAAAATTACTACAAAAATGACATACACTTAACTAAAATTTCTGAGTCATACCTGCTGAAATAATTTTCCACTGCTATCTACTCTTGTTAGCTGCCATTTTCTGTTCTTCCCATTGTTCCCTGGGTAGGAGTAGATTGTTGTACAGGTATTTACTAAAAGGGGAGGAAAGCTGGCAGCCTCATTTAAGTTAGCAATGTGAATATCTCCTAGTGGTATGTCTGTCGATTGGCCTGTGTGTTTTAATGTCAGTGTGAAGTTAATATAGAATACGAAATACAAAGAAACTGCAGGTGAAAGAAAAGAGTTTGACAGTCAACCCAAGAGGTCAGTAATTATTTCTCAAATTATCTATGAATTTCATCTACCTTCCAACAGAAGTAACTGCATCAGTAAGGTCATTTATTATAAAATTTCGTATTTCCATGAAATTACAAAAGAAAAAATTGTATAAAAATATCATTAGGTTTGAATAGCTGAATTTTCTGCCTTGTTCATTATAATAGCTTGTTTCAAATGCCAAATTTTATTCTTCCACTGATTTAAAAAAAGAAACCTGGGAAGAATTGAAAGGATTTACATAAATTTAAAATATGACTAACAGGTACACTCCATAAGTTATTAAAATGCTCTCACTGTGTGTTAAACACAATTGTGTTGCGTTGTACTCCCAGAGAATCAGCTGCATTTGACATTTTATAAAGGCTTTGTTAGAATCCAGTCAAGCAGTTCAACCTTCAAATTAAATTATAGATAATGTAAGATTGTATGAACTTTTCAGAGATCCTTTTCTCCTAACAAAGTTCACAACATTTATGTGCTTCTCAAGTTCAGGTTTTTGTTTACCATCCCAGTGCTAAGATGACACAAGTAAGGACACTCCTTCCCATTGCTGCTTTTTTTTTGTGTACGTACTCTGATTTCTGTTTCTCTGCGTGTTGCGTGGGAATATACAAAAGGAAAACATCAGATATGCAGCCAACCCTCATCATATATATCATATGTACAATTTACCAGAGGTGGTATTGTAATATGGATTTGTCAACAGGAGTTTATTTTGGATGTTACAAGTGTAAAAATTAGTAAAACTAGTATGTCTTCTCTAATTTATGCTGTTTATTTTCCACATATGCATCATATATATCCTATAGATTTTTAAATCCTGTCTCATTTCCATTGCAGTTATCCAGTCTACTTTCTTCATAACACAAGTTGATTCCTACTGAATTGTTGTATCAGGTCATGGCAACTAAACCAGTGAAGTGGGTTTTCAGAGAAGAAACACAATCAGGAAACACACCACAGAGAAAAAAAAAGAGAAAAAAAAAAAAACAGAACATCTATTTAATCACTTGAAAGAGAGGATTAGGGGGTGACAGTATACCCTCCGCTGGGAACAGAACTTTTTCCACCTGTTCTATTTTTAACAGTGAAAGCAAAAGTGATTTCCCAGTTTTTTGAAAACTCAACAGCAGCAATATTTATTATCTCTAGACCGGATTTTTCATCTTCTTTGCATTTGCAGTATCGATTAATTCCAAATACATCATCTGTGTTACAGGCTGGGTGATTCCTGTGGTAATATTTACAATCTCTGTCTAGTGGCTATTTCTCTAAACTACAGCCTATTGCAGGTCAGGTAAATAAATTATTAATAATAAACTATTTGGTTTATGAAGTGAAAATTTATCTCTTGAGATAAGCACGCAACCATTAAAATGTCTGAGAAACTCTCCCACACTGGGCCAACACATTCCTCCTGCCACTTGCTCTGGACACTGTTTATCAAAGCTGATGGGATGAAGAAAGCAGTTACTTTTCCTATGCTTTAAGCACAATGAGCCTGACTGGATTTTAGCATTTCTACATGCATTTGTGAAGGCCACACTAATCTAGAATGCTTACCTACAGTCCTGTGCACTTACACACATACAGATGACAAATTTCAAGTGAGAATCACTTAAATTCCTACTAAGTACAAAGCTGCTCCTTATTACACTAAGATATTCATCTGTCATATACAATCTATCTGTATAAACTGTGCTCTGAACTCAATCCTTCTTCACCAGCTCCTGTCTTCACTTTAATTCTGTCAACTGCAGTGAATTTAATAGCAGCTTCTCTTAATCACTAGAGTAATTTCATCTCAGAATAAGGAAAAGCTGTGCTGAGAGGCTTTTCCCACTTTCTTTAGTAAGCAGAATACATTCTTTGAATCTAAACGATTGATTAAATGCCCATCATTCTTTATGGTGCTTCTTTAGATGGACTTTCAATCAATACAGAGATGTCCCTTTCCCCTGCACTGTCACAAAAACATGGCATTTCCTTCTAAATTATAGCCCTGAACAATGAACTAACTGAGCAGGGGAAATAGACAGGCTTCTATAAGGGTAATTTGGGATTGAAACCTTGTAAAGATGTAGCAGAAATGAGCTTTAGACAGGCAGCAGTTCATGCCTACTCTAGCTTCGTATGCATTTGCTTTGGCAGAACTGCCAGTCAATTACCAAATGATGAAGACAATAATGCAATATTCCATGAAGCAGCTTTCACTGGTACCACCTCAACTCATTTGTCTCCTACAAGAGAGAGATAACTTGGACCATGGATGGTGTGGAAAAGCTCCAGCCATCTGGTGCTCTGTGGAAATAGAGAATTTATCAGGCTGGTACTGAGCTTCTCTGAGATGGACTTTAACTGCTGTCTGTCATTTAGGAAAATTTTCTAAGGCTGCTAAAGACATATTTCTGCTCCTTTTCCTTCTGCTTCCTCCCCACCAACCAACATGTGTGTGTAACATTGCTCAGCAATTTAAATACTCTCCAAGCATAGGCGGGGTTGTTTTTTTTTTTTCTTTCTTTGTTTTTTTTGGGGGGTTTTTTGGGTTTTGTTTTTTTTTTTCTGCGTGGTGGAGGTTTGTCTGGGATCTGAGAAAGTATGTTTGAAAATACAGGAAACATGACTGAACAGAAAACTCGACCAGCACTGCTGCAACACAATGAAAGGAGCCTTGGGAGTTAGATTTTAGCTCATGATGTCAGCTACAGATCTGCAGCTGGAACTGTTGCTGGAAGCTTGATTTTTCCTGTGAAATGGAAGAATTTCATATAGTCTTCTAAATTAAACAGGAGATTGTCAGGAACACGCTTCTCCAATGCCATTTTTTTTTCTGAACTATCCTGTAATTAATATCCCAAATTTTGATCAAATGAGTCCTTAAAGGCATGTCAGCTGTCCTCTACACAATGTTGAAAGAATTTGCTGACTTTATTTTCAGCATGTTGAAAAATAAGAACTATTTCTCAGAAGAGCAACAGCTTCTAGGATGTCTGCTTTCTTAATTCCTTCATGCTCAGGACAGGCAATTCCCTTCCTACAGAAACTCTTTATTAACACCATTTGTTAATGAACGATATTAGCTTTGCTCGCCATCAGTTCTAGCAACAAAGTGAAAAAAAGCTACACAGTCAGAAAGTGTAGACTTGCATTAACTGTGCTCCACATGATAGCTTGTTCCCTGTCTGCTAATACAAGCAATCTCACACTTTTCTAATTGGGCTGCTGCCAGTAACAGTGTTAGGGAAGACACAGATCCACTCTTTCCAGCCCTTGAGCTGGAGGTAGCTCTGTTTAAGGAAAGCGCAACTTTCAACCTCTTTCCCAGCCCTGCTATTGAAGTCTCTCTGTGTAGCCCTGTGGCTGAAGTATTTTAACAGCCCTAGCCAGGAAATATTCAGTTGACCCCATCCTCATGAACTGTTTTGCATATTTCCATTTTTTAGTTCTTTTCTAGGCTTGTGACAGAGGGTGATTTAATCGTATAATGTGACACTGATCTTAAATGATAAGTGATAAGCATAGACTGATAAACATGTCATACCAATATTTAATGTATTCCTCTCCACCCTGCAAGTATAAAAACAATGATCAGTGATTATAAAATGAGATTAGTATGATTTTTTTATGGAACATACTTAATAAATCCGGTTTTCAGTGAATAATTGCAGTAATCAACTGATAATCATAGTAGAAGCACACAGCAAATAGGTCAGATCAAGTAAAATTTTAAATATTTATTCCCAGATGTCTCTCAAGCAATTGCTGTCTCAAGGGTCTTATGATATTTTCTTGTTGACTTCTTTTTTCTTATCTTCATGTCTCTGTGTGGAATTCAAACACAGATTTATGATAACCTCCATAGGTTAACAACTTCTATTGCTAGTAGAGATAACCCAATTTGCAGGGTTTTCTCTGCTTCAGTATAGGAACGGCTCTAAAAATATGAAATGACACATTTTAAGATTCTTTATGAATGTGACTGATTTTTCTACTCTACATATTCAAAGTAGTGAAATACTGTGGTTGTTTTACATGTTGTCATAAAATTAATACACCTTCAATTTGCCCACAGTAGGAATCTAGAAGCTGTAAAATGAACTGCCATATGTGCCATAAGCCACTGCCAGGCACCGATGCCAGTCTGATGAGTACATAAGATTACTTTGAGACACTTGTACACTGAAACATATTCACTAACTCTTCAGACAGACTTTTTGTGGACCTCTGTTTCAAACAAACAAAAAAAAGCCAGAAAAAATGAGAGTTTTTTCCTTAAAGGGAACATATCCAAGAAAGGAAAACAGCATTTGCTAGTACTGGCTGATTTTAAATCAGCCAAGGAATTTAAAACATGCCAAGTAATGCTGGCCAACTTGGTTTTTAAACTCATAAGCTTTGAAAAATGACAAAAACAGAATTCAGTCTGCATATTGGTAACCTTTAGGTTAAGTCAATTATCTGGATTGAATCTTTGCAAGTTGCTAGAGGGTATCACATGCCCCTGCCTATTTGGAAGAGCTTTCTGTTTTCATTCTTCAAGATGTGCCACAAATTATTATCTGTGCTTTGTGGATTTTGCTGTCATGAGCCTCAGTTACCGTGACTGCTCCTCTACATTGCTACCAACTTTTACATCTGTTTCAACCGCTCCCAAAGTTTTCACAATTTTTAAAGCTTACCCACAGTATACAATAAGACAATAGTGCAGAAAGCCTCAAATTAGCATCAACCCAAGTGAGTGGTTCCACAAGGTACTGTTTTCTGGTCAAGAATCTGCACAGTTAAGAAGTGAAGTTTCATAGTGTAGACCCAGAGCTAACTCATGGCAGCAGGGTTTTGGGACTTGAGATGGCTCAAGCCATGCCAGATCAAAACCCAAAAGGATGCCAAACACCAAAGAGCCGCAGTAGCTGTCAATAAGTTCTAAAGGTAAGTGTGAGCATTATTTACCTTTTAGTTACCTTTGTTCTTCTGTTGAGTGCCATGAAGAATGCCAGACAGCTGGTTGGGGGTGCAACTCGTCATCACCCAGAGCATCAAAAATTTGTGTTTCTCTTTTCTGATGTGGTTAGATTTGCTGTTTTCATGTTTTATGTATCTATCTATGCGCAGATTAGTGTACTAAACCCTAATTTAATAACCTCAGGGCTTAAACAATCTGTGGGAATTATAGGTAGTTAGAAAAAGATTGCTATATATTAACATTTGTCTTACATACTTGAACAACTAACCTTATTAATACACACACTAATGCTGGTGATGCAACCACCTGCTTTTTTCTTCGTTTGTTACAAGACCTTACTTTCAAAAACATTTGTAAACACTCATTCAGCCATTTGCAAACACTGACAAAACAGGCTGTCTGCTCCGAAGGCCAGGGCAGGAAGATATATTCAGTGGCTGCAATAGCAGCAACTCTTCAACAACAACAAAAGAATGCAAATAAAATAAATGCCTGGCAATTTAATTGAAGCCTTTCAGCAGAGAGAAACATGCAATGTACCTTGTATTTCTCAAAGATCAGCTTTTCTTCTCTTCAGAAATTCATAAGGAGGTAGCTTCTGCAAACCTTTCCACCCACCACAAATCTCTTTTTGCATCAGGAAAAACTGAAATCTTGTTAACCTGTGCTAAACATAACCTGTTTCAATGGGAGGGAGGGCTTTTAAAGGAACAAATGCCATCTCTAGAAAGCTCTCTCCCCTGGCTGCTAAGGTCCCCAGGTTAATACACATAAATAATGCTTTTGATTTATGATATAGGCAGCTGTAGCAGATGAATGGCTTTAATTTACCAAGCCAGAAAAATCAGCATTTTTTTTAACAAAAAATAAATTCTTTCCTTGCCACTGCAACCAAGAAGGCTTAGCAAAACTTACGCAAACTCTGGAGCAGATCCATGGAACAGAGGACCTGTGGCTGGCCACAGCAAAAATGATGGCTAGTTTCTGTGTCTGTTAGTATAGGTGTCACATATCACTCACTGAGGGAACCAGAGAACACAGTAAATAAATCCATGATACTGTTTTGAATATCTACCATGTTTGAAATGTCAAGCAGAATAATTTTATTCAAAATTCAGCCTTTCTTATCTCTAATTAATCTCACCAAAATCTCACATGGGAACTCAAAGCTGCAGAAATGTTCTGTAGTTCTTCTAGCTTTTCCCAGCTGTTTTTTAGAAAATATTGAGCATTCTCAAATCCACTGGACTAAACTAGAATTCTCTCAATTGCCAGGATAATGATCATATATGAAATACTAGCTATGACAGCCTTAAATGCTGACAGCATTACAAAGGCACCAGATGGATAACCCCTGGCTATATACAGTCTTTAAGAAAAATTCTGCTGGCCACTGGCCTGTTTCCATTCCCCATACTCTGAAAGGTAATCAGGTGTAGTAAGGAAATCATCTGTATCCTGCCTGCTTTTCCCATTGCTGACACTAGTTACCTGTAACCATACCTACATTTACTGTAAGCTGTGCCACCTGAGACATGTGAGTACGTATTCCTGAGTTGCTTGGAACAGATACATCTGTGACTGCCCCTTGTTGTGTTACTCATTTCCTGTTTAGAATAGTAGTGCTTTGTCAGACCAATGCAGTTTTTGTTTTCTGTTACTACCTTCAGGTGTCTGTTCTCCCCCATTTCATCTGGAGTTTAGACAGCCATAATAACCAACAGACCCAATGGTGTTCTGTTTGTCACTCCCGCAGTTTCTCAGTCCACAGAGAAACAAAATATCAAAATTCTCATTGTGTGAAACTACAAGCAAGAACCAACAGTCCAGTATTCTTTTACTGGTGGTGATACTGTTCAGTTGTGATTCCTGAGACATCTTTTGCAATATTATTTTATGAGAAGAAATAGTATGCCTAGCTACAAAAGCACTTGATTCTTTTCATGTGATAGGAGGATTAGGACCTCTTTGATGCCTTTCTTCTTTTGTTTCCAGCAAGAAACGTAACAGTAACAAAAATCGGGCATTTCAACCTTGCCAGTTCTTACTAAATTCAATACTTTCAGTTACTAAACTCTCTAGGGTTGAATGTTTCATTTATGGTCATCTATAAACCCCAAGCTAATTAGAATCAGAAGTGAAAAGGCTGAGTTATCGGAGAGCACAGCTTTCAGTTGAAAGATTTGAGTTTAATCTTTTTTTTTTTTTTTTTTTTTTTGCAGGAATCACAAGATGGTGCTATTAAACATGGCCATGAAGATCAATTCTCATCTCTTTTTAGACATTTGAATTCTTCTTTATTGCAAGAAATACTGCAATAAATTAGTGTGCATTTGAGATTTGGTTTTTCTCATATCATCTTTTGTAAACACTTACCTCATTTCCTAAGAAACTGTTTGGGGTACAGTTTCTTAGTAAAATAAATCTACAAAGGTCATTTGACATGGAAGCAGATATTTAAGGGTGCTGGGGCACAGTCCTGTACAACTTTAATTTGGGTCATTCTATTTCAAAACTTGAGAATGAAAAGGTCAATCTATTGCATATTTTTCTAATCATTGCAAGTGACCAATAATCTTTTTTTTTTTTTTAAATGAAACCTTACTGAAGAAGGAAATAGATCTGCTATATAATCTGCCTAGTGAATCTGGGTTTAATTTTACTACGCTGGTTTAATAGCTTATTGCAGCAATCCAGCTGGTGTTCCAGGAATAGATCACTTCGCTGCTATGAGTGGGATTTTTTTTGTTCTCACATTTATCAAATATTCTGGCCAGCTGGCAGTCTTTGCATACTTGGCTCCATACTACACCAGTCCCAGTGAGTGCAAATAATCTATAAAACCTTGATGTGGAGGGCTAGACGGGTTCTAAGAGGACATCTGTGAAAACATGGGTGAAAACCTTGGAGACTTGTGCAGGCACTTGCCAAAGGTGAGTCTGCGGCATTTCCACATGGCTGTGTATTATGTAACAACACACAATAATGCACTTGCCTTCAGAGAGACAGAGAAAACAAGTTGAAAACACATAATTGTGTTGAAAACACATAATTGCACTGCACAGGAATATGATTTTTCAACACACAGGGTACGATTCAAAACCTACCTCTTAGTCAAGAGGTCATATGAAAACAAAATAATTTTTTTTTTCTTGTTTTTACTTTTTTAGTCAGGAACAGAGTTGGAACATCTTGTCAGAGGTTTAACTGATATTTAGACATTCTTCTCTGACAGCCAAGTAATATCATTAACCTCTAAGGAATGTGATAAGCATGAAAAGTTTTGATATATGGAATAGAAACAATTTTACCAGCACCTATAGTATACAAAATAAAAAGTAAAATTTAAAAAAAAAGGCACTACTAAAATAACAGGTGAAAAGAATAAATTTTTTAATAAATACTTTTTTCCAATAAGGACTTTTCAGTCCTTACTGAAAATCCTCACTGAGAAGTGAGGATTTTCTAGTGAGTGGAGAAAATGGTAAATATATTATTCTCACAGTCTGAAGCAATGTTATGAAGGCCTAAGCCACATAATCCAAATACAGGAGCAGTGCAGATAAGTGAGATTTTGACTGAAAGTAAAATAAGAATACACTCAGGAGCATCACATTGTGATCCATCAGAGGTCTAGCAAACTTCCACATAAGACTCAGTGCTGTTGCATAAAGGAGAAATGAAAGCTTTAAAGGGAGGAATTTGTTTCACAACTGAGACTCTGAACTTAAAGGGTTTATGTGTGGGTGTCTAAGTTCACAGTATAGTCTGTAGAGCGACAGGCAACAGAGCAGGAAACCAGTCCCATGGATGATACCCGTCAACAGCAGGACTCAGCTCTCCCAACACAGGTGCCAAGAATTCTTATCTGCACCCTGACAAATGCTGCCTGACTTCACATTCTCAACCAGAAGTGTCTGAAGCACCTTTAGGTTTGGTGTCATACCTGCCAGCTCTGTCTCCAGCCAAGGCAAGTAGTGTGATGCAGTACAGCAGACCTATCAGTCAAAAGATACCAATTGTTCTGATTAGCCAGCTATATAAACTATACACTTACCAGGGGTACAACTCTGCTGAGCTGTAGTGAGGCCATGAGGGCTTCAGTCTTTAATGATCAAAACTCAGCAGAAGTGCTTCTAGGGCTCATGGTTCCATTTGAGGGCAGCTCAAATGGAAAGAGACCCCATTCTTTAGACCACTGAATTTCTCTCTGAATGCTTCTTTTATGGTGAGTTGAATTTCCCCATTGATTTTCGTTGACCAGAGCTTTTCTGAATACAACATGAACCTGTACACAAGTGAACCCCAAATATGTCTTAGTTTGGAAATAAACTTTCACCCTATCCCACCACCCCACTACCCCACTCCCCCTCAAAATGTCCAGAATAATATTCAAAAATATACGGCAGGAACTGAACAGGTGCCGCTACAAATTGAAGCTTAGGACCATGTGTAACATATGGATAGGGTAATTAGCAAGTTAACACATGCATGAAAAAAGATGATAACCAATAGAGAACCCATGATATACTGTATATGGCACTGATTTCACTCCCATAAAGCAAAGGCACGTAGCTCAATTTGGGTAGTTAGACCCTACTGTGTGCCCTGTCAACAGCATTATGTTTGTCCATCACACTGACACTGCTCTGAAGAAAAATAACCTGCATTGAAAAGAGGCAGTGATGAAGTAAATTGTGCTGCCGGGAAGTGTTAAAAACATCTTGTCTTTGGAAGCACTGAGCTTGGAAAGGACCACCTAAGGAAGAGCTGCCCTTGGGTTGGAAAGGGTTGACTGATCTTTCTGCAGGGCCAGAACACCTCAGGTGCTGCTGGAGAGCAAAGGAACATATCGTGAGGGACACCACTGTGTTTGTGAACACCCTGCTTGTTTGAAAACTGCTACAAACCTTGTTTTCTCAAAGCAAGCAGAAGTAAAGAGTGAGTTAAGCTCATATAGCTTCCAAGGCGGGGTTCACACTGCCTGATGTCAGCGCAACCAAATTCAGCACGAATTCTTTAGATCAGACAGGTCCACTTTGGCTTACACCATAGGTCTGCTGACCAAAGAGAACAAACACCCAGATAGATATCTGAAGAGATGCTGCCTGAAATCCTGCTTTCTGAATCCCTTCCCTTGTTCCTTCACACTGAGTTGCCAAATACTTGGTGTCCTTTCAGCACAGCCCTGGGTGCATCGAGAATTCCAGAATCTGGTGTCTTTGCTGCCAGTCTCCTACAGCATCTGCTGTCATCCTGCACGGGGCATTTCACATGGTGTCAGTGAACTCCAGCACAGTCTGCAGGTGTCCACAGAGCAGGAGCTCCCTTGGTGTCATCCAGGAGCACTTGGAGCTTAGTAATTCATGTGGGATCTTAGGGGAGGTGAGACTGAGGTACCTTTTCTCTTCTGTGAGCTGGGCTATCTCTTGAGAAGCAAGATATATTGATATTTATCTCAGAATAAAATATATAGTCTCATTAATGGATTAGACTTTAGCTTAACTAAAGTGCTTGTATCACACTGGGGTGCATCAGATATCTCAGGGGATTCTTTTTTTCAATGTCAAATACTATCCACTTCATGAATTGTACTGTTTAATATATCCAAAGTAGTTATGAATCTTCTTTTTATTTTTTTCTATCTTCCTGCCTAGTGCAAGAAAGCAAATGCATACAAAAATGATAAATTCTGGCCTTCTTAAATCTAAATCAAAATTAAATCACAGAACATAATTTTAAAATTAAGTTGGTGGGGATGATAAATGTTAATATAGGAAAGATTAAGAATATCTTTAGAAATAGGTTGTTTCTGTTGTCTTTTCAGAGTTTCTTTTTTGTACTGTTTTTAAGTATGAATGTCCCAAATTTATGTTACATTATTTTACATTTCTCCTCAGTTTCGACTTCATAATAAAGGATTTTCTAGATTATGTTGGGCAGTAGGTTTTCCTTACTTAAAGGAATCTGGTAAAGCTATTTTCAAAAATTGCTCCTTTTTGATAGGCAATATCATGATACCAGGAAACTTAACAAACAATATTTTAGCAGCAGCATTGCCCCTAATAACACACTCATATCACATGCATTTTGCCCAATAATTCTTTAAAGCCATCTTCAAATACATGTTTTCCAGCTGTGAAAATAAATATTTGCCAGAAAAAGGAAAGGAAACATTCCAAAACTGTGATATATAAGCCACCAATGTTCAGCTGAAATCTTACAGATCACATCTTCCTGGTTTTTCCTGCTTCTTGCTGTTCACCTTAACTTATGAAGGGGAGGGGGGGGAGGGTGCGGGAGGGGGAAGGCAAAATAAACCTGAAACCAAAAATTAACTATTGATCCATGTGAAAAATTGCTTTAGCTCAGTCTATGAAGAAAGAAGCAAGATTTTCTAACACACAAAGGATAGGTCAATATTGGGAATCAGCACAGGCTGCTCAGTTGAACTATTAGTTGAAATAACTGCATCTGCAGGGGATTGCATTTATCTACAAAGAACATGATAATCTCTGAATTAAATGTATATGCCTTAGAGCAGAGGATAGCTGCTTTCAGCCTAGCAGAGACTGATACATACAACACAAAGAGAAACAAGTAGATCACTGTAATTTTTCCTGTTTGTAATTTTTAAGTATATTAGAGTCATTTTACTTACAAACTTTTTTTTTTTTAAATAAAATAGCATCATTCTGCAAAACTAAGTCAGCTTTAAAATTCTGTACTTTAGACTTTTCTGTAGTCAGGATTATCAGACTGTGGTTTGGGCTTTGTTTCTTACTGAAAGGTTCTCAAACTTCGTGTTGTCAAGCACATCTTGTTTTCTTTAGATATGAAATAGATACTGTTTGGTCTGAATTGTCCAGAAGTTGGAGTACATTGATGTACCCAGACATGAGAGAACTGAAAACAAAAATTTAGTCAAAGCAGAAAGAATAGCAAAATGGTGAGGTATGAAAACATCTCCTCTCAAAATACCTCACAGTATTGAAAAACCAAAAAATTCTCTTCTTTTACAATTTTTATGTGCCATGTAAAACTCAGGGATGATGTGAAAGCATTAGTACTCTCTCTAAAAACAGGGACATCTTGTAGAGCTGTAAAGTTTTGATGCATATCTAACCTTCTACAGGCTGAAAACTTGAATGTGTCACTTTTATAGACTGGACCTATGAACAACCAGACTCTTCCTTTTTTTTTTTTTATTTCATTAGCTAAGAAAATTAAACAGAACTTCATAGCCTCTGAATAGTTTCAGTTAACTGAGCTTTCAGCATTAAAAGATTGTCCTTCTTTTGCAAAACATTCACTTCCATATATTTTGAAGTTTTTTATAGTTATACAGAAACAATGTCTTCTACAGTATACTGTGGAGACGCTGACAGGTCTGAAGTCCCTAAATATAGGTCAGTTAGAAAATCTACTTATTGTAAAACATGTGCTTCTTATTAATATATATACACACAACTGAAAACATAGCATAATTTTTTAATTTCATCTCCATTCTATTGTTTTTCCAACCTTTATTTCCTCAGTCTTCATTTACATGGCTTAATTCACGTGGAGGAGGGAATTTTCAAATTGTTTTGCCATGGTTTCAGCTGTGTCTCTTCCACTGCAAGAGAGAGAGTTATCTTGAAAAAAAATCCCAAATAGCGTTATGAAAATGTAGCTTTCTGCTGCTTTCTCTCTCTGAGTGACAAGTGCTGTGATTGCAGGGGTGGGAAGTAAGAGACAGATAACAAGAAATTTCAACTCAAAGTATCTTGATAACACATGAAAGATGAATTGAAAATACTTTAGTTTAGAAATTAGTTTTCATGGATTTTAAGGTCATTGATGAGACGACTTTGAACTAGATCTACCTAGCAGCGGTCACTGTGCTGTAACAACAGAAGGCATGCAGAGTGTGTGTGTGTATGTGTTGTGCACTGCAGGGCTATCTGTCCATCAATTTAAATATGTCTGAACAGCTAAAGTTATCACATCGCTAGGATGCAAATACAATAATTTTTTTTTTTTCTGTAAGAAAAGTGAACCTTGTTATAAATAAAACCTGCTGCAGCATGTAAGTAGTAGTTTCAGGAGGACAGAGAAGATAAAAAGTAGGCACATGTGGGGAAGATGAGAGGAAAGGAAAAATGGTGAGTGCAGGGGTGGGCATCAAACTCAACCCCAAACCCACAAGAGTCTGACAGAAGAAACACTCATCTGAGGCACGGCAGAACAAGGTTCAAGTCTTTGGTCTTCTGGTTCAAATAGGTTTGAACTTCAATTCCCCATGTTGCTGACTTGTAGTGAAACACTTTCCCTCTGTATAAAGGAGAGCCCGGGAAGGGCAGGCCAAACTACTCAAACCCTTACACTCATGCACTTCTCTGTGATGTGCAAGACCCTGCAGTGAGCTTTGGTCTCAGGGGATACAGGAAGATACAAGAATCAATCTCTGTCTTCCACTTTTTTCTTACAAAAGGCTTTCAGAGGTTCACCTCAATGTGCGGTAGAGTTTATTTTTTTAATCTTGACAACTTTATCAGAGTGGGGAAAAGCTTTTCCATATAGTTCTATCTGCAAGTATTTCATTTTCCCCTCAGAATATTAATATGACACTAAAATCTAAACTGGAGATTACGATTCAGATATGTTTCAGGCCATTTTGAAAGTAAGGTTAAATATCCTGATGAATATTTAGCTAAGGATCATTAGGTTTATTAGAAATAATCCAACACTATTGTTGATTTGAATAATGATTTTTTTATTGCTTTCCTTCTAGTCAGTTCTCCTTTCAAAGCCTTGCAAATTAATTTCTGGTTCTGCCTTTTAGTACTAGAGGTTTACAGAAAGTGAAGTGAGAAGAAAGGATCATGACTGGTATTTTCAATGTCAGGATGCCACAGTACTCATTTCCTGCCCATATCAAGCAGGGATGCTGATGGAGGCCTTGACTTCCACGCCCTCAATTGCACAGAGTTTTGTCAGCAGAGCTGGTGATGCATACCCAAGTCCTGTATTTTAAACACACCTCATCAGGCAGCTAACTCAGCCTTCTGCTTAAAAATAAGATCAATTATATTTTAATGGCATCCTCAGGCAGCCTATTCTGCTTATCTCTATTTTTACAACTGGGATGTTTTCCTAAATGCCTGATTAGGATCTCCCTTACCAGAACTTAAACCTCTTACATTCTTTTCCAAAATACTTTATTCCTTCCTTTAAACAGCAGCCTGGTTCTCTTTCCCAAATCACTTCTCACAATTCTTTTTTCTTTTCTTTTCTTTTCTTTTCTTTTCTTTTCTTTTCTTTTCTTTTCTTTTCTTTTCTTTTCTTTTCTT
>JAWWMP010000001.1:98014882-98082125 GCA_035047865.1 Dendrocincla tyrannina
CTTCTCTTCTCTTCTCTTCTCTTCTCTTCTCTTCTCTTCTCTTCTCTTCTCTTCTCTTCTCTTCTCTCTTCTCTTCTTTCTCCCTTCCCAAACCTTCCCTTCCCAAACCTTCCCTTTCTTCTTTTTTCTCATGTGTCACAGTAACATACATGACATCATAGGATTAGGGGTTTTTCCAGATATTGGCAGCTGCCAACAAGGCAAAAAGATGTGGCAAACGTTTCTTGCTTACTGCTTCTCACCCAAAGCAGCTTCCTGGTCTTTTCCTAACATGCAAGTGACAACCTCTATTGGGATGCCAGCCCCAGACTGGTTGTCAGTAGTGAAGACTGAGAACCACAGGTAAGACAGTGTCCAGACTAAGACAAGTAAGCCAATTACAGGGGCTATAGGTAGAATCTCCACTTTTTCTTTTTTCCAGTAAGTGTTTTGATGTATAAACTGCTGACACTATATACCACTATATAATGACATTCTACATGAGATACATTTTTGTATTCTTGGCATATGAAATCTCGTCTGCATTTTGTGAATGCTAAATATCCCAAGGGACTCTGGTTTTGACAGAAGGTTTGGTCTTTTTCCTGCTATCTTATCTTTCATTTCTGTTCATTTTTCTGTACTATAATTTGGAAGTGGTTCATGCAATATTCTTCCGCTTCAGCTACGACTGGAGTACAATGATGGTGTCTTCCTATCATTTGTTGAGTATTATGCCCTCATTTGACTTAAAATGCGTATCTAAAACCTTGAGATCTCAAAATGCGATGGAAAGGCAAGGGAAGGAAGATAGCAATTTGACTGCTGGAAATTTCTTACACATACTTTGAAAATGGTGGTTTCACCATCAGTTTCAATGAAATTTAATCTGATCAGAAAGAGAAGTTTGAAAGTATTTGTATTTAGAAATAAGAGTGTTCCAATGTGGAGTATTGTTGTTTGTTTATTTGTTTGTTTATTTCTTTTTAGGATTAGTTGTATTTTAAGCTCATGCCCTATCTTTAACAGAATGAACTAAGAGCAATCCCCTAGTGGTAGCAATGGTAGGTGTCCAGTAATCTTCCTGTAGCTGGAAGAGCTGCTAGAAAGCAGCTTGTGGAAAGCATTGCTTCTCTTTTAATGCCTTATGGAATTTTCTAGCACACAGTCTGGCTCTTGTTGTTATCTGCCAGCAGATCTTTGAATGCTTGACCCATACCAAAATCTACTTACGGGGTGAAAAACTTGAGTAGCATTCAGTGTTAAGCTGATTTAAAAAAAAAAAAAATACAACAAACTAGTGCTTGGACATACAGAATGTTGGTTTTGAGGTTGTTTTTTTTTTCTTTAAAAGGCTCTAATCATGTTCCGCTTCAGCCTGAGCATTAAATTAGAAGGTGCAGGAGCAGGAATGAATATTTACAGAAAAAATAATGGAAATATTCCTAGAATAATTCAAGCACATTAGTTGTGATAATTAACCATTAAAGATAAATACTAGTAGCACCACAAACTAATAGCAACATAAATATTCATAATTTAAAGCCTTTTAGAACAGTTTATTGTGCAGAATACTAATTTAAATCTAATCTCATTTTTTAAAATCAGCATATTCAGTCAGGCTTAAAAAAGAATATGTACACAGTATTTATTAGAAGCTGGGATGTGCAGAATCAAACAGCACATATTTAACCTAGTGCAGTGGGGTTTCTATAGCAGTACAGATACTATCACCATGAGGGGAAGGTTTGCAGAAGTGACCTGAAGCAGCTGTTAGGCCAAATCTCTCCCTATCAAAAACACAAGCCCAATGGTAGTCTAAGAATTTCATCCCAACTGGTTTTTCAAAGAGGAAGGCATGGATCTGAGATGAAAAGGGATGTAGTCTCTATGTGTATGTCATTGTCACTGTAGCCTGGCTTTGTGTCTGAATCCAGAGCTTATTGTGTCCAGGCTGAAGCCTTGCCCTGGGGTTCTGATACCCCATCTGTCGTCCTAACACACAAGCAGAAAGGAATGAGAAAGTGATAAGATAAGAATTTTGTGAGGGTCATACATGCCTGGTTGGTGTCCACGACAAGACCTGCTAAGGTCAAAGCCTAAAACCCAGGTACCTTCACAATGCAGATGGGAAAGCATCAGGGATACAACACCCTTCCTGCTTAGAATAACACTGGAAGAGCAGTACCATGAGAACACCTCTGTTGTAGCACTGTGACTTTCCCTTTTTCTGTACTCAGTAACTTAACATCACCTGATAAAATCTCTGCATGGGGCCCATCTAGCACTGTAGGTGAAGATAACTTACTGTCTGAAAAGGGTCATACCCTGGCTTTCTATACGCTATTTATCTTTTATATGTAATAGGAGTGATGCTGTTTATCAATTGATCATGTGGAAATATTGATTGTGGATTGCTAGGACATCAGGAGACCTTAATGGTTGTTATAAAATTTATTTATTGTTAGCCCACTGATAGGTATTTAATTGTTTTAATAAATCCATGACAAAACACAACCTGGAGATCCACGCAGCTCAGATATTGTCAGAATTGTGAAGAAATTTGGCCATTCTTTTTCTCTAAAAGTTCAGGCACATGAATCTGCACAGTTACAGTTCTGGACAGCTCTGAAAATGTAGGTGTTTGATTAAAGCATTACAGGAATTACTGATCCCCCTGGTCATATGCCCCATCAGAGCTTTATTGCTCTGTGGCAGCAGAAATGTTTCATGGCAGTTATTGTAGGGGATAGAGCAGGTGGTTATGCTGCAGGCTGTTCCGAGAGATTTATTAGAGATATATGGATAGGATGAAAACAGAGGACTCTACTGCAGGAAAAGCCCTGCAGAGATTAGCTAAGTGGATCTCCAGGAGAACCCCCCTGCTGGCAGCAATGGGGGCCTGGGAGATTTCCACCTCCTCCTGCCCGCTTTTGTCTTGTCAGACAGTGCTGTCTCAGGCCAGCTGTTGTCTCCCTCTCCCTGAGAAAACTGCTGGCTGTAGCATGCTTCTTCTGGTCGGAGTGACACAGGAACTGGCAGGAATTTCTCTGCCGATGCAGTGATTTTGCCTCAGTGATCTCAGCTTTTCAGCCGGAAAGGAAGGCTCGGCAAGTGTCGTTAATGGAGGGGGAGAGCTGGGGAGACAGCACGATCAGCCGTGCTTTGCAGTTAGGAGAACAATCTAGGGCTATTGATCCTGGTTCCACTCTTGAACTTAATTTGGAAGATTTGAAGGCATAAAACCCCATTCTGGTACATTAATCTGATTTCCTGTATATCATAGTGTATGCAACTGTGTGCATTAAATCAATTTTGACCTAAGCACTTTTATTTAGCTGGAAATAAGGTAGGCAGGAGTTCTTTCTTGGCTAAATGAGTCATTTTCAAAGAATAAATTTGGGGCTGGAGTGTCAGTGCAGCATCCACCTTTCACAGACAAAGAATTTCCTCCCAAGTCCTACATGTCTGGTTTTGCACCAAAAGACACAGTATCTTGTTCTTACAACACTGCCAAAGTAACTTTTTTTCTGACTATCAAGTTTTTACTGAAAAATTGTGCTGATCCCAGATTAACATGATGAGAAGAAATTGGTTCAGTCTAACAGTTGGAGCATATCAAATACACTAATAAACCCAAATCATAAAAATAAAGGATTAGCCTTTAAAAAAATTTACAAATTAATTTCTTTGTTTCATCTTTTTAAGCCCAGAATGTCATTAACGTCTACTGCACAAATAACACAGATGAATTTCTTCATTTTTTTCCTCTATGAAATGCCATGCTTTAATCCTGTCTAAGATGGTGGGGTAGCGGGGGAGATGTATTTGTCTCTTCTTGTGATTTAAAAAATAAGTACTCTCAGTCAGAGCTGCTAGGTGTTCCCACGTGTAAAATACATACCTTCTGAAAACAATGTTTCATCTATATTTCATTGCTCTCTATAAAGTTTTGCAAGATTATTTCAAAAATACTATATAGCATATCCATAGGAAATATGTATATTATTTAAATAAGAATTGGTTATTATCAAAATCTGATTTTAGATAACAAATGCTGGAACTTGCTTCATCTGGGACAGGAGAAAGCACTTTTAATTATCTCCATGTGTAGAAATCAGTAAATCCATCTGCCTTACAAATATTTTTTTGCAATGTAGGCAAGGTTCCTCTGCACCAGGAACCTTTGCACAGAAGGATAAAAAGCAGCCTTAGAAGGGACTGGAAGAAGTTGTGAAGGAGATGACTGTCACAGAAGCCCTGCCTGTAAATCCTGCCTGATGTTAGTGTGCATCATCTGCTCCCCAGATCTCCAGCAATGTATGTCTGGTCTTCAGGAAAGATGTGGCAGAGATCCATTTTCCCTTTATTTCTTCAGAAGAAATGAAGATGCAATAAAAAGATAATTTTTCTCATGAAAACCATTTAAAGGGTGTTTATACCTGTGAACTGTACCCACAGAATGGCAGCATTACAAGAATACACATCTTGCCCATTTTGGCTGAGTGTGTTTTTCCCCATTGACCTGAAAAATTTTCTTCTCTAGGAGAACACAGGTTGTAGCTCTGGGTGACCTGTTCTTTCTGCTGTAGTTCAGCCTGTTCTCTACATCTCAAGGACTGGGGAAAAAGAAGAGCCTGAGAGGGAAGAGTTAAGAAAAAAATGCATGGCTGATTTGCTCTCATCCTTCCTTCCTAACAGCTGTCATCTGCAAAGGTGGTAAAATTGGTATTATTTAGCCCAAGACAAAAGGGAATCTCCTAGATCTGGCACCATCCTTACCATGCAAAATAGGCCATCTTTTTGCCTGTATTTGCTCCCAGTGATCCCTCCAGCTATCACGGGGGAAAAACTCACTGAAACTAGTGGGCCTAGAAATTGCACTGGTAACAGCTCCAACTGTCCAAGGAAGCAATTAAATGAGGGTCTGTTTAGTAAGACATGAACAGATGCTAGACCACGAATGCCAAATCCATGGTATGGTACTGCCCTGGGGATAGCATTGGTATGAGATAAGTGGGAGGAAAAGCTCAGCAAGCAGTAGTGAGGACATAGAGAAAACAAGTTACACAGTCCCAAAAGACTGACAGTGAAAATCTGTGGACTAAATGCTAGCTGCAAAACTGTAAGCAGGGATATTCAAGCCAGAAACAGGAATCTCTCAGGGGTACTTTGACCACCTTCATGTGAAGGTGGGAAACTGTCCCACCTAAATAAGAGTTAAGCCTTTGCCTATGCGCTCTCAGCCAAAGCAGAGACTAGTTTGAGGAGGATTTTACAAATATGTCAAGTATCACAGAATTGTCACAGTACAGCCTTTCCAATAATTTAACTACAGATATACAGATGAAGAATAATTTGCAGTGTTGTCATAAGGCACATTTTTCTGGTGACTACTTAAAATATGTTTCATTCATATACACACAAAACAAAATGTTCATCAAAAATGTCCAGCCAGCAATTGACTTAGCTGCACATCAAGGGGTTAAAGTTCTTCACAAAATCATACTAATATGCAAAATAGTGATACGTTTTTCTCACAGGATACCCAGATTTGGACATAGCTCTAACTTTCCAATTATGTCACGTTTTCTTTCTCATTCTTCCTGGATTTATTGTGGGGGTGTGGGTGTGGAGGTGTGTTGATAAATTGCATAAAGACACAAATTTCTAAAGTCTGAGGTGTCTCCCAAAAGACAAAATTCATATACAGTATCCTGTAATATACAGCATCTTGAGTTCCTTAAGAAATAGACCTCAGTGCAGCACCTTATGCACTATGCTATAGATATACATAATGCTTTGCCAGATTCAGCTCCTCTCCTGTACCTTCCTATTTGTCAGAAGATTTCAGTAATGCCAGAGACTCATAAGAAAAAGTCCTAGACTAATACTTAGAAATACCACATTTACACTAGAATTTGGACAACAGTAATGTTCTTAAATCTGATTATGGTTCATAAAGAATTGGCATATTTATAATGGCATAGTTCATTTAAACAAACAAAAAAACTGGATTTTTTTTATTTCTATAAAGTTTTATTAATGGTATCTTCTCTAGGAAAAAAAAGCACCATCTAGTTTCTAGTTTACTCATATTCTCTGCATAACAGTTTATGTTGTCTTCTGGTTCATGCTGTCAAGTCAGCTGTGGAGGTGATTCATCTAATTCTAGACTGTCTTGGCAAGAGGCTGACTTTTTGTTTTGTTTGTTTCATGAAAAGAGGGTATTCCCACAGATGATCTAATAATGCAGCTCCGCTCCTACAACACTTGTAGCACTTGTCATTTGTCATGAGATACATCTGAGGAGTATTAGCAGCCTCCTGACTCCAGCGAATTATTTTTCATGCCATTTCCATGACCTTATTTCCATGGAGACCCCTATTTCTCATTATGAGGGTTCACCCCCCTGTTTTCATGCTGTTACATGGGAACTATAAAGTCCTTTCAGCCCGTGTAGTATTTAACAAGGGAGTTCTGGTTCTAAAATGACTAGTCAACAATGACAGTTCTATCTTAAAAGCCAGCAAGTGTAAGGAAGAAGTGAATAATTGCCAAAAAATCCATTTTAATTAGTTCTTGAAAAGAAAATTAAGCAAACAATTTTAGACAAGCAGTTAGAAACAGAAATTTAAAAATCAGCTACTATTCAGAATGTGGCCCAAAAGGAATGTAGCTTTGTATTTTAAGTAGAGGAGCATCACTTTGGTTCATTCATCATCTTGATGAGAGCTGAGGCCTGCTCCTGCATGGGGGGAGAGATACTTGGCATCCAACTAACACACTCTGTGTTGTGTGCAGTGAATTGAGAGGAGTTTTATAACACAGCAATGTTTCACAACCTCATACACTGGATAAGACCAGCTTAATTTAAAAGGTGCTTAATTAAAACAAACAAAAAAGAAACAAATAAATAGATTTCCGAAACCACAGGAAACAAACAAAAGCGAACAAACAGCAACAAAGTATGTTCCCGTATCTAAAAGAAAGAGTTGAAAGCACATTTGTACACATTGGGTGTGAGAAGATAGCCAAGTATGTATTACTGGAGAATGCATAAATAATGGAAATGGATGCTGCTACTTAAGGTGTATTCACTTAGTTTAGCTAAGCCTCCTTACAGAACTATGAAATTATTTCTCAAATACAGCCTGCCAATTCATGAGAAAAGGTTACAAATAAAACTTAGGCAGAGATAGCCAAATGAGTGGGAAAATCACAAAAATTGTACCTATATTTCTGTAACAAAACCATCTGCAAAACTACAGTCCATTAGTCTTACCTCAGTGATAAGCGAGGATTTGAAGGAAAAGTGAAATCTGCAATGTAAATGGAAAAAGAAAATGAAAGCATGATGGGTCTGACAACATTCATTTGTGCCAGTTTAATCTCTAATAAAATAAATGCTGTTAGAGCTTCATCATTGAGCTTAGATGAAATATTTGATATGATAACCAAAAGAATATTGAATGCTTTACTAGAAAAGACGGAGTTTATTTTAGCAAGTGGAAAAAGTCCTGGAACTTACTGAGATAAGTAAAATACATTGTGCTAACAATGGAACTATTGAGCTGAAGCCAGTTTATCAGTGGCTTACCCCAAGATGTATCTTGGAACAGTCAGCTGCTTTGTTAATGGCATTAGCAGAAAATGCTAGTGAAATGAATGGATAGCATAAAATTAGGAAATGATTAGTTGTTAATATAGAGGATGATTGGGATATCATTTGAGGAGAAGTGAATTAGAATACTCAAAGTGAGAATGTCTCAAAAGTTAAATAATAACATAAAATGCAGGATTTGAACCTCGGGATTAAATGTCATGAAGAGAGAACTTGCCATTTAAGAGCAATGGTGAGGTGGCAGAAACTGTGTGCAGCTGTTGATCAGGGATGTCTATGAGCACTAGTGGGATGTGGCAATGAATGGGATAAATTAAATCACAGGGTATGCTGGGAAAACATTTCCAGTGCAGACAGGGAATGATGAATAGTGCCATAGAGCTCATAGTGAGATGTAATCTAAGTTCTGGTTACCATCACCAAGGAAAGATTAATTAAGACAGAAGTAAATGTAGGGAGGAACAAGAATAATATGAACAGAAAAATAAATAAATATGCCAACACATTTATTTAGGCTGAGCACTGGCAGTATGTTCAACATACAGAGCTCACAGGAGCACTAGTGTCCAGGTAATGGGCATGGTTTCATGGTTGGCCTCTGTAACACATTCTGCAACACCAGAGGACAGGAGCAGCATTTCAGAACACCTGTCATGTTCCAGCTCTTATGGTTTGATATGGTCTTTTGCTGTCTTGTTAAATTCATTTATTGTGGTAAAAAGATAAAGTAATATACAGTAGTTCTTATTCATGGGAAACTTATAGCTCAAACTCTTAGCAAATTTTTTCTGAAATTTCCCAAAAAATGTCCTATCCTAATATTTCTAAATATAGAAATCTCTATTACTTGACAAGTCTTTTTCTCTAAAGACTTTGTTACAATGAAATTTTTTCAAAACCTGCAAATTGGATCATGTTCTAAGAATACCTGTTAATATTTATATAGTAAATACTACCTTTTTATTTTGACATGGTACTATAATACTCAGGATTTGCACTGTTTAATTAATAAAAATCAGATGATATTGAAATTTTTGTTGTTTCATTAATATCTAAACTTTCAAAATTGTCAGTTACCATTTTTTGTGTCTTCATCCAGCTCTATTTTACTTATTATCATTCTTTCAGGACTGACATTTTCAACAGTATCATACAGAGTATGTCTTTCTGTCATAAGAAAGGAAATGGAAATCCATTCAGCAGAGCTACTGGTGTTTTTCACTTTACCTTCAGTGGTACTTAGGCTATCAAGGAGGAATCAATACCTGTTTCATTGCATAGATGTTCTGTGAACAGCAGCAGAAAAGCAGCTCCTTCCCTGAGAGCTCTCCTCGTGACATGCAGGGTGAATAAACAGGCAAAGTAAGGAATGGAGGACAGTTAACCACAGAGGCATGTACTTACATTATTATTCTAATAATTATCTGCATTGTTTCAGCATGCACCATCAAATCTCTTAATCTCTTTATATAGTGTTAATATAACCTGTTATATTAACAGGTCTCTTTGCCCCTGAAGGAATGAGGAAATAATGTAGAGTTTCAGCTTCTGCCTCTGACATTTTAGTGCAGACCTGGTAAATGCATTTATTAAGGTGCGTTCTCACATAATACACTGTACTTTTGCCTTACATATTTCAGCTGAAAAAGGCATCAAAAATTTGTTAATGAATATTATCAAATTGATAGAATCACTTAGAAGACACTACTCCTACAGCAGCAGCCACATTTATACTATTGCCTTCCTGTGGTATTTTTATGCACCAACAAACTGTCGAGCAGCACTGCATTGCTGTTCCTCAGGTTAGGTGCAGGCACATAACAGGTGCAGAGGGATGACTGGGAGGTTTGCTCTCCTTTGGCATAGCAGAGTCATAAGAGCAGTCAGAATTTAAAGATCATCTACAAAGACTGAAAGAACTGGGCATATTTTTTCTCATAAGGGAAAGAAGAGCAGAAATAAAGAGAAGGCACAATAAAATATGAAAAGGCTGACACAGAGTCAAAAAGAATAATTTGTGCTCCACATCCATGATGAATAGTACCAAAAGTAGGAGAACTAAGTTTCTACCCTCTGTCCTTATCTCCCTCTTGTTACTTTCCTCCCAGCCATCAGGTCCCTGTGATCTCGCCTAGGATTTGAGTCTTGCTTGATTTACCAAAAAAGGTGGAAGGGGGACAAATTTACCCTCTTAATGCACAGTCAAATCTGTCACTGTGATACGAAGGGTGAGAGCTGGAAAAGAAGTGAAATCTGTGCCGACCCTCAGGCTACAAACTGAATGTTGCATTACTGAGCATCAGCTGGGCCTCCAGGGTGACTGTATCAGATGAAACATAAACAGCAGTATCTAATGTGACAGATCAGAAATTAAAAACTAAATCTGTCTGAGCAATTTGCAGAGATGGGTGGTTTTATCCTGGCTTTTGCTCTCGGACAAGAAAAGCCTTCCTTGCATGAAATTATTGGGAGGGTCTGTGCACAGTCCTGGTCTTTCGTGAATATAACAACAGGTATATTACTACAGTATTCTTAGGGTATATACATGCTTTGGGGCGCTTTTTTTTTCATTATTCAAGCTGTATTTATGCTTCGTTTGAAGGCAGGAAAATGAGATGCAATAATTTCTCATGGTTTGAGTACCTTATTATCTTACACATAGTTTCATGTAGCATGGTCATCACATTATTACTTAAGTCTCCTCAAACAGTGCATTAAGCAACCCGAGTGAGAGCTGTCTGCTTTGTTTTCTTTCATATTTTTCAGAGAGATGTTTCCTGAGTATTTGGCTTCATAATTCAATAGCTAAACACAAACGGTTTCTGTTAGTAAACACACATTGCTTTAAGATCAGCACAGGCAACTCATGCTTGTTCCTGACTGACATGGGGTAGGTGCTGGCAATCCTATGGGAGTCATTTCATATCCTCTGGAACTTCAACAGGAGTCAGTCCTCTATCTCTTAAGATTGGCATTACCTGAAGAAAGTTCCATCAAGAGAAATTATTGGTCATGACCTTTTTCCTTAAACGTTGGGTGAACATTTCTATTTCTTGAACAATTTCTGTGGAGCACTACAAAAAAAAAAAAAAAAGAAAAGAAAAAAAAGACACTGAAATGTTGATTTTTTTTTTTCTGAGATTAATCATCAGGTTCAGAGGGCCAAATTCTATCAGTGAGACAAGATTTTGTTTATGCCTGCAGCAGCAGGATGCCCAGCACAAAAGAAGCACATCAAGAGTAGCCACTGGTGCAGTGGATCCCCTACCCACTCCCCAAGCATGTGGGGGCAGGGGATGGAGGGCTGACCCCAGCTGGCAGCCAAGCACCCACACAGCAGCTCGCCCAGTTCTCACTCTCACTGGGACACTGGGGAAAATAGGAAGAGCAAAAGCAATGAAACTTCTGGGTCAGGACAAGCCAGTTAAAAAGATGAAGGGGGGAAAAAAAAATGACACAAAAGCAATCACACTTCACCACCCACAGACAGACCATGTCCAGCCAGTCTCCAAGCAATGGCCATCCTGGAAATTGAAACTCCCCTTTCTTCCTCCTGTACCACAGTTTTTATTCCTGAGCATGCGGTACAAAATATCCTTTTGACCAGTTCAGGTCAGCTGTCCTGGTTTTGTCCCTTTCCACCCTCTTGTCCACACCCAACCTATTTTCTGGAAGGACAGCGTGAAACTAGTAAGCCTTGGCCTGGTGTTCAGCAGCCATTCAGCAACAGCCAAACAGTGCTGCCTTATCAACAGCGGTTAAGTCACAAATCCAAAAACACCATAGGGCCTGCTGTGAAGAAAGTTAACTCCACCCAAACCAGACTCACTATGGACACAGGGGGTTGTCTCTTTAGAATATCTCTTGCCTCACCTCAGTAGCTCCATGAAGATGCCTGTTATCAGCTGGATCATCTTCTGGGTGCGATTTTCTGGAAGACATCTTCCATCCCAGTTTCACCTGGAAGACATCAAGTTCATGTACTCTTGAACCAGTGTAAAATCTGAACCAGAGCCTGGTAAATGTTCCAAAAGAGCAAAGCTCATCTGAGCTACAACATTAATATGGAAAGCAGGGAGCATGTTCCCAGCTGTCAGCCAGCCTTCTGCCACAAAATCACCTCCTGAGAGAAGCGGAGTGGCAGCTTTGGACTTCTTCTGGCCACAGTTCATCATCAGGGTATTAGTCACCATGCAAATGGGCATCTGAGCTGGGAAACCAGACTGGTAATTGGAGTGTAAGTTTAACTTTCCTGCTCTCCCTGACAGAGAAATAGGAATTGCCAACAGTGTGACTGATCTCAACAGTGTCAAAAAAAGCATTACAGATGAAAAAACTATATCCTTTCAGAAGTCTAGGTGAGAGAAAATAACTTTAGGGCAAGTTATGACCTAGAAAAGAAGGCTTTTTATGGGTTTGCTTAATTCTGGGATTTTTTTATTTTTGTTTGACTTTTTTATCAGCCATGGAAATTGAGAGGGATTGCATGAACCCGACTGCCTGTAAAAAAAGGCAGCTCTTCTGTGTTATTAATACAAGAACTTCTCAAGAGGTGGCTGAAAGCATTTGTAAGAGAGCACACGCAGGAACACAGTGGAAATTGCTTGCTCTCTCATATGCATAATTTGGTTGGACTTTGAAATCAAAGAACAGAAAGATGCTTATCCTTTCTGATACATTGCTTCAAAACATAAGGCCTCTTTGAGAGAGAGGCTTTGTTTTAATCTCCATAAAGGGATTTCTGATACCTTCTTGTGAGGAAAACAAACCAGCTACTCAAACACATTGCTTATTGCAGTCACTTTCTGGTCTTTCCAGAGGATTACCTGGCTGCATGAGCAGGGCCAGTGACTTGCCAGTCAGCTCCAAAAGATGGGGCTGGTTGCCAGGTGGGCTCCCAAGGCAGAGTAATATGGCCAGAGGAAAGTTTGCTTTCAGGGTGAAACAATGTATGTGCTGCATTTCACACAGCCATGTTTCCAGAGAGCTGTGAAGTGTTTTGTTTTGTTTTGTTTTTCCTGTGGGTATATATGAAGAGAGTTTTCTGTTACAATATAGATTCTTTATGACAAATAATTAGGCACAGAAAGGGCCCAAGGGAAGCCAGGGGGAGATAATGTAACCCAGGGATGTCCCATTGCAATTAGCAATTTTCAGAGACAGTGCAAATGCTAATGAGCATCTTCTTTGTTATCACTTCTTTACTGGTGCCTTAAACCAGAAAAAATAAATTCTTCATGCTTTTCTACCTAAAAAAAATTGAGTATAAAAGACAAGGTGAAGGATGACAGCGCAATTTAATTCCCTCATGTAAGCTATAATACAAAGATGTAAAGGATAAAAAAAAAAAAAAAAAAGTAGTGTTGATCAGTTCTTGTTGTAAGGCAGGGTTAATCCTTTCTTAATCCTACTATTATTGAAGGTTTTGATTGGTTTAGTAATCTCACTAGTCCTCTAGAAAATGCCAAGAATTGTACAAAAGGTATCCCACATCCCTTTTTATTACATGAGAGGGAGAGTCTAAAAGCGAAAGATACTTCTTGCCTCATTAGGTCATCATAGAAAGAGACATGAGTGGGCACAAATAACAAGCCTGGATACCTGCAAAACATTTCCCATTACTACATCATGCACAGCTAGACACAGAATATCGGGGGGGAAAAAAAGGAAAAAACTCACAAAAAATAGCTATGCCTCTACTGAGGTAATTTCTTTTTTACTGTATATCAATAAATAAAGAAGGAAAACCATAAATAGAATGCTGCTATATATTAACCTCTTCTGAAGCAGGATTATCTTTTAGGCATTCTTAAAATGGTTCTGTAATGCCCCTTAGCATTTTTACAGTGACATAAGGCACTTGGGACTTGAGTGCAAGCTGATTCCTATAGATAGTAAGACTGCTGTTGTCACTGTCTGGCAGCTTAGATTTAGATTACAAGCCCTTTGGTGCAGTGACCTTCATAATGTTTTGTGTCCACATAGATTGGCCACCATAATTTTGTTCTATTTCTTAAAGATATAATTTAAAAGGGAGAATGGATTTAATGGATGTCACTTTCTCCTAAATAATAAGAGTAAGAAAAGGATAAGTTAAAAAAAAAAAAAAAACAACCACAAGTTTGTTTACAGGAAAAACGGATCAGTTAACAGCATAAGAGAAAAGGGGGGAAAACCCCTTTTTTTGATTAGCTCACACAAATCCAGCCCTCACACTGCCGATCATATTGGTAGAGATGCCACCTGTCAGGCTGGAGAGGCAATAAAGTACAAAGACAGATATTAAGGATGTCAGAGGAGTGTTTACAGCTACCAGCCATGTATGCTCATCTGCACAAAAGCAAGACTAGCAGCTTAGTTTTGATGAAACCAATACTGATAGGAAAATATCTTCCACTGCTCAGAGAAGACAAGAGAACAGGAGAGAGAGAGTTTTAAATGCAGCCTCCAAACACCCTCTGAAGTAATGCAGGCAATTAAGACTTCACAGGATGATACCCCAGAAATGCTGAGGTTATAACGCACCTGCCCTCTCCATGCCCTGAAGCAGAAAGCATTGCAACAAACATAAGCAATGAACTGACCGCAATTCTGCCTTGCATATCCCCCTTACTGTTTTCTTGGTTAAAAATAATGATGTATGTACTTCCCAGTACTTTTCCATGGGATATGTTGCAGTGATGTTTTACAGCCCAGTTACTGTTATGTGAAGAGCACTTATTTGGATATTTTTGCCATGTTACTTGGGCTGAACAGAAGAGCAAGTAGTGAAGGATTTCTTGTTGTGCAAGTAGTGAAGGATTTCTTGTTGTATCTGACAATTTGAAGTTAAATCACCTTTGGAAAATTATTTTCACTTTGTAAAATACCCTTTTTTAATCCCTCTCTCTCTTTTTGCTCTTCAGGCAGCAAGTGTAACAAGAAGGAAACACCCTGACACACAGCCAGCCAAATAATGTCATTAATCATACCAGCCTTCAAAGTTGAACTGAACTGCTTTTCCCCCCCTCAGTTTTCTCGCAGATTGCACCATTTTCTTTGAGGTCTGGGTCGGCACGACTCTCTGCTGCCAGCTCTTTCCAAAATGCATAAGCGTCCCCAGCTCCCAGATATTGAGGCATTTTTCCCTTAGAAAGTTGAAGAAGAGAGGAGACCAAATATCTTCAAGGGCAAGGAAATACCCAGACAGTTCCTTTTTCCCTGAGAGTTCTGATACTGTGGAGTATTCTTCCATTCTGGAAAAATGACTCCCCTTCACCACAAAAAATCCCATTCATCTGCAGGGGGAGCCGACTCCTTCAGCACTTCCTCAGTGGGTTTCCACTCAGAGCACTGTCTGGGCTGGGAAAATGAGGCATTTTTTTGAGTGGGCGCTGCAGCTGCCATCAGCTGTGATTGTGAAAAGTGGCATACTCATTGCTCCTGTCCTTGTGGCCAGGAAATGACTCACCTTTCTGTTTCATAACTCTAGTCTGCCAGACATCACTTTTAAGATATACCTTGTCAAATAATCAGAAATTATACAAATCACCCCTCTCACCTGTAGCAACGTGCAGAGCTGCCTACAGACGCAACCTGCTGTTCTGCCTCACCACCCCTTAGGAGTCTTCCTCCTCAGTCCTTCACCAGCACTTGAAATGGATAGGAATAGCTTTTGTTTGCTTCTCCCTGTCTCTTTTCTTCCTTCTTGTTTCCTCATGGAGTGCATCGCTCCTCAGCTTCGTTTTTCCTCCTGCGGTCAACCTCTCCCTCCATTTCATCCAGTCACACTCACTGAGGCCTCATATCCCTCATCAGGGAGCCCTGATTGAGGCAAGAGGGACAGAAAATCTTGAGTTTCCTGTATGTAACTCACTCTCTCTTCACATCTCTTTACATCTTCAGCAGAACTTTCCTAGCTGTACCTCTAAATTCACCAATTCTATCTTCTGTTGGGCAATGTTTCATACAGAAATATTTCCAGAAAGTCTTCCTTATGAATAATAGATCCCTTAAATTATTCATATAGCATTTCCACTAGCTCTTCTTCTCTTGGGGTCAAGATGTCAGACTAAACAGAGCAGTGACTTGGTGTAACATATTCGGTGTGCCTTTTATCCTGCTTCTGTTTGGTTTTGGTTTTCTCCCCAGTCTTTGTCTTGAAAATAAACATGATTATGTTTGGTGCCCAAATAATACTGAGAAAGCACAGCATAGCTGCTTTTGTTTGTAGCCGTTTTCTCTGATTTATTTATATTTCTAAAGAATATTATAACAGTTTGATAGCCTCCTGGTGATTATCTTGACAAGAACTTTAGTTGATAATTAGGTGCTGCTTACAGATTATAAATATCCCCTTATAGACTTTCCACTCAAGTATGTAAAGAGACCAAATATATAGAGAATTAAATCCAAGCAATTTGGATTTGCCAGCATGGTAAATAACTAGAGGTTTTATCAGAGATCAAATGCTACCTACTGAGCTGGGCAAATGAAAACAATTACAATTCAGATGTTTTTAAGAATGAAGACTCTCCCAAGCCATCTTTCTCAGGGACTCGTAATCAGATGTCTGACTTCTGAACTTCCACTTCACATTTCCTACAGCTCCTTGAGACAGATCAGGGCATATATACTTCAAACAGCAGTCCTTTCCAAGGATGCTGGAAACACAAGGAATATTACAGTGTGGGCCAAGGATTATGCTGAAGGCATTGATGGACAATTGTTTAATCATGTGATTATTTTTCTCTTCAGTATATATTTCAGGTCTTTGAAATAAGCAAGTACGTTCAGAATCAGAATTTGCTAGTATGAATTATCCTAAAAGCTGATTAGAGATTTAAGGAAGTGAATATTTTTCTACTTTGCTGGGATCTGAAATAAATAGCAGTAAACAAAACAAAAAAGCATAGAACATCCAGGACCATTTCCTTTCATTCATGTCAAAAGAACAATAGCTGCCTACCCTGTTTTCACTTTTTCATGGAAAGAAGAGGCCTGCATACCTTTCCCAATTCAAATTGAAATAGTGTATCATCCTGGCAAGCTAAAGAAGTGTAGACAGTATTGTTTCTAATGGCTTTTTTTTTCTTTTCCCCCAAATTTCTCTGACAAAAGTTCATGCTTGTTCTTAATGTGTCTAGAAAAATAATGCTTATTTTCTTTATGTCTTTTCAAATTTACTAACTTCATACCCTTTTTGAAAGCAAATCTGCAGAAAGCTTTCCTAATATAAATACATATAGATACATTAGGAATATCGAGATGAGACTGGGAGACAGCTCTTCAATGAAACAGCAAACTGTTACCTTAGCAACCTGCCATCATAAGCCTGAATTTTTAATATTTCCAAAGAGGTGTGATTTTTGGGAGAGGACATAGAAAATAAACAAAGGGTCAGTAAAGAGAAAGCACTGTAAGTAAATTTTCCATATCATGTTATTGATATTGACAGCATCTCATCTCTTTTTATCATAAGCAGAACATTTTATCTGCCATGTGGGTAACTCCTCCAGCTGAAGGGTACTGTATAGCAACTCCTGAAGGAGGACTGGGGACGTGACCAGAGTTGGGCTCCACGATGAGCTGGATACTGGATACTCCCACTCTTTCAGAGTCACCTGAAGCTACAAAAGGACCCAGTGACTTCAAGTTGCACTTGCATAACAAAATACACGTCGAATACACTTAGGAAAGGAAACTCTTAGATCCTATAATGGAAGCTAATAATTGTGATCTATTCCATTGGTAGTGAATCCTATATTTATTTGTGCAAGGCTTCTTTTCATGATTTTCAGTCACTTGTAACTCTGACAGGTCTTAATTACCAAGGCTTGTTCTTGTGCTTAAATTGCCTGAAAAGTGTTTACTGGTAATTCTCAGAACTCTCTTAACACTTCTATGATGATTTTCTTCTTTAGAAAAACCCAAGATTTAGAAGTTCCTTAAAGAACATAAGTCCCTCAAAGAGCACTACTTATTTTTCTTGAGGAGCAAAGGAGGAGAGGTGATGGAACTGCTTCAACCTTTCTTTAATATTTTCCCCTAAGTGGCTTTGCATGGTGCATTAAACTAAAAGGTATTGACTTGATGTTCAGTCTAGTTCTTTGAGGTATGCTGGATGCTGTTCAATATTAAGCATTTATGTTGTATCAGATGCTTTGCTTTTGATGCAGCTCTGAGTTGGGCAATGTACCACAAACAATGAAGAAGTGTACCTAGCAAAAATAATTGTGTGGAAGTTCCTGGGAATGGGAGAAAAGAGAGCGGTCTCATTACCACACTGTTATATTGCCCTATAACATTGTCCTAGGAAGCACGCAGACGTTGTTCTCTCTGTTTTCAGGAAGACCTGGCTAAAGAGCTGGGTGCAAGGGGTCAGTATGGCAGCTCAAAGCCTGTCAGAAGCTCCCTCCAGCCAGTCCCATCATCATCCACCTTCTGGCTGCCTACTTAAGCCGTCATCCTTGATCTCTCCTCATTAGGTGCATCTGCACCACATCACCTTTTTAGCCCTTTATTCTGCCTTTTAGGCATTATCTTATGTCTCACATCTACACAAAGTTCCCTTTTACCAGCCATTGACAGGAGGTGTTTTTACTTAGAGCTCCCTCACTATTCTACATTTATCATCCAGTTAAATTACCTAAAAATCTATCAGTCATGCAGCAGCAGGTAACAAACTCCAAATGACCTGCATAGTGTTTGCTGTCACATTTGTGAGTATTGCTAGAGAAATGATGGTTGAAAAGGGACACCAGAATCAGGTACAAAAGACATGTCAGGTACAAAAGACAGACAGTGACATAGAAATTTTGCAAGCAGCTTTTGGTGCAGAAGAAAGTGCAGTAAGTATGTCAGGCCATGCCCATAATTAGTTTCTTAGATTAATTACAAGGGAAATTTTAATGTATGTAACCTTCAAAAAACCAAACAAAAAAAACCAACCAACCAATCATCCAAAGAAAGCACGAGAAATACACTAAAACAGTAACAAACTTAGTATTTCACATCAAAACTACATATATTACATAATGTCTGGAAGAAATAGCATACATGAGATGTGTTTGAAATAAGGTGGTAACTATACTGTAATTTAAGAGCCATTAATAGGGCTTAACTAATGAATAATTCCATAAAGCTAGAGAGATGTCCTGGATTCCTGTTTGAGCAAATAACTCCACTGTGTGCATTTAGTGAGTCATCACTGCAAGGAGTAACAGCCTCTAAGCGGAAACGCAGGGAAATCAGAGTGCACCATCCAGCACACTGAAAAAATGAATGTTACTAGAGAACACTAAATATAAATAAAAATAAATATAAAGTAACAAATAAACAAACAGAAGCATTTTCCTTATTGTGTGTTTGTAATGTTCCAAATTTAGATTATCTATAGCTACAGCTTTCACCTTCATAAAAGTACATTTGCAGTCTGGATAAACCACTTATGAGGCAGCAACCATCGGCTGAACCTGCCTTCTTCATAAGAGTATCTCCAATCATACTCTTGAAATGAAAGAGAGATTCACTGCACATCCTTATCATTTGGCTGCTAGGAAGCCTTTGGGCCTGCTCTGGGACAACATTTAATTATGCTTGGAAAAACCTCGTCTTGGCCTGTGTGGGCTAGCACAAGACTCAAAAGCATTGCCACTGCCAGCCACGTCTGCAGTACTGCATGAACAACACTCAGCTGCTAAGGGAGTCTTGCACGCCTTGCTTTCACTCTGAATTTGTCCACCTTCCATTTAAAACACATGTATGTGTTTATTACACACTGTTGAGTGTCCTGTTATCAAAATGTCATTCCCCATACAACCACAGATCAGCTTAACTGCTCATTTCCCCTGAACAGCAATCTTTTACCCAAGATTTTGTTTGAATTCATGACACCAAATTGAAGAAAAATGGTAGCACATGTTAAGAGTTCATTCCCTGCAGTCTGCAAGACCTGACTATTCAAGCAGTGCCTCTTTATAGCCGAATTTTGAGGCTGAACAACTGAACATATTTAAAGTGGCTACTGTGACTGCTGGTTCTGCTCTGCTCTAATCTCTTCATTTAAATGTTTTTTTGATGTTATGTCAGATGATTTTTGGACTCCAATATATTACAATGATGTTAACACAAGTCATATGCTCTAGAATATATCAAATTAGTTAATACTAATTTGATTGCCATTATAAATTGTCCTCCTTCATTGTTTATTAAGAGACATTTATACTGGCCACTCCCTAATTAGGTCTGATATAGCTTAAAAGTTAACATCTGCCTTGGCATCATATTTATTCCCTGAAATTTGGGCGTTTTGCCAAGGTATTTTAAAATGAACGTCAATGACCAAGAAGGTCCCCTATACAGCTCTTCTAGTATTTTAAGAAGAAAGCGTAACAGCCTAATTAAAGAATTAGTAAGCAATAAACATTTAAGAAACCAAATTATCAAAGAAAATAAGCAAGTTTTGATGGATAAACTTGTTTTTTTCAAAGATGTATTTTCAGAAAAGAAAAAACCCCACTTCCTCCTAAATCATTTATGTTGATACATCATAATATCATTTTATGGAAAATCCAGGAGAAAGGAAAAGCAGAAGACATACAAGAAAGATTTTTCCCCGGAGATATTTCCATAATTATTTTATGACAAAAAGCTGTATGGGAGTGAGGTGAAGTGATGTGTTTTGGAGCAGCTCTTTGAAGCTTTCAACAGCAAGTGGCTTCCCCCCCAGCATGTGTTTTAAATGTTTTGCTGGATTACAGTCCACCTGCACAGAACTGTTCTGACCTTTTAACCCTTCCAATATTTTAAACATTTGACCTGCAGTTTTGCTTCCGAGAATACTCTTGAAATAATTATGTAAATGTCATCTTAATGCATTTTCCCTGCCATGTGCATTTTCAGCCCCCTTATGATGTTATCTTTTCAGAATGCCAGAAAAACATGAACCAGATGTGCTGAACACAAAATACCACAGCAGGGATTTCCCTCACAGAAATCATGATATGCAAGTTCTTAGAGGCTTGCCATGAAGCAATAGGGCTATTTTTAGTGCAACAATATAACACACGTAATAGAGTTTGAAGTATATTAAGGATATATATATATATTTACTGTGCTGAATAATACTGGTGTGCAAGAAAACACTTCAATGATGAAAGAAAATCCAACCAAAATTTCCTTGGCATTCTAAAATTTGCCACTAGTATTATGAATTTATCTAATATTCATAGGTAGCTCATTTTCTGCATTCATTTATAATTTGAGTACTGTAAAAAGGTGAATAGCAGAAGTTGAGCTGTAGACTGTTGGCATCCCACATAATTGTATATTGACATTTATTAGTCAGTTGACTCTTAAAATTGCACTAACAGACTAAACACTAGTTCTATATTTGATTGCTGAAGACCTTTGGTTTAGACCTCCTGGGTGAAAGCACAACGAAGTCTTTCAGTCAAAGTGTCTGTTGCTTGTGACAACTTGTTTATGTGTATTGGACTCATTCCTAAATAGCATCATCTTTTTGCAATCCCACTCCATAGTCAAAACTGAGAATAGTACTGGCTCATTTCTATGACTCTTCAGCAAAGAGGCTTATTTCTATCACTCTCCTTTATTATTTTACTTGCTTAATATAGAGACCAGTGCTGAAGAACCAGACTGAAACTGAGGCCCTTAACCAATGCTGAGGTTCACGGGATGAGCAGGGCCCTGCACGCAGTCCTTTGCCACATACCCAAGTCTTTTGTTCAGTAATGCCAAGGCCAAGTGAACTGCACTGAATCCACATCCAGACAAAAAGAACCCAGTAAGAATATCAATGACAGCTGCAGAGTGAGTCTAGTTCCTACTAAAGTCACATTATGCAAAATATCTCTTGTGATTTGACCCAGGTGAGGCAGTGCTGGTGGTAGCTATGCTAACATAAATCTTCTACATAAATCTTCTGTCACTCATAATTTGTAAAGAGGTGTTTATCATCATTGCCTTGCAGACTTTGGGTTTTTTTAAAAATGACACGAACACTGTGAACAGAAAAAGGGCTAAAAGGTGTAAAAATTTGTAGAGGATTGCCAGCAAAAGTCATAGTTTGACTCAATGCCTCAGTATATACTCCTAAAGGTATAAATTTAAAGCATTATTTTATAAATTTTTGCAGAGACATTGAGAGCTTCTGCTTAGTGGCTTCATTCTACTTTTTATTTTAACTTTCACTTTTTAATTATGTTTATACTGGGCCTGAGCCTTGCCCCATAAAACCTGCCACAGACTTGGATGGTTATTCTATCTTTTGATGAAATGTTGGAGTTGGCTGCGAGTTCCCACGCATCTGCCATTTGACCTCTGTGAATTACAGCTGGATTAGGTATGCCAGCTCTTGTTAGTTTAATGGTAGCTGTGTTGGAAAAATCTGCACTCTAGTGCACAGATTTCTTTTGTTGTTCATGACTTAAATTCTGCTGAAACTCCTCAGGGTTGCTCTTAGTGCCAAGACTAAACTTTAAGCAAAACTGATGAGAAGATCCTGAGATGGACAAGTCAGTCTGTAGTAGAGTGTTCCTGAACTGCAGTTTTCATATCTTTAATAGAATGAAATTTTGTAAGGCTGAAAGAACAATTTTTAACATATTTTAGAAATCTCCTCTGACCATATGCATTTGTAACATCTAAATTTCTAAACTTAGTTCTGGTTATATGACTATAATGGAGCCTAAATATATTTCTGAATTGGTGTGAAACATACCTGATTTAGACCAGCGTAATTTCTGCAGGCAATGCTTCTTTATGATGGAGAGGAAAAGTATTGTTGCAGACTGTGAATCAGTGACCAAAGAATGCTGAGAGGTTTGATAGGGGTTTGACATGGCTCTGATAGACTGGCAAGAATAATTCAGATAGACAATGCAGGGATGTATTCTTGCATCATGGATGGAGAGGGAAGAAAATCTTGATTCTCCAAAATCACTGGCAAAATTCTCACAATTAAATAGGACCAGAACTTAATGCTGTTACTGTGTACCCTTATGGGGAAAAGTAAAAATTATGTTCAATTTACAGTCCCAACTCACAGAATTTAGGTAAATCAAAAATCATAATCCTGTGCAACCCTTTGTTCTGGTTCTTATGCAAATGTTTTCTGACACAGTCTCTGCTAAAACAGCTACACAATATTATTTCCGTAGTATCTCTATCTGGTTCAAACAGAAGAGATCCACAGGCACAGACTGTAATAATAACTACAAGATTTAAAAAATATTTGTAGTAGAAACAGTTAGTCAGCTTAGAACCTATTCATAAGGATTGCTGGATAACAAATGACTCTCCAAGTCATAAAAACGTTTTTCAGTTGTCTTCAGAAAACACCTCTGAAACCAAACCCACATTCCAACAAGTCTGGCTTGATTTCAAGCCTCAGGGTAACATTTCTAGTGCCTCTCTTGTGTCCCTTTTCTCCAACCCCTGACTTCACAGATGAATAACCTTATAAGGGAGCCTTAAGCAGAAGGTGAGAGTAGGGTAAGAGGAGCCTGGGAAACACAGAGAAGAGCATAGTCTGAGACGACAGACTGCAGAGAGGAAATGAGGCATTTCTTAAGCTGATCTGGTTCTCCAAGCCCTTCCCTTAGTGTCAGCCTCGGGACACCAGCTGTGGCACCGTCCTTCACCTGCAGCCTTCACCAGCCTTCACCTTATTCTGCTCAACAGTCAAGATGCTGTGCTCTGCTGGACCACTTGGGCTGGCAATAGCTTTTTGCTTTGTAGGCAAACAAACTGTGCTTGCTTTTCTTTCCTTGATTTGAAATAAAAATAGCATTTTAATTTTCAATACAAATAAAACTTAACATAGAAAAAAATGTGCTTGCAGATGCTGAGACATGCCCACCACTCTATTAACTTTTTTGGACTTTCCCTGCAGAAGTTGTTTCTGTCAATTTATTTTCATTTCAGCTGAGCAAAATGGGAAGCAGCAAGCAGGTTGACACAGATGGTTGTCAGCCAAGTGATGACTGCAGCTGAGAATGAGTGTACAAAAATATACAGCTTGCTAAACTGTGTATTGTTTAGCTTCCATGTGTATCAAATGTCAAAAGAAATAAAATTTGGAGAATAAATTTAATACCCTTTTTTAAGGCTTCTTAAAATTATTGGAGTAAAATGGAAGGGTGGTCATATGTAAAGGAATTGCACTGCAGAAAACAAAAAATTGAATAAGTCCTGCAACCAAAACTTCTAAGAACAAAGAATAGCCTCTTAAATGCAAAGGTAAACCCTTAATAAGTGATCTGGTTTGAGAGTTATTTGGGTCTTTTACAAGTGCTGAGCACCCTCAATCCTATTGAAGTCACCCAGGGAGTGGTCACTGTATTTGGAACTCAGACCATTAAGCTAAAGGTCTGGATGAAGATTTTTTAACCTTATTTTTAGAGTTCTGTTCTCAAAGGATTTCTTGGATCACACAACTGACCACAACATCATACTTTAACAGACCAAACAAACTTAGTGAGGAGAAAAATTTAAAATAAGCTAAAATAGTGTTCCTAGAGCTTGTTAGAGTGCTGCCAACTTCAAGGTAGGGGTGGGCTTTCTCCACACTGGGAAACTGTTGGATTTTAAATACAATTGATCTTATTTTAACATAGATCTATCTTGAACTAAGGCTAAGCCTAATGTAGACACACTTAAATCGATTCTAATGTTGCCTGTGTCAATTTAGCTAATTTAAATGTACATGCATTAGCAGATTGCATCAGTTCAACTAGATTGATCTTTAAATTGCTTTGTCTCAAGTTGTGCCATTTCTAGGGAGCCAAAGACTCTGTTTGTAAGAGAGAGCTGCCAAAGCTATTTACCTTTCTCCTACCTGTCAGCTCTGCAGAGTACTACCCAAATCAGTCAATAAATATTTAAGTTTTCAGCATAACCACAGGTCAACGAGAACTAAACAACACACCAACTCATACTCATAAAACTGTATTAGATTATTCCTAGGAGAAAAGCAGTTGAGTCATACACATTGCTGCTGCACTTCTGATGAAGTTAGTTAAGTTTTACCAGGCATAAATAAGGACCATAGCAGTCATAAACCATTGTTAACATATGTTTTATAGTCAGGGATGACTTTTGAATATTTGAAACTCTCTGTTCTTGAAATACTGCCTCTGAGCTCCAAAGAAGACTGACAACCAAGCATAAACTAGTTTTAAATTGCATGACCTTTCCCCACCAGCTTTCAGAGCAATGTAATCTCACCCTCATTCTAGTGGGGTAAAAATCAGGTACAGAAAATAAGTCTGAGATAATGAATTTCTCTTACTTTGCCTGATCATTAATAAATGAGGTTATTTACCTCCTTGACTCTCCGAATTAGATGTGACACAACACCTTAACACAATCAGTTTGTTCTGAAAACCTGATAATAGGAACCCATCTGCTTAGAAACATAAAGGAGAATTCATTATATGCCCAGTAATTACTTTCTATGCAACATAAAGAGATTGCATGCACAGCTTCTTAGAGTTAAACATCAGAAAGAATACCTTGATGTGTAGGAATAACAGGAGTTCAAAAATATGATAGGTAATAACGACATTTAAAGATTTTAATAGGAAAAATTTATATTGTGCCTTACTGTTCTTTTCCCTAACTGCAGAGAAACCAACATCTTTGTTCAGGATTTCCAGAAAGCTATTCCTGAGTTCCTCCACTGAAGACAACTCTTTTCTCTATCTACCTGTATTATGACAGACAATGAATTGTATAAACATTGAGATTTCCCTATAAAAGAAGAAAGGACAAAATGCCAGGGTTTATGCCTAATCCCTGTGACTTTCCCCAAAGCTGGCAAAGCCTCCAAGTGCTGTGTCAGGATTTTGTGGATGACTGAACATCAGATGTTAAGCCCACCTAAAGAATAGTATTTTCAGGCTCTGGAGCAAAACTTTTCTGTTTTTTTACTGGAAGAACGGGACCAAAGCCTTGAAGGATGAAGAGAAATAAGTTGGGTTAAGTGGTGAGAAAGAGGTGACTATAGCATAATCTGTGAGGAGGGAGAAAAAGAGAAAATAACAATCCTTTGGTCTTCCTGACATACTATCCAGATGGTCCTCACTAATTATATTTTCTCTTGTGGTTTTAGTTATCAAACATGTACAAATATTTACAGTGGACAAAAGTACATCTCTGTTGAAATGTCACTTTTTAATTGAGTTTTATCCTTTTAACAGTACAGGTCCAGCACTTTTTTGATCACATTTTCAATTTGTGAGCTGAAGTCCTCCAATTTTAATTCCCATTTTGATTCCATTTCTTTATATCTTTAATTCTAATGAAACATGGTATGCTAAGAAGCCATTATTTTTGGAAATCAGGGTGGTTTTTAAACTACATAAATATTCCTTTCAGTCAGGAATGAAGTTGCTAAGACAATTTGCATACTTGAGGTTAAAAATACACTTAAGTGGTTTGTCAGATCAGGCTTTAAATAAGATCTTATGCCAATAAATTTAAGATACTCTTCTTTGACTTGGCTCCTTACATCTAAGACTTTCATGCTCAGTAAAAACAAAAATATTCTGGATACAGTGCTGAAAGGATTTGCGTGAGGATTCCGTAGCAGCTAGATTTTCCAATAGATAATACCTTCTAAACATTATTAAATATCACTCTCCCAGAGGATTTACCTCTTAAGCACATGTTGAATTTAACTGTTCAGCCTTGACAGAATTCTCAGCCTAATGATATTTTTCCTTCTTTTTTAATAATACAGTAAAAGCTCTCACACTTGATGCAATTAAATATCCAATGACACTTTAAAAACAATAACATTAATGATAGAATCTTGACAAAACTGCAAGTATAATCCTGTCTCCACTGAGATCAATGGCAAAGCTTCCACTGTCTTCCTTGAGGCCAAGATGCTACATCTGTCACAGGGGCAAAATGGGGAAAGGAACCTCTATGAGAAGGTTTTACAGGCATAGTTTTGGTTTCCGCTGGTCCTACAGCTATGTCTTAGCAGGTTCCCCAGGACAGGTCACCTCCCTGGCCACAGGGACCCCAGGGACTTACCCAGGGGTGAGACACTGGAACAGAGAAATTGTGGATGTCCCACCACTGGAAGTGTTCAAGGTCAGGCTGGATGATGCTTTGAGCAACCTGATCTGGTGAAAGATGCTTTTGTCCACAGTGACGGGATGGAGTACATTATCTTTAAAGGTCCTTTCCAACCTAAATCATTTCATGTTTCTATGTGTATATGACTTGTCAAAGGTTCCCAGCACCCAGGAGATCCCTTCTGTGCTGGTTCTGTGTGTTGCTCCCATCCCTGCCCCCACTGGACTGCTTCCTTCCTTGCTGCCTCCTTCACCAGGTCCACAGCTCATCCCCCAGTTCCCCTGCTCTGGAGGACAAGCGCATGGAGAAGAGGTGAAGATGCCTACATGCTTTGGGAGAGATGTGCTACAGGCAGCTTGAAAAGTGCAAATCTAGCCTGTGCCAGTGGACTGCCTTTGCGCTGGAGTTTACAACATTCCTGGATGCTTTCTGAAGCTTGGCTGAAATTTTTGCTTAGCATTAAGTGTGGTATAAATAGATTATTTATAACTAATAACACTGAATTCAGTAATGTTTTCAAACCGTTTAAAGAAATTCAGAAAGATATGGTTGAAAACAACTTTCTACATCAATGCTGCATTTTAATGATGTTTGTTTTAAAATAAGCCTGTGAGTTTGTACACTGTCTTTCAGTATAATCTGTTCTGCTATTAAATACAATTAAGAAAACTTATTAATAAATGAATGAGTTTCTAATATTAGCTGTTATCAACTGTCTTGTTTGTCAGTCAGAAAGAATGATGGATGGCCACAGGAGGGTTGGAGATATTGGATATGCAAGCTGTGCTGCCATCTACAATGATTAAGTTTTATCTTTGATACTTCAGCATAAAAAAATCAGCCTTGGTAGTTTCACTATGTCAAATAAAAAACTCCCTAGGACATTTTTTGCCTCTTTGTCAGAGACAGTGAATAGAGTCCATCCAAAACTGTTTTAAAATACTACAGTCTGAACTACAATAGTTGGCTAAATCTAATAGATTGGCAACTGTTCTGCTTTTGAGCAAGGACTACTAAAATAACAATAGAAACCAAGGCAGTACCTAGCAACTAGATATGGCTATGTGTATATTGTTTGAAGGATGCCACAAGTATTAGATGTTTCACTCTCATTAAACCTCTGGTGTAAACTTTTTATTTCTTCTGTGGTGGGTGCCACTATGAATGAAAGAAGGACATCAAAGCTGGAAACCATTCGGAGTATTAATTACTTGTATGTTATCTCCAACTCAGAGAAAATTTCCAGTTCCAAAAAATGCAATAGAAAGAAAAACCCTAGGAGGATATTTGCAGTTCACTGTCTAGGGAAGTTAACCTCACAATTCAACTAGAAGGAATCAATAATCTAAATCCATCTGTGCCATGCTGAATATTTACCTCCTGAAGTTGGCTAACAGAGATAAAATAAAACCATGTGCAGGTTTCATCTTTAAAAAGAAATAAATAAAGACGTTTCCAACACCCAAAGGGCAAAATCCAGGCATACTTTAATAGCTTAGGAGCAGAGCCAGGTTCATACTAATATGACTGTGAGTTCCCCATGTTCTGTTTCAAAAGCCTTTCATGCCAATTTATAAACTAAAAAAAATCTCAACAGAACTTTAAGAAATTAATTTTGGAATAAAATAACATTTGTGTTTGCAAGAATTTATTCATCTCATTATTCGGGTCAAAAACATGTATATTGAATGGTTTAGAAGAAATATGAATGCAGAGTACAGTCTGTCTCCCAGAGGCAATAAAGGAAAGCTTTTCCTACATCTGGAGTGGAAGGGTTTTTACCCTTTTCAACAAACAAACCAGACCCACTGGGAATCCAGATCAGTGGATGTGGTGTTTTATTGTAAGCTCATATGTCCTTAACAGATAAACACAAGAAAGATGACATTTCAAACCCAAAGTACCTGCCAATGAAAAATCAGCCTTATGGGGAGTTCTTCAAATTCCCACCAACAGAACATACATTTAAAGAATAGATGATCTCTCTGCTTGTAAGATGCCTTGAGTTCTCCCTCCAAGGTTCTGCCAGACCTTTTTGTGTTCAGTTTTAATGTCTCGAGTAATTCCCTTCACTCAGGAACAGACCCACTGAATACTTGTAGATGATCATTTTCTTCAGCTGTCACAGGAGCCACAATGTGCATCACAGAATTAGATTTTATTTTGTCCCTTGTCGTCACATAATCTGACACACCAACATGAATTCACTTAATTTGTCCTTCACTGGTTTTGAACAGATATTAGCAGGAAATCAATACATATTTTCTTATTATTGTCTTTAAGCTCTTTAGTTTTTGTGGTTCTGGTTCCACCAGTCTGGAAATCAACAGCTCCTCAGTAAACATACTCTTCCATGTATCAGGAGCAATCTAAGAAAATCACTGTCTCAATTCATCTTTTAGTAATGCACTTATCAAAGATGGTAACTTTACAACAGTCCTTAAGATTCTCTTAATCCTTCAAAAATAATTTCCAAATGTATCCATGAGACCAATTATGAAATAAGACTCTGAGCCTGATTGCCTTGATTAGAGATATGCTCCTCTCCCTTACACTCAAGAGTTAGGTCCATTTTAATTGGGTCCTCTTTCATACTTTTTCCCACAAAAAAAAAAAAAAATGGACAGAACTGGTTTCATCAGTGCATGATCTTTAATTTTCAAAGTGACCAGTCCTTTCTTCACCTCTGTGTGTGGAGTTTTTTCAGGTACAAGCCCTGTGGTCAGTAGTGTCACAAGAATCATTTCAGTATTATTCAGTTTATAATTTTATGTGTTGATTTTATAAAGTTAAATAAGGGATGATTTTAAATACCAAACAATTGCAAGCTAACACTGTGAGATATCCAAAGTTTAGAGAACTGTATCATACACCATCAGCAGTATTGGTGGCAGTTTTGCTTTTTCAGGGAAGGAAGGGAAACACAAAAAGGTCAAAGACTAAATCACAGGGTTGCAGAGGGAGGTCAGTGGGGTCACAAGGATTTGCTGCTTTCACAAAGGACACTGCAATCAGTAATCTGCTGTCATGCTGCATGTACTGCTCTTTAAGCACATTTGACAGTGATGCATGGGAAGCACTCTGAGTAGGAAGCTAAAAAGGCAGTTGCTACAAATATGAGTAATGCACTGGAACTGTGATGATGTTAAAATAAATTTAAGAACAAAACCTTACAAACAACTAACAAACAAAATAGAAGAAAACACTATTTACCACTATAGATGGCAAGCCACTTGCACAAAGGATGCTAGAGTAAACTCATTTAAATTATAAAATTAGTGCCATTAGCATCACTACAACTTGAATGAAAAGCTGGAAAATCAAGGAGCAGCAGACACTGTCTGACTTGCACCAGACACTGCCTACCTGAAAGAGCACCCACCCATTTCATTTGGTACATCAATTTAAAGAGTTTTTCTCCTGCAAGCCATGTCAACCCTAACAAAATTAGATATACTGCTAGCAATTATGTTTGAATAAGTAAATCAGACTGGATACTAGAGCTCAAATTTGGAGCTAATGTGTCGAACTAAAAAATACTGTGGGTTTACATGGTTGATTTTCAAAAGAACTTCATTAGCTCAGTCACAAGGGCTGGGGCTGTGCCACTGCAACCAACTGCATCCCTGACATTCAGGTTTTAATTGAATGTCAGTGATGGGGTAGGACCAGTCAAGGCTTCCAGAAGTGGCACACTGACTACCCTAGGCTGTCTCATTCTTCATGCCCCTATCTAAATGGGACTTTTTCCTGATGACGCCGCTTACTTCTTACATCACAGACATAACTGCTGGGTTAAGAACTGGCTGCATGGCCAGGCCCAGAGAGTGGTGGCAAGCGGTGCTGCACCCAGTTGGCATCTGGTCACCAGTGGTGACCCCCAGGGGTCAGTGTTGGGCCCAGTTCTGTTTAACATCTTTATTGATAATCTGGTTGAGGGGATCAAGTCCACCATTAGCAAATTTGAAGGTGGGAATGTCAATCTGCTGGAGGCTAGGAGGGATCTGCTGGGACCTTGGCAGGCCAGGTAGATGGGCTGAATCAATGGTATGATGTTTAACAAGACAAAGTGCTTGGCTCTGCACTTTTGCCACAACAACCTCACGGAGCAGAGGGACAGAGTGGCTGGAGAGCAGCCTGGCAGAAAGGGATCTGGGAATTCTGTTCACAGGAAGCTGAACATGAGCTTGTGTGTGTCTAGGTGGCCAAGAAAGCCAATGGTATCCTGGCCTGTATCAGGACTAATGTGGTCAGCAGGACCAGGGCAGTGATTCTTCACCTGTACTTGCCACAGGTCAGGTCTCACTTTGAGTGCTGTGTCCAGTTCTGGGCCCCTCAGTTTAGAACAGATATTGAGGTGCTGGAGTGTTTCCTAAAAAGTGCAATAAGGGTGGTGATGGGTCTGGGTCACAAGCCCCATGAGGAGAGGCCAGGAAAGACAGGGTTGTTTAGCCTGGTGGGGAGGAGGTTCAGGGGTGACCTTATTGCTTTCTATAACCACATGGAAGGAGGTTGTAGCCAGGTGGGTCCCTGGGTTGTACCAGATGAAGCCCATTATTTAAACAACAATCTACCTGGACATTAATGAGTTTATTCTACATCCTTCTCTTTTTTGTACCTCTGTGAAATACAAAATATTTTTACAGACATTTGCTCAGACTCTCCAGTTGACACGTTGCTCTACCATGTGTCACACCGATATCTTGTCATGTTGATATGACTGTTGTCAGAAGTATGACATGTACATACAGCTGAGACGCAACAGTTGATCTGAAGGGATGTAGATTTACCTCCTTTGAGAGGGGAGTCTGAGAGCATTTTTCTTTTATTTATAAAAATGTTCAAAAAAACCCCAAAACAAAACAAAAAAACCCTAAGAACTTTAAAAATGTACACAGCATTGCGTGCTTATAAATGAAAATATTAAGATGTTTCCTTCAACAGAGTATTTAGGGGGGGATTTTGTCCCCTTTTGAGATCAGTGAACGTGTCTGAAAACAGCCCAGAGCACAGGCTCAGACTGCTTGAGCTGCCCAAAGGTGAGTGCCTGGGAAAAGCCCTGGAGAACTGTACCTGGGCATGTTTCCCACAAGGACTATGAAGGACAGAAGGCCTGACTCCACAGGAGTCACTGATTTTATTAGGGCTAATGTTTTGTCCCTGATCTCTCCAATCAAAGTTACCTAGGGTTTTTTTAATCCCTTTTCTCTTTCGTGATTTTTGTAAATTTCCAAACTTTCCAAGACCCCACAGGTGTTTACTACTTCAGACTAGGCTGCAAGCTCTAAAGTCAATGAAACTAGATCTCTATTTTAAGTTTGCAAAAGCACGGATGCCTTATTTCTCAAGTCAGATACTTCCATGGTTTTATGGTCCCAGTCAAAGATGACACATCGCACTCTTTCAGTCACACCAATATACACACAGATATAAAGAAAAATTCAAAATTGCAGCAGAGATTTTGGAGTAGGAGGTTCACTCTCTCCATGCTGCTTTTTCAGCATAAAGGATATTTGTATTGATTCTGCCCTTGAGTAATTAAATTAAAATAATTTCAGTCATCCCTATTCCCTCTTTTATGAGCCCTATCAGATGCTCTCAAACATTTAATGCTGAGAAATGCACGTTGCCCTGTTACTCAGCAGCACTCAAAATCCCTAACAATGCCAGACTGTAGCTGGGTGAAATCAGAAGCTGAGTGCTACAAGGGACCATTATTACTAATGATTTTTTTTATTAGAAATCAAATAAAAATCGTAGGAATTTAAAGTGCAAGGAAGAGAGGCATTGAAGTTCATGAGTATCATTAAAGAATAATATTACAGTTTTATGAGATACTTTGGTCAGGTTACAGCTCATCACAGAACAGGCACTGAGAATTTTCAAAAACATCCAAGTATCTCAGAAACACAATGTAGACTTCCAAGGGGAAATATGGCTTTAGCAGCCTAATTTAAAGTATCTAGTTAAGATACACTGACCTCCACGCTGTAATCTTGCTGCTAAGTGATGGGAGAAAATGTAAAAGGCTGGGAAGAGAATCCAGAGAGGCTGCAGTATCCCCCGAAAATATTTATCTGTCAATACCTACATTAACCCTATGCTAAGAGATTCCATCTCAGGGTAGAGCCTCAGTATCTCAGCCACTGCACAAACATACACGAGGAAACAGCTCACCTGGAGGGAGGCTGAGACAGAGGCTGGCATCTGAATGTGTACCGTTCACTTTTGAGTTTCAGATCAATTATGTGCTTGTAGTCCCAAATGAAGCAAACTCACTCAATACCTTTTAAGATTTCATAACAAAAGGCAGAGATGCTTCAATGTAGTGCAAAAAAACAGAGCTGAAAGGCTGTTACAGCTTCACAACACTGCTACTCACAGAGTTGTTAAGAACTAAATCATATAGAAACCACTCTAAACCTCCCCAGTACAGAGGAGTAAAATATACTCTCTTCAGTACAGCCACTTGCATATTTCAGCAATACCAAGAAAAACAAGTTCTTTCCTGTCGTTTGTGAAAATTTGTAGTGAACCCAGGCAGAAATTCACATTACAGAGCAGGAGTATGTTTACCAGTACACTGTCACTGTTGATTGGACAATATATGCAAAAAATATTTCCCCAGAATTTACAAGCTTTATGTGAGCCTGCTGTCTATTTTTCTTCAAAAACAGGGTAGAAAGCTCTACTGTGTTATTACTTCATAGGTGCACGTATAATTATTGGAACCAAACTTGCATTTTTGTAGCCACTCTGTAAATGCACATCGTCTTGTCATTGTGAATACCTATGAAATTTATCAAGTTGTATTTATATCCTTCTTCCTGAAATTTAAGAGACCTGTAAAACACCCTACTCCAAGAATGTGAAGAACTTGTGAAAGTACATGAATCAGATCAATCCCAGCTGTTAAGAGATCCATGAACCATGCTGGTACCTGGAGAAAATCCGGTAAGGGAAGGCATAATGTGATCTTCTGCAATGTATTTTTATTCTCAAGAGAAGGAATATTCACCCTATCTCTTAATTGGTAATCTCTAGCATTTAATCTAGACATCTTCAGGTCTATTATTGCCTCAATAGTCTTATCAGCCCCAGGGTTATTAAAATCAGCATGTACTTAATTTACATAGTCTTTAACTGGGGGTACTATGTACTCTTTTGATACAGTCATAATGGTGAAAGACTGTATAGCACCCAGACAATCTCATTAAAGTGCTTGATCAATCTATTTCACATTATTTTGTTCTGCCTACAGTATATAAATTTGGGAAGAAATTTGAAACTCTACCATGCTTAAAAATTTTAGGATGCAAAAATAGCAACATGATGTCTTATAATAGGAACATAGGAGCATGATATGGTCACTATGTGTAACCAGACAAGCTCACAATTTAGACGATGCCATATTGATCTTAAGGCTCTCTTTTATCATTTTGTACTGGGACGTTAATCTAACAATTCAGTGTCAAATATAAAAAGATGAAAATACCTACTGATTAAACAGCTGAAAATATAAATGACAAAATAGATTTTTACATTATTTGTCACTTCTAACATTTTCATCGATACGTTTCCATATAAACATCAGCTCTGCTACCAAGTTGATTATCCATAAAAAGGATAATTCTTGCCTTGCAAAGGTGAAAGCCTAAAGTATTCCTGAATCTATTTATCCTGCAGATTTTCAGATGTTCAGGTTTGCTTGTTTGCTTCCTCAGGCGATGCTGCACTAACCTTCAGTAACTCAGATAATCAGATTGGAAAATCTGATACAGGTTCCAATAATAAATGTTGAAGAGTGATGACATACATCTGGTGGGTTGCAGCAGGATTGCCTGGAAAGGTTCTGGGTAGTCATATGATAGCTCTGGCTGTATTGATGTACAGAGCACAAGATCAGCTGTAGCAGGTGAGCCACAGTGGATCCCTCTCTGGTGGCCTGCCTCTGTGGCTACCTGTGAAAAGTGTGCATCGCACAAGAGAGCCCAGGATGGTCAGGATGTAGCCCCCTGGCTTGCAGCAGTCAGTGTTATATTTATTGTGCATGTTATATTTAATAACTGCTGTAACCTGTTAGTGCTTTTGACCTTCACAGATCCCATGGAAGAATTAAATGGTGTCATTAAATTTGCCCAGCAAAACAAGAAGGCATTTTCTCTAGTTCTGTCTCAAGAGACATCATAATTCTTCTTTGAAAAAGAATGAATTGTTGCTGCTCTCTAACCCTCTTCCTGCTCTGTCATATTCCCCTTCTCTTTTCTCGAGTTTGGAAGTCCTCCTTCTAAGAACTCCCCCCATTCAGGTACAGACAGAGCCTGTTTCTTACTTTGCTTAACAACTGTCTTTTCTTTTACACATGCAGACATTAAATTTTATCTGTCATTTCACTGATCAGTAGAGTATATGTGTGCTTCATTGTATGCTATTATCCTCCTGTTACTCTCTGAATCATCACTACATTTGACTGGCCCAGTATCTTGCTTTTGTATTAACAGCAAACTTTATCATCCCCTCTTATGGAAAACAGGAAAATATGTAGAGAGAATCCTTCTTCCTTTTACAAGACTGAGTGTCTGATTTCAAGCCCATCATATAATCTCCTAATTTGACACTCACCCACACTGAAATTTTTGGCAGTATAACCAGCACAGAAATTAAATGTGAAGATCTGTCACCCTTATGTTTCTTGTAACTATTCACTAGACAACTAAGAGGATTTTTGCTTCTCCAAGGAAGGATTGCAGAAAGTCAAGGTCCTTCGGTTAGCTTCTGGAAAGTGTAGAGACTTATTTCCAGCCATATTGAGTGAGAACAGAAGATACTCATAGGTAGCTAGAATATTTGATATCACAATTATGTTACCTAAAGCCAGCTGTCAAGTCTAAACCAGTCATTTAGATGTCCTCTATCAACAGGAGAATGGTTTCTTCAGAAGGCAATTCATTTCACCGTTGGATAGACATCACAAATGACCTCATGGAAGGACAGTCCTTGTCCACCTTCACTGAAATAAAAGGATCCAGTTAACTTGATTAGAAGACTGAACTTTAGATGGGTAGTGTAATGAATCTCACCATATATGCTTCCAGTGGAAGAAATACCACTGGAGATAGATAAAACAGCATCACCTGAAAGCATAATACAGGTATGTGCTGCTCTGTGCCCTCACACATCTTCCTCTAGTGCCCTCTTAACTGCTCCCCCCCCATCCCTCTTCCTGTTTCTTTTCCCCTGACTGAATGAAGGGCAGCCCACAACACACCCTGTACCACGATCTGTACATACTGACTGGCAGGCCAGTCCGAGCATGGTGTTAGGTGAGTGGCAGAGTGGGCAAAAAGCACTGCTTTTGAACCCAAACTGATGTCTTTCCTCGTTGAAATTTGATCCTTTTCCTCTACTTTGCTGCATATTTTTTATATATATATATATCTATATATCTATATATCTATATATATGAAATGAGTAGGATCCTCTTGTTCCTATTTCAGATGCAACGGTTCAAAGTTACAGACACAATTGCATAAGCCTTATTTCACTGGGAAGTCAAGCAAAAAAAAGTACATCTCAAGTGTAATAAGCAATATATTTCTAACATTACCTGTCATGTACTTTCCTCCCATCGTGCTCCTATGGTGCCCTCTTTTCAGAAAGCCAAAAGGGGTGATTGGCTAACAAGCCTGTAGAGAGTCCATGAAATACATCTCTAATCGGAGAAATAGGGTCAGGTTTGATCTTGAGTTCTTCTGATAGAGACTGAATTATTAAAAGGCTATTGTCTGCTTTAGAATGATGTTCTGTCTGAACATATTGTACTTTGTGCAGTTCATAAAGAAAATAAAATGCAATATATCTTAAATAAAAATAGCCTTATCTTTAAAGATGCTAACTCTCTTCATTTGATAATATTTTATCCATACTCCACTTTACTGCTTTTGCTAAGTAATTAGCCAGTCAATTCCCCAGGCTGTGTTTGTGGGCATCTCATGCTGCAGCAGAAAAGACAAAAGATTAAACAGATTTAAGAAAAAAAAAGAAAAATTCAATGACAGATGCAGTTGCAGTTATGAAAATTGCATTTTATAAGAACAATTAATTTTCAAATAGAAGGTGTCTTAAAGTGGTTTCCTCCTTTTCTCAACTTTTATAAAGCTCTTCAAAACACAATTAGCTAGCATTACGCTTACAACTGCAAACCATAAAACCTTATTAAACCTTTTAAATTTATACAGGTATAATGGATTCACATGTGTTACTTGGAAGATAAGTTGATTTGTTTCTCTTGGGAATTTTTTTACATAAAAGGAGTTTTATGTTTGTTTTCTCAGTGTGTCTGACATAACATTTTCACATACATTTAAATAGATTTCTTTGAAGGGGAACTGAAAAGGAGGAAAATATTAATTTGTAGATTTTTCCTTCCATGATGCGGTGGATGGGTTTTGTCTCCTTTTAAATATTTCAGCTTATACTTTATTTTTGGCTTCACATTTGAAAGCTTACTCAATTTGGATTTCCTGAACAGAAAGCAAATTATTGCTACATTTAGTGTGTGTATGTGTGTACATACTCTGTGACTAATTGTTTTTTTTTTGTTACATATTAAAAATCAGGCCCAGATTATTTCTTGTTCTGAAATAAGCTATATGTATGACCAATGAAATTCAGAGAGTAAGCAAATATTTTCCTGAGTCTCAGAACATCATGTTTGCACCATTTCTCTTGTGATTTTCTAAAATTCCCCATGGGTAGTGGGAAGATATAATTTCTCCATGATCTTGTGTTGGCATAGTGGTGTTATGTTCATCTTGCATACACACAGGAAGACCCCCTGCCTGGCTGACCTTACCTGCTCCTTGAGCACTGTTGTGCCATCCCGAGGATTCCTCACAGTTTCAGAGCTGGCAAAGAGCTCTGTCACTCCCTACATAGTCACTCGCTCCTGCACTCAGCATCTGCAAACTGTAGCCAGTGCTGCTGATGTCTTCTGCAGACTAAGGATTTCTCTTCCAAGGAAAAAGAAATGAAGGTTCAGAGATTCCTGGGGTTATACTGTTATCACAAGGATATTTTTGAAAGCCATCCCTACTGGACTAGTTTCTTGACATCAAAACAAAAATTCCAGCTTATAATGACAACACAGAAAAAAGTGTCGTAGGTCCATCTCCAGGTAGCCCCAGGATCACAAGGAATTACTAGACCATGTGTCAGTATCACCATCCTCACATACGATTCATTGGAACAGGTTGCCCAGAGAAGTTGTGGATGCCCCGCCCCTGGAAGTTTTCAAGGACAGGTTGAATGGGGCCCTGAAGCAACCTGGACCAGTGGCAGATTCCCCGCCCATGGCAGAGGAGCTGGAACCAGATGATCTTTAAGGTCCCTTTCAACCCAAACCATTCTATGATTCTACAATTCCATGAATATTACAAGACATTGACCAGAATGTAGTCTACAGCAGTAAGGAGAAGCAGACACAGCTTCAGCCCCCAAAGCTGGTGGCAGTTCAGGACCTCTGCAAATAGAAATGAAGAAGTAAAACCTTAAAGCAATGCAAGAAGCAAGGCAGACTCAGGACAGGTGGGAAGACAAGACACAGCCGTACACACCCAGCCTCTGGACAGCATGTTCTGCAGACACCAGCCCTAGCAGTTTTCAGAGGAGTGTAGGAAGTGACTGATGCAGACCTGCAGGTTGACGGGAAGAACCACTCTGCTCAGGATGGGGTGCAAAATGGCCAATTTATTGAGGTGGTGTCCAGCTTAAATCGGGTGAGCATGGAAAGGACTAGAACAGGGGTGGAGTCGAGGGAGGAGTTTGGGCAGGTCTACATCAAGTAAGGTAAAAAGGGGAAGGGCTTCCACAAACAAGGGCAGATTGGGGAGGAGCAAGGGAGTGGCCAGCCGTATACGGTACAGCTGCACTGCACCACAGGCTAGCCAATGGGAGAAGCCAGCAAGCCCACGAATAAACTGGCCAATCATAGGGGAGTAACCAGGGAGAACTGGGGTCCAGAGAACGAATCAGAACATTTGAAATTATTACTATTCTATGACAATTGTATATCTAACTAATAACTGACTCTATAAACTTGAGACTCTCTTTATTCAACTACAGGTGGTCTTTCTTCAATCCACAATGATGTTGGACTTGTGGATTCTTCTTTCTTCGATGTCTTCTGCTTTCGCCACAGGCGGTAAGTCTGTCCCCTGATCCCAACAAGTGACAAACTGCTCATCTGAACTCTGTTCATTAGAATCACAGTGTTTATTGAAAAAAAAAAAAGGTACTGTTTGTTGTGGTATTCACTCAGATTTACTTATCTTTTAGTGCACACGAGGTATCATTGCATCTGAGGAGCTGCCATTTCTGACTTTCACGCATGCTCCCATCTTGCAAAACTATTGACCTCAGTGAGTGACTCTGCCCCAAATCAGGTTCCATCTGTGTGTCTGAACACCCTCAGCCCTCTGCCAGAAACTGTTGCAGCGCCCCAGCCCACCTTGCAATCCTTCCCATGACTCCCTCAGCCTCCCTAGCCACATCCAAGCTAGAAAACCTTATCATGGGAACATATCTATGTTGGTTCATGGGGGAAGAATGTTAAATATGATGAAGGCCAGATACAGCTTGAATAGCTACTATCTATCTCATAGTTTTGCCTTTTTTGGACACTATAGCTTTCATGTCACTTTATTAACTGCCTTTAAAAGCATTCCGCCTTCACATACATGGCATACTTTACAGTTGCCTTTTCATGTACTCAGCACAGGATTTCCATGCTATTTTAATTCACTTTTATGCACACAGAAGCTGGCTAAATGCCATTAGGAAATAAATAGGTTGCATCACATCAGTAGTTCAGAAATATAAGATATTGTTAGCCTTTAAAGTTGTGAACTTTGTGCATGTCTGCAGGGATAAAAGAAAATAGAATATAAGCTAAAAGTGCCCCATGGGGGTGTTAGCATTTCAGCACAGAGCTACCATGCCACCTACGCTCCATATGCACCCCGCAATGAAAGGCAAGAGGGGTGGGCAGCACTACCCCAGCATGTCTTGTAGAGCTCACAGAATGTTGTCACACCATTCAAACCAATAACCCCCAGCAAGACACTGCGGCAGTGCATCAAGGGACAGTGCATCATGATGTCAAGATGCACATGAGGCATTATAAAAAAACATTTATCATCTTTGTGGGTTCTCAGTGCTCTTAAGAATGGCAGCTTGGAATTAGAGCGGAGAGAGCAGGGCACAGAGAAGAGAGATGGAGAATTGGGGGAAAAAAACAACTTTACTTGTGCTGCTGTGTCTTCAGGGCTGCAGGCACAGCTCCTTCCACTGGAAATCAAAAACGGTTTCTGTGAGCCCCTCTTTGAGCACTGTTGCTCCAGCTGGATTGCTGTCCTATTATACTTCTCAAGTTTTCTAAAGGATAATTAGACTTAATTTTTCAAAAATCATATAGTTTCAAGTTTTAAGGCAGAAAATTATATGCATTTTTAATAATCTAAAGCACAACAATAACAGCACAAGAGTTTCAAATTATAATTTCAAATTATTTCACTCTTGTCTCAATTTTCCTTTAACCTTAATGTTGCTTCAAACATCTTCTTATATGCAATTCATGATACCACTGAGTTTGAACTTCTGTTGAAAAAATAGCTTTACCCAGTGGAAATATATTTTCTAAAAGTTTCCATAGATAAGCTTGACATAGTGAAAGACTTCAGGGCTTCAGGACTTCAGAAAAAGACTTTAGCTATTTTTAAGTTTTGGTATTTTTAGTAAGACACAATACCATTGAAATATTGCCTTTATCCTTAAAATTAATCAGGAAAACTTATATTAAGACTAAAAAGTATAATATGCTCCATGAGCAGACACATCATATGCTTAAATAATTGCATGAAATATTTCATTATTTTTTAGATTTTCTGTTAAAAATGCATGAAAAGCTACAGAAAACATGGAACACAATGCACATAATGTCACAGAAAATAGTTAAAAATTATGTCCTGTAACCCCATTAGAAGGCATCTTTTATATAACAGCCATTCTGGAGTAAATGTTCTTAAAGCAGTGAAAAGGAACCTTCTCTAGTCCTCCCCTAAGTTCACTTCCACTTTTCTCATATTCTCTAGCCTGGGTCTTAAGGGTCTACAGCCCAGAAGCCTCCATGGATCTCATTGGCACACATTTAACAAATACCTTACTTATCACTGGCTGTTCTCAGGACCCTAAAAGATCCATTTGCCAGTCCACTGGGAGACCCTCTCCATTTCTTTGGCAGATGGTGTGCTGTGCACACTCTGTAGTTATGATCTGAGGCTGACGCTGCTCAGCAATCTCTCGCTTGTCAGAGAACTTCACCATCTGCTCTTTGAAGTGCCAGTGTTTCTGCAGCTGCTCTGACATTAGTTAGAGTTCATTTCTTTGTATCCGATTGTTCAATGAAAGACTTCACCAGTCAAAAGAAAATTTTTTTCTGGAATCCTGTGATTTTTTTTTATTTTTTTTTAGTTACCTTGATATTCACAGAATCACATAATATGCTGAGTTGGAAGGGACCCACAAGGATCATAAACTTCAGCTCCTGGATATGCTCCCTGTATAGGACTGTCTTCAAGAACCCCACCATGTGCCTGAGAGGATTGTCCAAACATTTCTTGGACTCTGTCAGGCTTGGTGCTGTGACCACATTCCCTGGGAAGCCTGTTCCAGCATCCCTCTGGGTGAAGAACCTTTTTCTAATATCCAACCTAAACCTCCCCTGACACAACTTCAGGCCATTCCCTCAGGTTCTGTCACTGGTCATCACAGAGATCACTGCCTGCCCCTGTGCCTCACAAGGAAGTTCTAACTGCAATGAGAACTCCCCTCAGTCTCCTCTTCTCCAGGCTGAATAGACCAAGTGACCTCAGCCACTCCCCATACGGCTTCCCCTCAAGGCCCTTCACCATCTTTGTTGCTCTCCTTTGGACATTCTCTAAGACCTTAATATCTTTTCTGTATTGTGCTGCCCAAAACTGCGCACAATATTCAAGATGAGGCCGCCCCAGTGCAGAGCAGAGCAGGACAATCCCCTCCCTCGGCTGGTTTGTGATGCTTTCTTTGCCTGATGTCCCCCAGGACATGCTTGGCCCTCCTGGCTGCCAGGGCACTGGCACAAGTTCACTGACTCATATTCAACTTGCCACCAACCAGGACCCCCAGGTCCCTTTCCAAGGCACTGCTTTCCAGCATCTCATTCCCCAGTCTGTACAAACATCTGGGATTGCCCCAGGTGCAGAATCCGGCACTTCCCCTTGTTGAACTTCCTATAGTTGGTGATTGCCCATCTCTAATTTGTCAAGGTCTCTCTGCAGGGCCTTCCTGACTTCAACAGAGTAATCAGCTCCTTCCAGGTATGCGTCATCTGCAAACTTGCTTAGTATTCCTTCTTCCAGTCTTGTGTCCAAGTCATTTGTGAAGATGTTGAAGAGCAGAGGGCCTGAGATGGAGCCCTGTGGAACCCCACAGTGACAGGTCACCAGTCTGATGTTACCCCATTCACTGTAACCCTTTGTGCTCTACCCATGAGCCAGTCGCTTACCCACCACATGATGTGTTTATCCAGCTGTGCTGGGCATTTTGTCCAGAAGGATCCTGTGAGAGACGGTACTAAAAGCTTTACTGAAGTCCAGAAAGATTACATCAACTGGCTTACCTTGATCAGTTAGGTGGGTTGCCTTGTCATAAAAAGAAATCAGGTTTGATAAGCAGGACTTTCCTCTTATGAAGCCATGCTGACTGTACCAATGGTTGTGCTGTCTTTCAAGTGTTTTTCAATATTTCTCAGAATAATCTTCTCTAGAACTTTTTCAGGCACTGATGTGAGACTGACAGGCCTGCAGTTTCCAGGAACCTCCTTCTTGCCCTTCTTGAAAATCAGGACATTCACATGGGAATAAAATAAAAATTCTTCATTAGACGGAAAATTTTGCAACTTCCAGTAGTACTGACCATCATAAAAGTTGTCAAATGTACCAGGGTGGTGAACTGGACAAAGCAACGAATCTGTTCATAAATTAAGCAGCCCTTTCTGGCAAGGTCTAATGACTATAGATTGGGTGGGCTGTACTGCCAAGGGCAAGGGAGGAAGCTCCATGTGTATCCAGACTCCAACAGCCTTCTGAGGACAGCAAAAGGTTGGAAATACACATCTGCCTCCATGGCCCAAACAACCCATGTACTCATACTGAAATAGTTGCTGACTGATGACTTTCAGGCGATGGTGTTCACGTGTTCCTTCCTGGCATGGGAAAAGTTGAAGTGCTGACTTGGCAGATCTGTGGGAGCTTCACACAGCCTCCTGAGAAAGTGCCCATTGTCACCAGCCGTGACCAGCCACCCAGCGTCTGCAGCCCAGTCCTCTCATAACAATCAAGTTGAAGCCTGGAAAGCATGGAAACAGTAGTTCCCTGACTGAAATTGAGCCAGAAAAGTGGCTTCACTTTCTTTACATCCTCTTCCTCTCCATCACTGTTCTCCCAGTAGGTCTACTGCAGAGAGACTGGTGGTACTGCTATATCAAAAACTGCCCAATAATGGTGTTGGCATTACTTGCTTGCAGATACATGGATTATAAGTGATGAAAAATGAATCCTGAGGACAGCCCAGATCCTGACATTGTTACTGCTTCGATTTGACTTCTGCACATGCTCTCCAAAGTATTGAGTGCACCAAGTCAAAACCAAGCACATAACACTGAGGCTAGTCTTACAATTTGGAAGTGCTGGCAAGTTACTGTAGAACAGACATCACCTATACTCTACCAGTGTCAGCAAGTTAGTAGAAAGGGAGCATGTGGCCCTCAGTGTTTTATTGAAGAAAACATTTTGTTCTCTGTCCGCATAACGTTCAAAGCTGTGAGAAGAAATGCAGGGAATACTTCCCTGACTTAGCTGTGAGCCAAGTAGAGTCATAAAAAGAACAATCTCCTTCCTATCATCACTAAGAAGAGATCACTAAGCCATTTTTAATTTTCTTGGCAAAGGCAAAAGGTTGAGTTCTCTGACATTATATATCTTTGGTACTGACCGATTTACTGACCGATTTTTTACCTTAAAAGAAAGTATTTGGCCAGGTCAATAAACTGTATGGCTGTCAAAGATGTAAATTGGGAATTCATGGAGCCAGCACTGCTGTTAGGGAAGGTAGAGAGTATGGGAAGTACTTGTCTGGCCAGTGTTTGGTTTCCACACGCAGTGAGTTCTGCCATCAGTGCTGCCCTAACAATAAATAATGGTGTTTGTCGATACACATGAGTAGAACCTAAAAGAAGTATGAAGTCTAAAGTCATTAAGTGTTACCGTGTTACTGAGCACAGCAGAGTGCGTACACTTTTGTATTTATATTTCCATCTACAGCCAATAAATCAAAATCTGTCATACCTGCATTATCCAAGCCATCTGCTTTACTACATTAAAAAAAAAAAGAGTAGGTGGGAAAAAACTTAGGATGGCTTCTTTTTTTTCCTGTTCCTGTTGCTAGAGAAACCAATTCTTTAAAGTATTTCCTGAGGTCTGAAAAGGAAGCTGTCATGTTCCCCCTCCCCCGCAAAAAGCCTGAAATGGTCTGTTTTTTTGTAATAGTCCAATAGTTGGTGGAAGAAGGAGACAGGAAATCAAAAGCACTGATTTTTCCACCTCTTCAATTGACTTGTTGACTGACCTTGGGCAAATTGTTAAGGCTCCTGTGAGCATAAGCTATATTTAGGAAACATAACAAGTGTAGACCATAACATTAGAAGCAGTGATGCCCTTCAGAGGATGACTGAAACTGTAAAACAGAGCATTTGTATGTTGCTAGAGAGCCCATGTTGCTTTCAGATGCAGAGCTAGGTGTTGCTATTGTTTGGGTTGGTTCATCTCCCTTAAAATATTTTGGTCCAAACAAAATCAAATTAATGACTGTTGGAGAAAAACAAAAAAATGAAACCAAAATTAAAAACAAACCCACACTTCCTTTGCTTTCTTCCCAGCCTATGAAAATGACAGATAAGATTATCTTTTCCCTTTGTCTGTTTTTACATAGACAAATAAGGCTAATAATGTTGCAGTGGTAGAAGAAGAGTTAGTTATTGTTGGCAAGCCTTTGGAGTTCCTCCCACAAATTTGTATAATTACATAATAATACAATTGATAATATTCTCTTCAGAGTTTTTTCCAGCTCCTCTATTAATTTTTAACGATTTTGTATAAGATGGCAGCTCTCTGCTCAAACGACTGTAAAAATGATTGCACAAACCCAACTAATATTTCCAACTACTGACTACTGTCACTTTTAAAACTTGCTGCTCTTAAGTTTATGCTACTATTTATCCCTCTTCCTATAAGTGCAAAGACATTTTTTTAGATGATTAATCAAGTATTATCTAATCTTGTCATTAATCTAACATATGGTTGCCAAAGGCAAGGACGTCAATTCTGTGAAACCCTCTTTTTAATTGTCTTCTTTTCTCCTTTGAAGTTTAAATTAAAGGAACAAAATAGGAAAGACACTAGCTAAACAGACCAGTTTCACCCTATCCTTGTTCAACAATTCACTCACTTATTTCAGGACCATGTGAAGAAAAATTTTGTATTTAAAATTTTTCTGTGATTTGGGAGACAAGACTAGAAACTGCATCACTTAAATCTCAGAACCTGAATAGGTGTTGTATAGAGAAATGATTTTACCTTGTTAGTACATGTGATACTTAGTAGCTTTTCACCATGCAAGATTTCAGGACTTTTTGATGAATTCTCAGAAGCATTCTTCACACGCTTAATGTGACTCTTGATTTTCTTCTGGAAGCTGAGTTAGATGGGATTTTTGTTTCTCTTTCAGATAGATCTTTGCCATATAGTATTTTGGCAGAGTTTCTAGCCAGGCAAAAGTGAAAGACAATTCATTCAATAATCTTGTTAGAGTCCTACTGTAGTTATAGCCTTCTATGAAACACATGAACATGAAATAAAACCCTAGCAGAACACAACGACCGAAGAAAAGAACATACCATTGCTTAATACAGCATTATTTTTTTCTTTTTCTTAAGAAACATTTTAGGAAGTGCCAGTGCTAAAAGTGAGATTTGAGGATCTGTGACCATGAAAATGTGGAATTCCTTCTCCTGGAGCATATAGATTTGAAATGACCAGATGTAACATTGATTTCACAATCTACTCCTGTGAAATCTGAGAACTGACTTCTGCTAACCTGAACGGCTGCAGGGCCAGTATATAGGATTGTCATACAGCAGACTTTTTTTTTTCATATATGTCACATAAATGGGTAAAGGTGCAGCAAAAGGGTCAAGAAACTTTATTCCCTGCGCAAATTCCACTGCTTTTACATATTTGAAGTAAAATTAACTGAAACTTTTAAGCACATTCAAAATTCTGTGTGTGTTCATACATGTGTATGGGCATGTGTATATGTGTATACACTTGCAGTTTCAAACTGATGCCCGGAGATGAAGTGAGGGAGATGGAAGTGTTTCTAAAGGGTGCACTGCACATTCTTTCTTACAGTTTAAGAATAAACCAACACTAATTATACACCTTCTAAGTCACCTGCTATCTCAGCCATAATCTTGAATTTGTGATGATGATGCCTTACAAACAGCAGTTCTGGAAAATACTGAGTTTAAATACATAGATTTTTAAATACTTAAAATATTTAACATACACTATCCAACATATTAAAGTTCAGCAGCACATCCTAAGAACTAAGGCTGGCTTCTACAACAGAAAACGTTATTGCTTTGGGAATTAAGAAGAAAAAAATATCTTTAGCTCTCCCTGAATACACTGTGCATCACAGTTTAAGATCCTAAGGCCAAGTCTTCTTTCATTTACCCTCACACAGCTCTATTGGATTCTATGAATATGAAACAGCCTAAAGGGTTGCAAATTTGGCCCTTAAGGTCTACACAAACCTCATATATTAAGATTCCTCACTTTCACCAAAACTGTCAACATAGTAAGTGAAGTCTGTTAAAGGTAGTTGTGTATTCTCCTTACATACAATGAAGCTTACTCTGACCCTTTTGCCTTATTATATGTCGGGGAAAACATATTCAACATCACTTGACATTGGTGTTAATCAGAATGAAATTCAGGCCGCATGGTGTGGATTCAATTTTGACCAAACCTGCTAATAAGAGAAGTACCGTACGTGTTACTGCACATCTGCAACCCAGGCAATTAATCTATAAAGCAACACCGTCTGTTCAGTGGATTTGCAAATCCACTGTTACTTTCTGAAACACTCCACTTTGTGACTTCTTAAATTCAGTTGAAGCTTTTGACTTCCTTTAAATTTTCTAGGACACCTTACATCTGGAGGTGGCTGAATGATTGTGCTACATTGAGCATCCCTATTCATAACCACTCCCCAAAAGAAGAGACACTACAAAAATCTATGGTTTTTTACAACTAAATCCAGCACTTTCCCTTATTGATCTTCATAGTGAAAACATTCATAGACACACATAATGTGTCAAAGTCTCAATTGTTTCTATAGGATAAGCTTAAGCACTTCATTTTGCTCTATACCATGCACAGCAGCCTCATGGGTATTGAGTTTTAGCGTGACAAGTCTCATAGAACTTCACATCTTTTTGTCCAGTGAGCACATTTTATCCAATAGTTTTTCCAGCAGGAAGAAGCAAAAATACATTTTTCCAGTAAAGGGCATTTTCCTTCATGTCTCAGTCTGTGTGCTAACAGTACTTTTAATGCTAAAAACAAAGAATATATTTTGGCACATGGCAGCTGGAGGGCCTGATTGGCAGTTAATGAAAAATAAGGAGGATTCATTGCATGGAAAAAAATATTATTGAACAACTGAACCAATGCTTGTTACTGTTACACCTTAGCCTTGCAGTCCTAGTGTGAGCCAAATGTTACATCTCAATCTGAAAAGCATGTAGCATTTTACAGATGTCTAAGGCAATAATTTGCCGTGTATATCAATTTTCTTGTAACATTTGCTCCTTATAACAATTGATCTGAAACCAAACACATGTTCCAGCAATTAAGCTGGCAGAAGCAATGTAAAAATCTGGTGCTTTCAGATATTCCCCTTCTTTCAATAAGGGAAAGAAACCCTGTAGAGTAGCGCAATAGAGCAAAGTCCAAATGCTGGTTACTAAGCATCTATAGTTTGCTTGACAGTATTGGAGAATTGAAGTTTTAACAAACCCATGAAGAAATATTCCATCTCTATTTTAATGAATTGCTATCAATAACTTAAGGTAAGGACAATCTTGCCAATGTAATTATAATTTGTTAATGTGAATGAGCACAAAAAGGGAAGGTGAATGCAGTGGCACATAGTATCAATTCTGAGATCAGATGGTGAGTTGTACAGTGTGATTTGCTGGGTTCCTTTGTTTTCTATGCACTTTTTGAGTGGTGATGAGAGAGAAAAGGAACACAAAACAACAGTTTAACGCCCACTCTTCCAATAAATGTACTAGTCAAACTTGCTGCCACAGAAAAAAATATTTATGAATACATACACCATTAATCTGGAGGGGAAAAAAAAGGCCAGAATTTATTGAAGGGTGATTGCGAGCAATTAGATTATTTTTCCCCCTATCCACGAGCCAGGACCAAAACTTTCATCAAGCATTCCAAAGATGAAGGAAGTCAGGAATTTCCAAAGGGGAATGAAAGGAATGCTGTAGTCCACATTTATGTTTCTGCATTTAAATGTTTACCTTACTGCGCTATTGCTGGTTTACCCAGGTCAGCTACCAACAGTTTGAGGCCTCAGTTCCGTAAACACTCCATTCTCATGCTTAAATTTCTACATGTGAGGAATCCCTACTGAAGTTACCCTAACTATTCAAGTGCACAGTTATACTTGCAGAGAAATAAGTGGAGTCTCAGGGTCTTGGAATGAAAGATGAATACATGAAATATGAATTTATAAGAGAAGCAGTCATGCCTACCATGATTGCAGCTGAGCAACTGCTATTTTGCTCATGTATAATGGATGCTGCGCTGCAAAAACACATGGTGCTCTGTCTCTGTCTTGTCATCTCATTCAGCCTCTTTTTTCCCCTGAGAAATTTTAAGATGACATCAGACAAGAAAATACCAGAATCACAGAATATTCTGAGTTGTAAGGGAGTCACAAGGACTATCAAGTCCAGCTCTCAATGAATGGTCCATACAGGGATCAAACTCACAACCTTGGCATTATTAGCACCATGCTCTGACTAACGGAGCTAATCTCAGGGTCATAGTACATCCACTAGCATAGAGTTGGATCACCTTAATGTGGTTTTAAAGAATACTGTACTAAGCCATAGAGTACTTAGACAACCTACTACATTTCTTTTTTTAGTTTCCCCTCCAAGATGCTGCAAAGAGTCACGTTAGCGTGTCAAGCTGTACACACAAAACACCTGTAAACTCCCACACGTTACACCGTGAGAAGTTAATGTATTTGCTCTATGGACATCATATGTGAAGCAAAGCCAGGAATTGTTTTCCTAGAATAAAAAAAAAAAAAAAAAAAAAAAAAAAAGGTTATTATTTTGAGGCCATCATTTAGTAGCAGTATTACTGGTTTAGCCAGCATTCTCTGATTGAGCTTTTTACCTTTATTACTTTACCTTTAAAGCAGACATCTGTGAGAAGGGTGTCTTTTGTGGCATTGGACAGAAGACCTTGGTCCAGTGACCCCAAATGCAGATTCTGAAAGATAACAAAATAATATTTGTCAAAGCACCAGGGGATCTCCCTTGTGTACTTTGATTAGCTAATTTTCATTTGGTCTTCTATAAGAACTAAATTTTCCATCATTCCTAGCTTTTCCATTTATACCAGCTAGACATGTTAGTGTGGGTTTTTTTGATATTGAGCTGAAAAGGACTAGAATTTCACCTTGCATCCAGTTTGTGGGGAACATCAGGACAAAAGAGACCGCTTTCAAATGGAATAGGGAAAGTTGTGAGTAAAGGACCGGTTTGAAAGGTCACATGTAAAGCTCTGGTGTAAGTGTATTTGGAAATTTGTTTCCTGTAAAAATTATAAAACAGTTTTAAATGTTGGAAAATGCAAAAGGTCATAAAAATTACTAGAATATATTCATAATTCTTTCCTTTTCTGGCCAGCTGCAAAACAATGAAAATGTTTTCATTGTTCTGAAATGAGATATGTGTTTTTCAAGACTTTCTAATGGTATTCATTTTCCACTGTTGGCTCCTGAAATTCTAGGTCAAACCTATTAACTTCTGTGAGGTTTTCTGTGGCTTAGAGATGCCTTCAGGGAATGCAAAATCAGTACCTCAGATTGACAGTATTTTTAGAACAGAGCAGATAACTGTACAGTTACATGTAAAGAAGCTGTTCTGCCATGGTATAAAAAGTAAAGCTGGAAAGATTTCATCAAAAATCTAATGCTTCTCAGAGAAGCAAATTATTAGTCAGTCAGTGATGAAAGGAACTAAGAAAATGTCTCACTAAGGGCTGACACTGGCTTTTTCCAACTGATTTTAAAGAAAAGCTTTCTTCAATTCCATTGTGCTTGAAACTGGCACAACATCAGCTTTTATTTCCAAAAGACTATTTATCTGCTTTCACAATAAATGATCATTTTTATTCCTTTACAGATGTTACACATGTAACACATTCATTTTCATAAATTACAGTAAAATCCCAAGAGAAAAGCATTGCTAGGCAAGTGTTATACTGAAAGATTGACTATGCATACATGCAAGTGTGTGTGCATGCAGTTAAGATTCTTTTACCACACAAGACATATCATCTACCATTACACCAATTTTTTAACTTAAGTAGGACAAAATTGTATAAGAAGGCTATGTGAAAAATCAGGACTCTTTTGAAATTTGTTTCCCCAGAGAAAAAAAGATAGAAAATAGTTTCTTGACAGAATTTTTCTATCCTGACTATAGAATTTTGTTTCCATGCTGGATTCCATCAAAATTTACTCATTATGGCACAGGTATAAAGGCGCCACAGAAATTCAGATGCAAGATCAGTGCTGTAATTCTCTCTTCAGTTCTTTGGGATAACTGATTATCAATTCCATTTGTACTCAATGTTACAGTACTTTTCCACAAGGAAAGGCATTTATTACACAAAAACTGATGGTTTGGTGATGTAATTAGGTTTTTTATTGATTTAAGTGCAAGTATTAGATGTATTAAAACTGGTCACCATCTATTACAAAGGATAAAATACAAGCCAGAACAGAAAAGCCATACACTAGCTGGCATTTTATTCCATGCTCATTGGGGCGACTGATTTGATTCACATTTGATTAGGTCTCTAGAGATTCAATATTCCCCAATTTGTCATCTATTATTTGGTTGTATTTGTCACCAAAGAGAATACAATCAATCTTTCCTCCCCCATCCTTGCTACTGCTAGATATGCTCATGTATGGCATGGTAAGGTAAGCAGAAAGGACAGCAGCAGTGGGGAAGGTCAATTTTATTTACCAAGTTTCCTATGAAGGTGATTAGGGGGGTTTTGTGGGTGTTGTTATTGTTCCAAACCATCAGACCTACCTTTTTCAAAGCAAAGTTATTTACAACTTCTGTAACTCAAAAATAGACACAACCACAAATTGTTAAACAAGCTTCTCACAGAATAAGATGGTTACTTTCACAAACCCTCCCACTGGTCACCCACTTTTCCATACATTTGTGTTGGCGTTCCCATCCAACCTCACAAAAAGCAAAGGAGCTCCATATCAAAACACTTTCTCCAAAAGGGGTCTGAAGAAAAGGCTGCTGGGGCCCAGTGGTTAGCATAGTCCATGCTCCCATTTAAATACTGAAAATTCTTTGCTCTTTTGGTGTACATGAACTGAGGTGACTGCAGTTGAACCCTGACACTGTGCAGTGCAACCATCGCTGCTAAACCTGCCAACATTGGCTGGCAAGGTGTCAAACAATTCACACCCCACATCGAGGGCCACTGGAAAGAGTGGTGTTGGTAAACATGACCCTGCAGACAGACACGGATTTATTAACTTTCAAAAAATTGGAACTATTTGATTTACACAACTATTTAAAAACATTACAAATAAAAATGTTTTTACAATTAATCTAAGTCTAATGGCTCCTTCAACAAAGGATGGCTAAGACAAATTTCTTTTCACCTGTATCTTGTCAATATTTTTTCTCTCATAGGACAATGGATATGCACTTGATATTTAATTCAAAGTCTGCTGGAGCTGCTACCATTCTTGCAAAAGTGTGAGAGAGAACATGAAAGAAACCCTCCTTAAAAGCCACTGCATGTTCCCTCTAGTAATATACCCAACAGGCCATTGCTGGTCTGCCAAATGCTGGGAATAGGCAGGCTGTCTATCCCACAGTCACACCAGACTTAAGGAGTGCCTCCAGACTCTTCAGAGGGTTTGCTAGTCCTCCAGGCTGTCAAGAGACAGCAGCTACTTCAGCTTCGACTTTTCATTTCTGTGCCCTTACTTAAGGTTGAATTTATAAAAGATGCATTCTCTGCGCACCAAGTAGCTTTACTCTAATAATCCTAACTCCACAGAAGACCAAATACTAAGAGAGCAAACAATACAAGATTTGGGGTTTTTTTCTCCCAAGACAATTTGTGAAGTATATTTTAGGGAAGCTAATGCGGGGGAAAGGAAATTTTATGTTGCTGTGGTAACTCAAGCGAAAAAAGAGATTCATGCTGCGACACCTATGTTCAGCACAGTTTACTTTTAAAATACCATTGATTTCCTCAGCAAAGGAAAACAATCAACCAATTTCATAGTTGACTTCTGCTTCCCAACCCCAGGATATCAGAAGTTCAAACTAAAACAAAGCTCTTCTGCAGAACAATTGCTTGAAGTTTTCAAAAGAGGAACCAATGTGCACCTGGTCAATGCACAAAGCCTTGGGTAAATTATACTTACTTCAAACATTTTGCCCTTGGTCCAGCCACTAGCTCATGAAAAATTCTGGGAAATCTCACCACTCTATTTATACTTGGATGCAGTCTGATCCTTTTTAATCCCTATGGCTGAACTTCAGCCTGCCAAAGACCTTCTCCTCTAAGTAAGTTGCAGCCAAAGCAGTATTAAATCCAGAAACAGATGAAAAGACAGTTCTTTCCCCAGAGAGTCATGTTTGTAAGGAGCCCGCAATACAAACAGCTGTAACTGGAGAAGCATAGCATACTCTCAGTTAACTGCACAAGGGATCAATTAAAGGAAAGACTTTAAGGGGAAGAGATGGTGTCCCACTGATCCATTAAAAAACAAAAAAAAAGGGTTTTGTTGAGAAAGAAAGTCTGAAACTAAAAGTGGAAAAGACAGATGCAAGGAGGAGCAGAGTGAAAGTATGAGGATGAAAATGGGAAGTTAGAAATTGAATTTTCAAGCAAAGTAAAAGAGAGACTATATTACAGATAGCCCAGACAACATGAAGACAGGTTCTTGAATTCAATGAAAAAGATTGAAAGACTGCTAAACAGATTTGGTGAAATGAGAGGTAAAAAGGTTAGGGCAGAAAACACAAAGATCCTTGTCAGCAGCTCTTTCATACATTGAAAGGAGGATAACTAGGAAGCAAACAGAATGTATGGAACGGGCAACAGTAATTCAAGGCAAGGTAGTGAAGATGGAGATTTATATGCTTTGATAATTTCTCATTTATAGCACCAGACTCTGCAGGCATGCTTGGTATCTGGCCTGGAGACTCATCCTCCAGGATAATAGTTGCAGAGAGGTACAAGCAGGAGCTGCAGCACTCCAAGCTCCAAAAGCAGGAGCTCCTCTGGCCAAATAAAGCTCGGTTGGCAAAGTCCTGGACACATTTTGGTACATTTGAAACATTGCATATTTAACAGATGCTGTAAAAGATACAGAGACTCACCTCCTGTAAAACACGAGCAGTCCTAAAGCTGAGAATGACAATAACAAAGATCACGCATGCACAGTCTGTGGCTTGGAACAAATGTGTCATGGAGAGAAATTCATTGTTTCACTTTCCAAGAGTGCCTAGGAGTTCAGGGTTGCCGTTTGTTTTGTTTTTAATTTTCTGAGAACTGAAAAGGTTGTTCAGTAGAAAGAGTGGGCAGCAGACAGGCCTCGTTCTTCGCTGACGCTTGAACATGCTGTTCCTGAAGCAGCAACTGCTCTCCAGAGAGGAAATATTCTCACAGTACTCTCAGTCTTGCTTTTTCCTCTAATGCCATGCAGCATGTTTCATGGTATTTAGCTTTTTCTCCTGTTTTAAAAACTCAGTTGGAGTACTCCCTTACATATAGCTTTATTTCTAAACTGATATTAGTTCAAAGCTACTTACCTAAGAAAGACTTGGCTTTTATTACAGAGAAAACCCTTTGTCCGTGGAATTTCCTTTTCTCTCTTGGCCAGAATGGGTACTGGCAAATAACATGGGCTTTGCTGATGAAGATCAGCTGTTTTTCACTGAACAATAAGCCATTTCCAGTTTCATAGTTATTGTTTGAATTTCTTCTACTGTTTTGATGATGTTGTTGGTTGCACTTAATTATATCCTTGTGGAAACAAAGAGATAACATCCTCTTTTCTCAATATATCTCTCTCACACACATGCTAGGAACCAGCTTCCTAATTACCAAGTAAGGCTACTGCTAATGACAACATAATCAGAATGTAGGAATTCATATTTCAAATGCACGAAAAAACACCATCTGCATGCATCTTTTAAGTGAGACGTTAAAAATCTGACTCCGTCTGTTCTGTGGACATTAAAAATGTGTAAAAATGAGGATTTTCCCTGGTGTCTTTGGCCAACACTCTCTTTTACCCAAAATTGCTCAGTCTGTTCAGTGTAAATTATTCATAATCCTACAACTAATTTTTCTTTTTTAATTTCATGTGATTACATCTCCTCACATTCCTTCTCAGCATGTAACCCTTTCTAATACAGATTATTATGAAACTCATTTAATTATGATTCAGTTAAGCCTGGTATATTCCATTATCATTGTTCAGTTTTTTGCTGTTTTTCTCTCTTTCTCTTCTGATCACATTCCAATAATGTATTTTTGGTAACAAGATGCTCAGAATTTAATGAAATAGTTTCTGTTTTGTCACACAGGGACAGGGACTCTCACTTCTCCCTCATATCTTCAGATAGCCTAAAGGTAGTTCTCATCCCTTTTATTGCCCTATCACATAATATATAAATGAGAGGTAAAGTCATGTCTCGTTTGCTGTTCAGTGTCACCTCTAGATCTCTGTTACCTCCCGTTCTTTTCAAGGCAGAATCTTGGGCTTTCCTTTCATCTGAATTTTGTTCTCTGACCTGTTTTCCCCTTTGTCTATGTACTTATTTTTCAAGTTAAATCCCTGATCTCTTTTTCCTCTCCATATTTTCCCCTGAGGCCTTTATTTTTAGCAATTTTCTGTGTGAGTCAGTTGTATTCTAACTTTTTTTTTCTCTCACTAGTATTTCTATTTATCACAGATTGGTATAATCTGCAAATTACATTAATAAATTTATAAGACTGGTCCTAATTGCCTGTGCATCTGCCCTTATTCCCTGCTGATTATTTGTGTTATTGCATGATGCTTTAGTAAGCATTTAGCACATATAAACATATCTCAGTGAAGACAACTTTGGGGTAAATGCTTTTCTGGATATTTAGAATCTGCTTCTATACCCACTGAATTCAGATCAAATACTTCAAGTAACACTGACAGTTTCCAAGTCAAAAGAAACAGCACAACTTTTAGATGATGGCATTTCAGCAACATGGCTTGGTATTAAAGCTCTGAGCAGATCAACAGGAAGAGACAGATCATGGAATCATAGAATTATATAGAATTCATATATATATGAATGGTTTGGGTTGGAAGGGACCTTAAGGACCATATAGTTCCAACCCTCCTGCCACAGGCAGGGACATCTCCCACTAGAACAATGATCTGTGGTAAGGACTAGAGAAGTTTTTGGCAGAGCAGCACCTCTGAGACAAGGAAATGAAAGGCATTCAACATGAGTATTTTATTAACAGAAATGCCTAAAGGAATAAAAGTCTAGCTAACCAAGGCCTGTTCAGTGTTTCTCTTTGAATGAAGCTACATTTCTCTCTCATGAGACAGTCCAGTCCCTCTGGACTACAAATTGATTTGAAGAATCACCAAAAATTTGGCACAATACACTCCTAAGAAAATTCTGTATCCAGTGGTGAATGCTTCATAACCAAGAGGAAAAACAGCTTTTGTTCATATACGAAAAATATCTTTTTTTCATGTTGTACTCTGTCTTCTCGCCAGCATACCAATGACTTTTTATATTCTGTGTGCCATGTGGTTCAATGACATTTATAAATATGTTATATTCCAGAAAAGATATATAGTCTAAAATTAGGTCATTAATATGTGACTGTATCCTTACTAATAAATACATTTTTTCATAGCAGCAATTAATTATTCTCACGACAAAGGTTTGGTTCCCCTGTAAATTAGGACACTTAACTGTTTGGAATTGTCAGTAGGAGATTAGGAGTATTGAGCTGCTGGGGAACTTTCTGCAGGCTGTAATCGCGATCACAAAAGAGAAAAGTTGAAAATGGCAAGGAAAAACAACTGCTTCTGTATATGGATTCGCTGAGCCAGAAGGCACAGAATCACTTCCAAAAAAAAGACAGTTTTCTATATTTTTTGACACTTCAGCACCAGCAGGAATGCCTCCTACCTCCCTCAGGGAAAAATTACTGGTCTGTCTATGTGGAGATACAGCAAAAATAATACCTCACTGAACTTTGAACAACCAATTCTGGCAGGGATTAAATGGCAATATGGGTCAATAAATGCTGCTGTTAGGAGTTTCTAACATTTTTTAGATCTACTGAGGTGCAAATTTGTAAGGCATCATCTATTTTAAATAAAGCAGACAGCCTGTGCTTGTGACAGGTATCAGTGTCATGAACTGTAACCCTGGCTTCCCCAGCTGTGCTGCAGCAAGTGCTGGGTCATCTGAGATCTGCAAATTCAACAGCAGACTCCAACAGATCTTCCAGCACCACCAAAAAACAGACCTGAGATGAACACCCAGCCCACTGGTGTCCATTGCTCTCTGTTGCAACTGCAGAATAATTTTCTTCTGAGTGATGTATTTACATTGAAAGACAAGGGACAGAGGACAAAAGGGAATTTCATTCTGTCTGTTTAGTTAAGGGACAGATCCTTTAGACAAACATGTCAAAAGATCACCCAGAGGAAAAAAAAAATACAGGGGGAAAAAAAAGGTGAAAATGTTTAGTATTCAGATGTAAGTCTAACCCTCCATCTAAATATTATTTAAGGCATTACAAAACACAAGGTCATTTGTTTCATGATCTGTATAGATTTTCATGTTAAGCGTAGGTATAAATTGTGGTGACATTCATTCCACTCATCAAAAGAAGCCACTTAAGAACTAGAAAAGATATTGTATTGAGAAGCAGTTGTGAGAAACCAATGAGAGCTGCCTTCCCACGGATTTGTGTCAGGTAGCTGAGGACAAGCCTCAGCTGCAGCTTCTCAAGAGGTGGCATTCAGAAACCATCCTTCCAGCAGACACCAACTTCCCCCATACCTTGTAAAAACTCACATTGCAGCATTTGTCTCAAGTACAATGACAGGAGCTCTGTACTCTATCCAGCCACCTATCTTTCAATAATTTGCAAGGTCTTTTGCCTTACATCTACTCTTACTACATGGCACCCACAGACACAGTCATATCAAACCAGCTAAAGACAATTGTTTGAACCAGGCTACAAGCAGCACTCAGCATAGGCTTTCCATTGTGGTTTTTCTTAGGTAAACGACAGGTGATATAGCGGGTTGGGGTTTTTGGAGAGACTGGAAGACATTTTCAGAACTTATTTCCTCTTCCCAACCCCAGAAGAAATGGTAGATAAAAAGGGGAGTGGAGGAAGGGAATGGAAATTAACATCATGGTTGCTTCCATACTATAAATCACTCTTTCTCTCCTATCCCACCAGCACTGGCACCTAGCTAAAGTAAGACATTTCTAGGTACCTGTACACTGCAAGTCTGATTTTCTCTAGAGAAGGAATGTACTAAATAACAGATTTAAGATTTTAGGTTTTTAAATTCTCAGGTTTTCATATCAGGCTTCATTCACTGCTACCCTATGCAGCAATGATCTCTTCATCAGCAGTGGCCTCAGACTCAGCCCTGGGGGATCTCCAGTTAACAGAGGATGGATCAGTCACTTCTTTTCCCTGTTTTCTCAACCAACCCTGTGAAAAGTATGTGCCAAAACCATGTACCATAAATGAAGGATGTTTTTGACTCTTCTACCTTTGAGTCATATTCTACAAGTCTGGTTTTGTATTTTGTTTAAGTCAATCCTTAGTTGACCACCTACCAAAAGAAAACATTTCTCACTCTTCTCCTAAACCCAAACTATAGACTTGAGCCCCAGCTTTGTTTCAGCGTCATCATTCCTCCACTAAGCTGCAGCAACTCAGATCTAGCTGAGAATCAAGATTTAGCCCAGTTCCCCAGCAAAAACTTCTAAGCAAGCATCTGATTGCTGATCTGGATCTTCATGCAATCACACAGTTGCTCTTGTTCAAACAAGGAAGGGCATGGGAACATGCAGATGAAGGCAGGGGAATTACTCCATTCAGCAACACGACCGTAAGCTGGCTGAATTCACGTTTTAATCACTCCTCACTCGAATGCAATCCTACAGACCGACAATAATACTGTTACTTGTGTTGGTTTTACATAAGATGAGAGTAAGTGACTATCAGAACAGTAGATATTATTATGCTGAGTTCTAACTCCACTGCAATTTTTGCCTTTCTAACTCTGGTATAGCATTACCAATACCCCCAGCTCCTCTGATTGATCTTCTGCTGCACACACAGCACAGTAATTCCCAGGAACATAACTGATTCCAAAGGAGTGAGATAAGAAGAGCAGTTAATAGATTTTCTTACTAGCACACTTTTGAAGTGGTTTGTGGGAGTTTCCATTTTCCTTTGTCTCTTGTCTACAGAAGAAAAAAAGAAAAAAACACACGCCCCACCCCCCCAAAAAAAAAAGTGCCTGAAGGCTACAGTTGTCCAAGCTGTCCAAGCTGAGATGTCTTGGTGGTATTCAGTGACTTTTAGTTGGTTCGAAATGAGGGCATCTATTCCACGAAAAAAGGTATGTTCTCATCTTGGGCTGCCTCAATCAATCTGATGAGTTCACACTAAAGTAGTAAGGTAACTTGGGAGTTAAGTTGGAACAGCAGCTGACAGGGAGCCAGAGGGTGAAGCCACACAGTCCAAATTAAAATCCACATTGCAAGAATAGCACTGCTATTCTAACTTTTGGTTGTTACACTTGAATTTTGGAGAAAAATGGAGATATATGTACTGCAGGCAGCCCTTGTCTCAGACAGATTCATATAAAAACTTCACCTCCATAACTGTGATATAGTATAATCTTTACTTATATGATTTTCCATTTGAAAGTCTTTTTTCATTTAATTCAGTATGCACTACATTGACCTATTGCAATAAACAGATTAAACTGTAACACATTGATTTTAAAATTTTATTGTTGAAGTAACTGGGGACGGTGGGGTGGGGGGGTGGGCAGGGTGTGGAAAGTGGTGCAGGCAGTAAGTGCATATATGGTTTCTTTTCACATCTATGCCTAGCTGGCTGGGAAGTTGCAGCATCCTTCAGAGTTCCAGGGCAGTACAAGGGAGGGGTCAGGCACCCTCCTGCTTCAGCTGAGTGCTCCGGTGGGCTCTGCATCTCCTAACAGGAAGGTCACAGTCCCACCTAGTTAAAACAGCCTCCTGCAGTCATCAATAGCTTTTCATCGGCATGCTGAGAACCCTGCAACACTACCAGCACATCAGAATATCAAAATCCGTTTGTTCCAATATTTCCATTTCAGTATGTCAGTAATAGCACACATGGGACTTCCGCTGCCCTTGAAAGAGTACCAAAGCTTTGCTACATCCCACTCCCACTGTGTCAGAGAGGGTACAAAACTTAGGGAAGATTTCATATTTTGAAGATTAATTGCCAGAAAGGCGGCTAAAGGAATAGTCTTAAATGGATGGTCACTATGTGCTCTTGATTAGTTTTGCTCGGTGCTTTGCCAAGAACTGGGAGTAACACACAGACAGACATTTAATCACTTTGTGATAATCAGAAGCTAACACAAGAGTTCCCTGAAAGGAGTGGGTAGAAATCTGGATCTTTATATGCTCATTTACTGCTTATAAAACTGCAAGAAATTGACACAAGAATAAACTTTTGCTAAAACGGTGTTAATTTCAAATTTTTCAGAAACTGTTCAAAATTATCTCACAAAAATAGGCAATTTCGCAAGAATAAGTATGGGTGTTTGTAATGCCTAAATCTAAGATGAGATGTTATCAATATAGTCAACCTTCATAGATTAGATGTCTTTTATCTCATTCCTGTAGCAACAACCTACATTTGGTCAGATTAATCACTCCATTGACCATGTTAACCAGATTTCCCCTAACAGACAGTCGGATAATTAGCTCAGATGTAGATATCGGCATGATTAAAGTTTGCAAAATGGATACTTATTCTTTTATCTTCAAGCTTGAACTGCCAAAGGATTTTTTTACTTCTTAGGTTTTTTCCTACGGTACCATTGCTCGATTCAAGAGGACTAGCTAAAACAGGCTCTGTTGCTCATTGCATTCCTAGTTCAGCATTACACTCATCTGCCCATTCAAGAGAGTGAACAGGAGAGATTACACAGGAGCTCAGTAACTTACTCCTAATGTCAAGGTCAAATATCCCTTCAATCCAAAAGAATCTTCTATTATTGCTTTGGGAAAGACCATAAAGAGAACATTAAATGGAAAATATACAATTCAAAAAGAGCACAGTTCTGTTCCATTACAAATTATGCTTATCTTTGGATTTCTTTTGTCTTGCAAAACAGACTACTTCTTACAATCCATCTGGAATGTCTATCTTCACTTATTGAAACTAAAACCTACATTCATGCCCAGCAAAACAGTCAAGGAGATGCTGCTACAAACAAAAGACATAAATTCAGTAATGACATAAGAGAGAATGGGAAAGAAACCAATCTGTGCAAATAAGAAGAATTACTGTAACAGCAGATAGCTAGAAAATTAAGATCCAGAAGTTTGATCAGTTGATCTTACTAAATACTTTAAGGGTGTCACAGTTTTTAGTCACTTATTATAAAATCTTCATCAGTCTTACAGTCTCACTTCAGAGCAAGGGGAATAATTTACAAACTATTTGTGGAGTATCTAGCACCTGGGAGCAATTAACATGAGGCATTTTACTTTTGGTCCTGCTGCAGTGTAAACATTAAATAACAATAACTCAAAACATGAAATTCTGCATCCCAATTTTGACACAGTTCATGGGAGAACTCCAGGATATAGGAATGGCCCATGCACACAGCTCATCCCTCCCGCTCACTGCTTTAGTTCTTCGGGTGAGTCTATTAAACAACATGTGATGGACCATTAAGTGAGTTCTCAGTAGTTTAATAGCTCAGCTCAGCAGGGTTCCTTACAGAGCCTGATTCACTTCATATATTTTAAAGACAGATTAAGTATTTTCTTTTAATTTTTGCTGGGAGACTTGATCAAACCACAGGGTTCCCCTTTCACTTTAAAATTTTGTTCTTGCTTTGCTTTAAATGCTCCTCTGCAGTGCTGCCCCAGAGTATTCCAGCCACTCTCATACCCTGGGAGAAGCAATTTTTGCTGATATTTGACTTTCCTGAGTTAGTTTCACTGGCTGGATCATTTGTTTCTCTTAAAGCATTCTTATACAGTTTGACACTTGCAAGATCAAGAAATACACAAGATAAATGGAAGTCAGCCCATCAGAAACTGAGCCCTTTGATCCACTAGACAAATGGTTAAATTTAAATCAAAAGAAATGGATCTGGGATAATTTCAAACACACTTGAAAGCTGTTCAGGCTAATTGCAGGCAGAGTGGGTTAGATGAAAACAAAATCGTTTGGACTGAAATTTAGCTTTCAGAATTTGGCTGAACAAAAAAACAGGGATTCTTTTTTTTTTCATGGTAGAGTTAGAATCTACTCGACTGTTTTTCTTTTTGATTTACACTGTCTGAAACTGAATAGCTGTACATTATAAAATTATCTGGGGAAATAGCTTTATAACTTCCAAACGTTGCCCATGTCATAAACAGTGACATTTGTAAGCTACTGAAGAAAAACATCAAGAATAGAAAGCTCTGAATTTCTCAGAGTAGTCTTACTCAGACAAAGCTGAAGCCAGAGCCAAATTCAGAATTATACCCTCAGTAAATTCAGGCCACTGTTTCTCAATAGCTACGGCCTACCTAATTAGGATTCTTTCAAATGAGGATGAAGCCAGAAATGAGCCTCCACTAAATGGCTCAGACTAGTAATGTGTTTAAAGTTGAGAGTGTGGTGTATATCTGCTTTATCCTTATTACCAGTAGCTTGAAAATAAGCCAATTATCATTTTAAATAACTTACAGCCTTATCCACCTCTTGTCAGTTTCTAAGATGTTAAGAGAGAGGGAGAGAAGGCGGGGGTTGGGAGAGAGCAATAGAGTGACTGTTGCCTTTGATTCAGAAAAAAAAAGCTGTAAGAGGTATCTTTCATCTAAGAGATGAAGCAGGAGGAACTTTCACCTTGGCAGAGCCAAAGGGTCGGTGAGGGTTTTCCCATCTACTGCTGACAGCAAAAGCCACGGAAGAAGTAACTTCTCTCTGAAATTGAAAAAGGAGCATACAGGAGAGAAAAAATGCACTGAATCTGTATACACATATGCATAAACCCTTTCCATTTTATGCCCAAGTGTGGCTTCTTTCCAGAGTTGCCTTTAATCACTGTTTTAGAGAAACTGCACCCACCGCCACAAAGTTACGTGCATTCTGACCATGTCCACTGAGTAGCTAATAGCTGCTCCGTACCATATTACAGTGAACATTTGTTTTAAAAACAAGATTATGATCAATCTTCTCTCCTTGTCAGCTTTGCTTCCCTTTGCCCTCCCCATAGGTACACTTTTGAACACCACATCTTACGCAGCTGATAGTTGGTCTCACTTCTGCAAACACAATGTCTGTCTGGAACACTCTGTTGGTAGTCCTCCTGCTCCAAAAACGCCACCCCTAATCACCTGGACATGAGAAAACAAAGCACTGGTTTATCTGCTTCTCTGCACATCCTGCACCTACCCACAGCTTCCACCTGGTAGGAGGGGAGAGCAAGAGAGGAAAGAAATGCCAAAGTATGCGTTAGGCTACAAAATACATGTGGCAGCACTGCTGTCATACACACTTCATGTACTGAGAGGAATTGGGTTTGTTTTGGGAGAAAACTTTAGGAGAAGCCAAACCACTGTATATGTACCAACCTATAAATCTAGGCAAGGAAGTTTTCACAGTTCCAGGAACACATGTAAATAAATGCAGCTGTACAGTAAAACCATGTCCACACCAGGAGGGAAAACGTTTATCCACACAGTGGAAAACCAAAATATGTAACTCTATCTTTACAGTATAGTACTTGCTTTATACCAAGACTTCAGCAGAAATTTGGTTCTTGTACTCACCAAGGGACTGCAGCAGCTTTGCTTCTGGGAAAAGGAGGGGCGATTGCTGCTTTTGTTTTGCCTACTTTCTGATTGTTCTGTGTATGAATCTTTACATTATATTAGTGATGTCTGTTTCCCACCTCCCACTGCTGCCCAGCTCCTTTCTGTCCACAGAGCTTGGGAGAGCATCCTAAAATAACCATCCTAAATGAAACTTCCAGGCCCCTGTGTATGCTCTAAAATTCCATCTTTCAAAATAAAGGGAAAAAATTTAAAAAAAAAAAAAAAAAAGGGGGGGGGCAGGAACAAAACACAGAAGTTTCATGTAACACTGTTGCTTTCTATCTTGGAAAAAAAGTCTGATTCCTTAGGCTCCCTGACTGCACCAAGAAAGCCTTACTGCATCTGTTAAACTCATTGTCTCTGACTACCACCTTTATACAAAGCAAAAATTCAGCTTTATGAGCATTAACTTGTGTGAAGTCCAGCAATAATGTCATCAGAGCCCTGTGGGCATGGCAGTGATGCCTAGGGAGCACTGACAAGGACAACATGCCATAGTTTGTGGGACCAAATTCAATAGGGCTACACGCTTCAGCTGGAATATTGCTGCTCCTCAGTATGATCCAAAATACCATTCATATTACAACATTTTGAGCTGCCAACCACTGGTAAATTTATTGACTGGCTAAAAAAATACAGAGAAGTCTGCCATTTATTTTATTATGCTTTTATATGCCCATTACAAAGGCAAAATATAGTAAGAGGAAAAAAAAACACCTTTCCTCTTCTCTTGAGAGATATTTCCAGATTATTGGAGTGTCTTGGCTGCTCTTATCTGGATAATTTTCATAGTGTACATGGACCCATACAGTATGTCATGTATGAAAACACAGCATGGATTAATGGATTTTTAAATAGGAGGTCTGCTTCAAAAATTTTCCTTGGCCTTCACACAAAAATATGGGGAGAATACATAAATTCTGCTCTGCTTTTACTGCCCCGAGCACAAGAGATAACCAGTTAATGCATAATTACAGAACCCTACTAAGAAAAATGATCATCCTTTGGGAGTCCAATTTTAATTATTCTCCAGCCAATGAGTGTTTTCAGCACTGACCTCAAATGGAGAAGGCACATGACTTGCAGACTGCATTACCCATACAGGTTTAGGGACCAAGATGGGACCTGGAGTGTAGTTAAAGTTCTATCCTTTATTCTTCCAATTAATTCACGGTTGTGAACACTAACCTGAGGGGACATTAGATAGGTTCTTTCTAAATGGCATTTGGTTTTCTCACTATTTCCAAGAATGAAATTCCGCCAATAAAAGTGATCATCACCTCAAATTTTTTGTGGTGAGAATGTACTGCTTGGCACATCAGATTGTAAAATCTCTAATTATATGTCTCAATAAGCATTCAAATGCTGCTGTAGCAGCACTCCACCAAACACAGCCTCCTTTTTGAAAGGTGTAAATATAAACAACAGACTTTCGCCACAGCTGTACATGCTGATTGTAAGTAACCAATGCTTTTTTCTTTTCACTAAATCTGCTCACTCAGAGGGCCAATTCTCCAGTGATTGACACTACTACAATTTAACTGACTTCAACAGTTCAGGTCCCCTTATCCACAAATAAGAGCACAACCCAATCACAGGAGGGGGTAGGGGTTTCCACACAGAAGAACATATCTCTCCCTCAGCATACAGGGAGATGGTTCAGCAGATTTCTTTCCACCACACTTCAAATAAGCTTGATCTGCTTCCAGTGTACTTTTTCAGCTTGGTCAGGAAGCTGTCCAGTTTACCAAGGTCAATAAGGTCAACAAAAGCCATTGCCTTTTTCTGTGCTGGAAGCAGGAAATCAGAACCTTGAGCTTTAAAAAACACATATGCAGGGAAGAATACATTTCATAGATGAGCAAATTCACACTCCTCTTTTCACTGTTTTTAGATGAGGCAAACCTGAGGCACATTTTAGGCTCACAGAATTGTTATTTCCCAAAATAACCTCAGTTAAAAAATCCAAGGAGTCTTTTATGTTCAGGAAAATAATAGAAAGCACCTTGTATCTTGGGACCAGCCAAAAAAATTACCTACAAAGCTACTTTCTTTCAGGCTTATGTTACATAAAGCCAAATTTTCTCAAGATTTTTCTTTCCTTTTTGGCATCATAAGAACTGAATTTTCAAAAGAATTTACCAAACCACATGTTATCCCTCTGATTGCTCAACTTTCCAGACATAGCATTTAAAAATGCCCTTCAGAATTTCACTTGCAGCCCTGGGCCTTTTACCTATGTTTTTTTGCTTTTGCTTTTCTGTCGGGGAACCCTGCTTCAAGGACTGCCAAAACAACCAGAACGGACAATTCCAGCAGTGGATGGAGCTGGCAGTCAGGTGATCCATGCCAGAAAATGGACAACTACCTCAAACCACAGAAGTTTAGTGACTTATTGTATTAGATAGATAGTTATTTCTCCTGTATTTGTGTGTTTTACCCCCACTGGCTATGGCTACCCGGTAACCTGTTCCCATTGGGTGTTTATTCCCTATTTTCTCATTGGCTGGCTGGTGATGCAAACCCAGCATCATGATGTGAAGCTAGCCACTCCCCGTCTGTATTCCCCCCTCCCCTCCTTCCCCATATTTGCCATGTCCTGCCCCAACTCCTCCCAGTTTCCAAACCCCTCCCCCAAATCCTATAAGAGTCTCATGTATTCCCGAATAAAGTCGTTCCAGCTTCACCCCCCCTTTGGCTGTGGACCGTATCCTTTCTCCTCCCTTCGGCACGTGGCACTCCTAGATTTGCTGTTTGTAAACAGAGAGGGTAACATGGGCAAAGTGGTGATTGATGGCTGTCTTGATCACATTGACCACAAAGGAGTTGAGTTTCAAATTGTTTGTTATAGGAGAAAAACTGCCAGCAAAACCTCAACCCTGGATATGGGGAGAATAGATTTTGGGCTGCTGAAGGAGGTAGTTAGTAAGATCCTCTGTGAATCTGCTTTTGAAGGTATTTGGGTCCATGAACGTTGGCCACTTTTTAATAGCCGTATCTTAAGATTGCAGGAGCAGGCAATTACAAAGCGTTAGAAGGGCAGAAGGCTGGCTTGGCTGAACAAGGATCTCCTTCTAGAACTTAGGTGGAAAAGTGTATGAACATTGGTATCAAGGTCAGGCAACACAGGACTACAGAGTTGCTGTTCACCACTGCAAGGAGAAAATTTGTGCATCCAAAGCTTAATTAGAGCTCAAGCTGGACAGCACTGTGAAGAACAAAAAAAAAGGCTTTTAAAAATATGTTAGCAGCAAAAGAAGGATCAGAAATAACATTGTTTCATTGTTTGATGAGGTTTGTCACCTCACAAATAGGGATGTAGACAAAGCAGAGATGTTTAATGCCTTCACTTCTGTCTTCAACACCAATGATGGGCCCTGGGATACCCAAAGGCTTCTGTTGGAAGACTGTGACTGGGCATCTGATAAACTCCCAACTGATTCTGAACTTGTTTGAGACTTGCTGCACGTTAGTTTATGGGGCCCAATGGGATTCATCCCAGGGTACTGAAAGAGTTGGTTGATGTTATCATGGAACCCCTCTCCATGATTTTTCAACAGTCTTGTGAATCTGGAGAGGTCCCAGTTGACTGGAAGCTAACAAATGTTGTCCCAGTTTTCAAGAAGGGTAAGAAGGAAGAACATGGTAATTACAGGCCTGTCAGTCTCACTTCAGTGTCTGGTAAAATTATGGAGAAGATTATTCTGGGAGTAAATGAAAAACACTGGAAAGATAATGTAGTCATTGGTCATAAACAACATGGGTTTACAAAGGGAAAGTCCTGGTCAACTAACTTAATTTCCTTTTATGACAAGGCCACTCATCTAGTTAACCTGATGCCTTAGGACTCTATATATTTGTGCATATTT
>JAWWMP010000001.1:98082225-98117537 GCA_035047865.1 Dendrocincla tyrannina
TCCCCTCCTTCCCCATATTTGCCATGTCCTGCCCCAACTCCTCCCAGTTTCCAAACCCCTCCCCCAAACCCTATAAGAGTCTCATGTATTCCCAAATAAAGTTGTTCCAGCTTCACCCCCCTTTTGGCTGTGGACCGTGTCCCTTTGTACTCCCTATGGCACACGGCACTTTTCATCTCCTTGTTCAGTGTTCCATGGAGTTTCGCATTTGTGACATCCAGACTTCTCTGAGGAGCCTCGTAATCCATATTGTGCAAATAAAGAACTTACCTGTGAGAAAAACAGTGCATTGGGTTTGCATGGCCAGGTTTTGGTAGGGGAGGGGCTACAAGGGTGGCTTCTGTGAGAAGCTGCCAGAAACTTCCCCCATGTCCTGCAGAGCCAATGCCAGAACCTCCAGGACAGACCCACTGCTGGCCAAGGCCAAGTCAATCACACAGGGCAGTAACGCCTCTGAGATAACATAGTTTAGAAGGACAGAAAAGTTATTGTGCAGACGTAACTGCACTCACAGAAGAGCAGTGAGAGAATGTGTGAACAATCCTGCAGACACCAAGATCAGTGGAGAAGGAAGGGGTGGATGTCTTCCAGGCACTGGAGCTGATGCCACCCTGCAGCCCGTGGTGCAGACCATGGTGAAGCAGCAGTGTCCCTGCAGCCCACAGCGGTCAGCAGGGGTGCAGAGATCCACCTGCAGCCCATGGAGGAGAGCCTCGCTGGAGCACATGGATACCTGACAGAGGGCTGTGACTCCAAGGGAAGCCCATGATGGAACAGACTCCTGGCAGAACCTGTGGACCTGTGGAGAGATGAGCCCACTCTGGAGGAGGTTTGCTGGTAGGGCTTGTGACCCTGTTGGGGACCCATGCTAGAGCAGCTTGGGCCTGAAGGACTGCACCCGAGGGAAGAGGATCCATGGTGGAGCAGTTCATGAAAAACTGCAGTCTTTGCGAAAGACTCATGCTGGAGAAGTTCATGGAGAACTGTTTCCTGTGGGAGGGACCCCATACTGGAGCAGGGGAAGGACTCCTCTCCCTGGGCAGTGGCCGAAACAACCTGTGCTGAAGTGACAGTAACAGAGGGGGAGGAGGTAGAGCCTGGGAAGGAGGGAGGGGTGTGGGGGAAGGTGTTTTTAAGATTTGGTTTACTTCTCATTATTCTGCTCTGATTTTGATTGGTAATAAGTTCAACTAATATCCCCAAGTCGAGTCTGTTTTTCCCCTGACAGTAAACGGTGAGTGATCTCTCCCTGTCCGTAGCTCGACTCATGAACATCTGTTATATTTTCTCCCCCCCTGTTCACTTGTGGAGGGGAATGGTAGAGTGGCTTTGGTGGGCACTTAGCATCTAGCCAGCCTCAACCCATCACAGACAGGAATATCTGTACAAATCCTGCAAGTGATTTGCAGAATCAGGATGAAAATTTGGCCTCACAACTCTGTTGACTGTGCTCACAGTTGCAGTCTCCTGGAACTGAAAATCAAATAGCAAAAGAGTGCTGACAGGACTGATGATCCCTTTCCTGCAATATGACATTGGCCAATACATGGTTCTCAGACTCAAATACTACCTATATATCTTATTGATTAATATTTTACAAATCACAGATGCCTAAATACTGACTGTTGAATTTTAAGATATTTAGACATATTTTTCAATCTTGTAGGTAGCAGAGGTTTTACTCTGTTTTGACATGAAAAACTAGAACTACATCAACAGTGAAATCTCTGTAAAATACACACTTGTCTGTTTGCTTTATAACAGTTAAATTCTCTACTCTTAATTGTAAAATTCAAAGCAATGGAAATATATTACTTAAGTACACAAATGCATGCATTCTTAGCTCTCATCCTTCAGACACACAGCTCTTGACATGGGCTGTACAGACATAAAGAAGTACTAAATGTGTGCCTAGAAACTGTATTTATATATTCCCTTCTTTCAGTGAATGTTCTAAGATGTTTTTCAGGCAAGCTTCTGCATTTTGTATTTGTTATTATGCTACTGAATTTGGAACATTTCATGCAGGATCACTTAGGATCACTGAAGTTTTGCCAGTAGTTAAGGTAATGCTGCAGTTGCAGAGCCCATGAAAGGAATGATAAGAAGCAATAGTGGAACATGGATTTCTTGGCCTGTCACAAAGGAAGACAGGAAGAAACAGCACTAGGGGCTGTGCCTCAGAACATGGTCTGAAACCTTCATCTTTGAGAACAAAAATGTGATTTGCTTGGTTTCCATACTCATCTGTTTCAGATCATTTAGGGTTATCTTCTGAGGTTGTTCCTCAGAAGTCTGTATTAATTTCCAAGAAATTACAACAGAGAGAATAAATGCTCTGAAATATGTTAAGTGTTAATATACACAAGTGAAACTGGCTCCAAAGTCTAGAAGACGAAGGACTCTGCAAACTCATTTCTTGCGTAGCAACTGGTATGTCCTACACATGGATTGAAAAAATGGAACTGACAAGGGAAGTCTCAAAACTTAACCAAGACCTGTACAAAGAAGCATGCTGCTGCAGAGAAAAAGAATCAGCAACTTATAAACTTGACATAACTCAATTCATTAGTCTTATTTTCCCCTTACACTTTCTCATTCCCACTCACTGCAGGGAACTCAAGCATTTCTCTTGTCAGAAGAAAGAAATAATACTACATGCATTTCAAAGTTTTTAGAAGACATGCTAGAGTAAAGCATCAATTAGAAAGTTTGAAGGAAAAGCCCATCTCTCTTGAGCAAGGAAGGCATGGAAATTAACTCCGTTACCATAAATTGAGGTTGTCAAACAGTCTGTAAGGCCCTTTAGGTACCAGATTCTCTGCAATTACTGTGGTAAAGGATGAAAGTTAAATAGTTTAGAATTGAAAAGTTCAATATCCTATTATCAAACCCCTCAGACAGCCAGCACCCTATGACATGGGATTATCCTAAATTCACCAGCAAATAAATTGCTGCCTTTTGTCTGAAAATACTAAAAAGCAAGGAACACAACAGATCACTTATATTTAGAACAGAAAAATCAGCTGATAAATCTCAAATATGACTGGCTCAGTAGCATTTTGTTAAGGACCTGAGAATCTTTCGTTCCCTTTTAAAGCAAAACCCATTTGAATACACATAGCAGTTAAACTGCCTAACAAGATTTATGATCAAAGCAAACGTGAAGTAATTGCTAGTGGTTTGTGCAGCAAAATGCCTCATACAAATAAAGGCAACAATATCAATAGAAACTAATTTAGTTCAAAGTGTAAGGAAACAGACCTCGCAGGGGGGAAATAAAAAATGTATACATTCATGTTATCAGTTCACAGTTATTTTTAAACTTCTACTGTGAAGTGACAGCACTAGCAGAAATGAGTTTTCGTGAAAAGTATGCTGTTCATAAATGTGATCTGAGTAATAAGGATTTCAGATTCTCTTGGACATTTCCATAGTCTATAGATGAGTCCTTAGTAAAGACTTCCTGAGGAGGGGTGGGCTTGGGGGCCAAACAACAACCAAAAACAAAATCAGGAAGTTCACCTCTGGAAGTTAACATCTAAATTAAAATAAATCACTCACCTTGCCTTAAGTGGCATCACCATTTCTACAAATGGCTGCTACCATGATGACAATGTCTATCTGTTCAAGAAGAAGGCATGTCAGGAATTGAATCTCCTTATAGTCGTGGCCCCTCCATGTCTAGAATAACAGCTTCAACATGAATGCCATATTGGCTTTTTGCAATGCTCTAAACAATGCAAATAATTTCACAATAATGAGAGCAACATTAGTTTTCAAAAGGTTCATGGTATTTCACTGATCACTGAACATTCACAGCTTGGCTAATAAAAAGATGGTTCCTCATTACTGACCGTATACTTTTTGGTTCTCTGAAACTCTATGATAAAGGATAACCACTGAAATTCTGACAGCATTTGAAACACTCAACACTGACAAAAACAAGCGTAACAGGTTTTTAAACCCCTCTTTCATACCCAAAGAGAACAGTCATGTTAACTTTGCTGCACTGAAAAGTTTACACTTGCTAACAAATGACAGCCATTCTATATGCATCCACTGAAATTTACAGTATTACTAAATTTCACAGCATTAATTCACCATAAGAGGGTCAAGCTCTAAGATTTAACTCAATCTATGCATTTTCTAACCTGTGAAAGACAGCTTGGAATAACTCCAAACCACAAACTCTAATCCTTGAGAAACCACTTCTGGACATCAACTCTCTCCCCTCCAACCTGCCTTACCATTCCTGAGTAAACTTCTAGCATAACTAAACAAAGGCCAACTACAACCTCATCTAACTGGTGCTCATAAGCTAAACTTGGAACAGTCTGAAATCATGCCAGAACACAGAATGGAGCCTTTTTAGCAGCACAGATGATCCTCTATCTGCAGAGGGAACACAGAAGATGGTTTCTCATCTGGGGCATATCTGCAGCATTTGAGTCTGAGTTACATGGTCTTATGGAGATTGAGACATTTGCTAAAAGAGATGACAGGAGCAAAAGGTAATTTACTAAAATGTTTTGAGTCTTTCTGGAACATATCCACCAAAACCTGATGGGAAAACCTCACTTTCATCTGGTATCTATTACTTTGCTGTACCATATGATGGGTTTTCTTTACTACTTATTATATGGACTATTTAAATGATAATAATGCAAATGCCCATAATCTGTAATGACACAGAGAAAAATCTTTCACACATACAGTCATGCCCTTTCGTACAGGGAAGTGCTTCAAGGGCAAAGCCTATAGTTGAAGATAAGCCCAGCACAGAAGAAAGTGGTAGTGAACAAAAATAAAAGAACATTCTGAAGATATTTTGGGTCTCCATTAGACAGCCAGTAAACACATATAAGTGGGATTCATCTGCCCTAATGCAGGCACAGGAATGACAGTAAGGATGAAAGGGTCACTAAATTTGCTTTATATAATCAATAGTGAGAGGTTGTCACATCCTGAAAGCAATTCATTTCATCTACAGGTAAGATAAATCACTCTGTGGAAGAGTGTATCTCTCTTCATAGATTACATATGAAGAACCTAAATTATTAGCTCTGTCTACAACTTATAACATTTAGATATCTGTAATTCAGCAATTTGGAATTTCTCACTAATACTGAAGAGTGTAGTAATACCATGCTCAAACAAGACTGTTATATCAAGTTGGCAAGAAAATTCTAGATCTTTCTGGTGGATAAGACAATTGCAATAACTCAGCAATACACAACATATCCCAGCACAAAACACCAGTGCCTATGGAAATCTATCTAAAATAAAGTGCTAGAACATCTTCAACTACTTATGTCACCATAAAATTTAGCTCCTCTATCTATTTTAGCTTCCCAGAATATTTGGAATCAGAGCTATCTTTATAATTGTTATTTTAAGGATTCTCCAGGTTACATACAACCAGGGAAAAAAAAAAAAAGGCGCCACCTAAAGTTTCAGGTTAATTATTAATATTTGCTTCTTTGCCATAGAAGAATTATCTGTAGCAAAGGCACACAACTCCAGATCTGCACTGCTGATTGAGTTTTCAGCAGATTTGGCAGCTGCATGTTCCTGTGGCAGAGGCTGTATTGCTCACCATTCTCCTGGTCACTGGCAAGAACTAATCCCTTGCTTCCAGAGAAAAGTGCTGCTCTGTAAAGGTGGAAGCAATCCTCTAGTTTCTGCACTGTGGCTCTCATGAAAATTACTAAGCAGACCTCTATAAAAGCCAGTGAACCTCAGAAAGCAACCAATTATTTGCAAAAATCAATTTAATAGCTCTGCTCTATAAGGAGGGCAATGACCATTTCAGGAGCTGATCTACAGTTGTAGATTTCTAAGAAATTATGAACATTCACAACCCCCAGTGCCTAATGAACACAAGGTACATTTCTTTGACCTTACCCTCACTAATACTAATGTATAACATATGTGTTAAAAAAACACCAGAAATTTTACCACAAGTGCTTCTCTGCCACACCCAAGGAGCAAACGAGTGTGTGACAGATGTTAGTCATGTTCTTAAAATGCTACTGGGAAGCACTCACATACTATAGTAATGAGTATGGTACAAGTCTTACTCAGAACAATAAAGCTACACCAATTTCAATGCGTATCACCCATGGCAGCGGGGCAGGTGAAAGCCTTCTATTTCTTATTTCTCATGCCTTGATGGGGGGTAATAGTTAAGAAAGGTTCTCAAAGCATTATTGAGTACGGGGAGCAAGAGGTGAAGTAGAAGCAGTAAGGTTCTTAAAGAAAGGACAAGACCTGCATTATCCCTTAAGGCTTTCTCCTAAGATACATAAGTCACAAAGGTAAATAAATAATTCATTGTGTTGCAAGTAATGACTACTCCTCAGTGGCTACTCCCCAGATGTCACAGAATCTGCTGAATTGGAAAAGACCTACAAGGGTCATCTAGTCCAACTCCTGGCCCTGCACAGGACTATCCCTTAGAGTCACACCATGTGCCTGAGAGTATCATTCAAACACTTCTTGAACTCTGTCAGGCTTGGTGCTGTGATCACTTCCCTGGGGAGCCCGTTCCAGTGCCCAGCCTCTCTCTGGGTGAAGAACCTTTTCCTAATATCCAACCTAAACCTCCCCTGACACAACTTCAGGCCATTCCCTCAGGTCCTGTCGCTGGTCACCACAGAGAAGGGATCACTGCCTGCCCCTTCTCTTCTCCTCACAAGGAAGTTGTAACTGCAATAAGGTCTCCCCTCAGTCTCCTCCAGCTGAACCAAGTGACCTCAACCACTCCTCATATGGTTTCCCCTCAAGGCCCTTCACCATCTTCATTGCCCTCCTTTGGACACTCTCCAATAGCTTAACATCTTTCTTATATTGTGATGCCCAAAACTGCACACAATGTTCAAGGTGAGGCCGCCCCAGTGCAGAGTAGAGTGGGACAATCCCCTCCCTCAACCTGGGATGCTTTGCCTGATGCATCCCAGGACACAGTTGGCCCTCCTGGCTGCCAGGGCACTGCTGATTCATATTCAACATCGATCAGGACCCCCAGGTCCCTTTCCATGGCACTGCTTTCCAGCATCTCATTCCCCAGTCTGTACAAACATCCGGGGTTGCCCCATCCCAGGTGCAGAATCTGGCACTTCCCCTTGTTGAACTTCATATGGTTGGTGATTTCCCAGTCCTGACATTTGTGGAGGCCTCTCTGCAGGGCCTCCCTGACTTCAAGGGAGTCAGCAGCTCCTTCCAGTTTTGTGTCATCTGCAAATGTGCTGAAGTATCCCTTTCAGTCCTGTGTCCAAGTTTTTTGTGAAGCTGTCCTTCTCCACAAGAAAAGAATCAGTTTCAGATGAATACGTACAACAAGAAAAGAAAACTACTAGGTTTTTCATATCTTCCACTTTCAGACCACACAAAAGGGTGCAGATTTAGAGAGCAGAAAAAGAATAAATATAAGACTAAAGCGAGGAACAGCATGTAGAAACTTGGAGAGAGACTATTTACTAGGATATGTAGTGACAGGAGAAGGGGAACAGCTTCAAACTGAAAGAGAGTAGGTTTAGATTAGATATTAGTAATAATTTCTTTAATGCAAGAGTGGTGAGGCACTGAAATGTGGCAGCAGACTTACAATATCAGAAGTGGAATAAGTTATGCAAGAGATGGGTCTCTGAAGAAAATGAAGAAACCAGACATAATGCCTTAAAAACTGAGGCTTTTACTGTATTGTAAAATGGATTCCCTGCCTTTTTTCCTCTGAGTCACCCTTCTCCTTCCCAAACCTCCTGAGAAAACTCTTATCTCCCTATCCTAGTATGCAGGAATTTGTCCTGACAGGACTATGTGAAGCCCCCCACACTGATCCTTAGTTAACCCTTTTCTCATTGGTTGTTATCGCTCGATTTCTGTTGATTGTAACCAAAATTCCCTAAAGCCCTTTAAATACCTCTGACCATGTGAATAAACCCACTCTCTGCATCCTCCCTTGTGGTCTATGGGTGTCTCTTTCCGGGGGCATCTCAGGGACCATGTGGCCAGGGGGGAACAGGAAGGGGGAGCGTTCCAGCACTCTGTCGCACTGAAACAGGCTGCCCAGAGAAGCTGTGGATGCCACACCATTGGAAGTGTTCAAGGCCAGGTGGGATGGACCTCTGAGTAACCTGGTCTAGTGAAAGATAATCCTGCTCACAGCAGGGGGGTGGGAACTTGATGGTCTTTAAGGTCCCTTCCAACCCAAACCATTCAGTGATTCTATGCCATTGAAAGTACGACATGCTGAGGGGAAAAAAGTAACTGAAATAAAGTTTTAAGACTGATAGGAATTAACTGAGAAAAGTAACACTGAACTCTCCAGTTATGGAAGGGAAAAGACAATATTGATAGTGCTCTGAAGAAGGAGTGGCACCAGATAATCTCCTGAGGTTGCTTCCAAGCTGAATGTTTCCACGGTTCTATATACAAAACTACAAGACTGTCCTAACTAAAGTGGAGGTTATGTTCTTGCTGACAAAGGACTTCTGGAAACTCATAGATAAACCTGTAATTTCATTTTTGCCATGATACATTTTTATTTGTTTTAGTTAGAATGTACATTTCCCCTAATTTATAATAGTCTGGATATTTATTTGAGTTGTCAGGTAACTGCACACCTCTGTATGGTGTGCATGTGTGTTTGTGTGTTAACGTCACAACACTCTGAGTTTTTTTAATCCCTGAACTCTGGGTATTTAAATGTCCAGATTTTCACAATTACCAAAACACAGCGTATTATAACATAATGTAACATAAGATCTTGTTTTCTTTACATCATGGTAGACCGTCCACATACCAGTACTACAGAACCCAAAGGGAGAGAGACAGTCTTTCCATCAAAGCCAACCTATCCTGAAAAGCAGGGCGCCTGTTGGTTAAAAGCTTTATTAAACTGACCTGATGCACTGTCATGTGTTATAGGTTTGATGGCACTTATGTGTAATTTTTAGAAGCATCTCCTGATTTTAGGGTTTTGTGGTTTTCCTTTTCACTCAATACTAGTGAAAAAACATGCTAGCAAAGTGTCATTTTTACATTGCCATAATGGAACTTCTTTTTTTTCTTTTATCACTAAGATACTATGTTGAGGAAAGGTGCTAAAGTCCTGTGAAAAATGGATGCAACAGCTTAAAAAAAATCTGACATCCAAACTTGTAGTGGCAGCTTCTAGTAAATAGATAAAATTTCTCTTCATCTTTGACTCCAACACTCAGAAATATTTATCTTTGGACCTGCTAGCCTTAATGTAAAAATCTGGACAATGGGACTAGAACAGGCTATAATTGCTGTGACTTAGATCATTGCATTTTCTCAGCATTCTGCTCCAAACAACATTCTATGCCCTTCTTGAAAGGGCTTCAGCATAGCTGTGTTATATGCACATACATTTCCCCTGGCTGGATCTCTGTAAAAGCATTATGAGTAATAATAGGCCCTTCCCTAGTCAGAAGACTGATTTAAGGCACAGTTAATTTCAGATTTCTGCCTCCTCTTCCTTGTCTGCCTCTAGTAATAGTTTCCAAACAAAGCAGGCTGCAGTCTCAAAGACATTAGTAAAAAAAGTAGTTATCTGTGTTTTATAAGACTTGATGTGAGCAAACTCAAATTTCATGTGGTGATTATTTTTCAGACCCAGAGGTTATTGATCCACATCAACCCAAGCCTCAGGAACAGTGTGTGCTCATGGCTGTACTGCAGAATGACAAACCAGCCATCTTCAGTTGAGGTTTCTATGTCTTGAATCCTAAGCAGCCCCAAATCTGTGAGGTTTTTTATGTAACTGGTATTTGCCACAGACTCAAAAATCAGCTGTATAACAGCACCTCCCCTGTCATGCAGAATTTTTATGCTGGTGTGTCTGAGCAGCTCACAGACCTGTTAGTGAATCCAGCAATAAATAAACACAGTAATAAGCCAAGATCTCTGTAAATGTTTCTAAACCAGCACAGTGAGAACTGTCTTTGTGAAGTCTGTCATCTTATACACATCACTCCAGACTGATCAAAGAAAAACATTTTGGCCTGTAGATTTTATAGTACTGCAAAATGTTTAAAACTGAGATAATGTTTAGCACTTTGCAAAGAGTGTTACACAAGATGGTAATGCTTTGAGTCCTTTCACATTGCAATTTGCAGAACTTTTCAGAAACTGGAATTTGACACCAGCCATAATTTAGGTGTTTCCTTCTATTTCATACAAACAGCAGAGTGGTTATGTATCTGGAAGAGGGTTGGTTTGAAAAGCTTCCATTTGTTTGCAAAGATGTTTTTTTTCGCTCACATCCCTCTGACATGAAGCCTCTGGTTATTTGGCTCTGTGTGATTTTGGGAAAGCACATTCACTGCTATGTTTTCCCCTTTCTTTGAAATTTCTTTGAAAAATTGCTTTACATTTACTCAGCTTTTACCTTCTTTTGAAGCAGACCGGTGGAAGGTGTTATGCCCTAATACAAGAGGGTCCTTGGGTGTTCCCCACGTATCTCCAGATTTGCTTTAATAACTGTGTTATGGAATACATTACTTTTTATCTGGAAACAGACACAATTATTTGTTCAGACAGCAATTTTATCTTTTTTGATCCTAGAAGTAAAAACTTACCCTTTTTTCCTACTCTATAGGTAGAGGTCTCCATAATTGTGCCAGTCTGGAGAATTTCAGAGGACCTAACACAGCAGAAGGAGAGGCTTGTAAACAGCACTGAGATGCCATTCTGTGAGACACACGCACAGTCTCACTGTTTCACCACCAAACCTGTACCTGGGCATTAATATATGAACCCATATATACATATATGTATGCACATGTATGTATGTGTGTGTATATGCATATTAGCATGTAGCCTGCTTAAATATTCTGGGGACAATTTTAGTGCAGGCAAATCCAATTGTGAGGTGCTAACCTTCCAGCACATTGTGTACACAAGTACACGTTTTAGCTGAAGATGTGGTCATTCGCAGTGAAACTTCTGGCATTTAGCTGTCTCTCTCCCAAGCCACTGAGGAATAGAAATGCTGTGACAATTTTTTGATCCGAAGAACAGAGACAGCCTTCATGTCACCCATCCCCAGTGACATCTGCTGATCACTCAGAAGCACAATAACAGAAGGGAGACATGCAACTAAACATTCTGTGCAATTGCCATCCTCATCCACATCATTGCAAGCAAATCTGTGCTTTCGTCTCTATTTAATTCCTCTTTGCTCTCATGTAAATTTATTCCAGAAGCAGCTTCAATGTATTTTCCACCAAATGACTCTGTAAGACTGCCAGATTTCTTCCTGCTGTCATAGTGCCTAATATAGATCTCTAGCCCCCCCATTAACACCTAGGAGAGCTCTAGAGAAAGAGGTCAGCATTGTAGAGAGCCATTTGTTTATGATTACAATTATGGCTTTACCAGGATTTCCTAAAAACCTCTGTTTTGGGGGTGGGCAACTCAATAGAAAATCTAAACAAGTATATGAGCTGGTTTTAGACAGTTTTCTGAGCTGAAATTACATATTTTTTACCAAATCTTTCACCATGGTTAAGGAGTACCTAATGTAACTCAGGATATAGATGTGCCAAATTTTACACAGTTGGATTCTGCATAAAAAAACGTTGGACCACACTTCCTTGCACAAACAGCATGGGGGAGGAGCAGTTGGAGGTAATAGGATGTGCCATGGCTGGCTGCTTTGTGCTGGCCATTTGATGCAGAGTCATTTGCCCTGCAGCATAGGATTGGATTCTGTTATTATGAATGGTTTGGAAATGCTTATATGTCTCAGGAGACCCGAATGGAGTGTTTTAGTCAATAAATGCATGCCTCAGTCCTGTCTGCACTTGGAAACAGCCCCAGTTCAGCAACTGACGTAGCTCAACTGAAAGGAGGAAGGCATAAGGGGTTGCATTATACAAATGTATAAAAGCAGAGCAGGTATATTTATATACATATATGTAACTGTTGTTCTATATATATCACTTTGCTCTGTACCTTTCATTGAAAATATGCAAGGTGGGTTTTGTTGCCCACGTCTCTGAAGCCAAGCCTGTACTATCTTTTGTGTTGCCACTGACTAGGTCTTCTCTGCCATTATAAAGCACATTGAACCCTTGTCAGCCATTTACTTAATTAGGGGCAATATTGTTATGGGTAATAGGGGTTCACTCTGGTAGGAATGGCCACTGTAATTTTATCAACATTTAAAGATGAACTATTGTCAGCACCAGCCTGAACCTTTAACCACAATGGCTAGCATGATAGGACTTTCATCTCTAAATCATGTCTTTGCACAGGCCATTTGAAAACAAATGAAAAAGTTTGAACTTCTCTTCAAGTAGGTACACAACTCGAACAAAATTTTGAAAAAGAATTGCTCATTTTGTCTTCATTTGCATTTTCATCCCATCACATTTGCACTGTACATGCATTAAGGCAAGAGCTGTCAGTTACAATTTCCCAAAAAGGACTAACTATTTCTCAAAATGCTTTTAATTATTTAAACACACAGTAGTTCTTCCTACTGAATTCATCCACTGCCTCACAGAAATTTAGGAGCACAAATTCTACCAATTAGTTGCCTTCAATGCCTGTCCCATTTTTCCATGCAGACTGTTGATGGATGAACTCCAGTATTGATGTCTCAACTCTGCTGCACCAGCAGTTCCTGCTGAGGGCGCAAAGGCATCATAGAAAATGACCTTGTCTTTTTTTTTTTTCTATTGCATACATGGGTCATACTGTGACTTTCCATCACATCACAGCAAACCAACATGACATCATTTAAACATTTACTTATCAGACAGCATGTCAACAGTTGAAAGGAAACATTTCTCTGAGCTTGCCAATCCACTGAACCAAACTGTGGTAGGCTAGTGGTGGATCATGCATATCTACAGGAGCAAGTAATTGAAATGATCCAGGGGTCAATACCCAGACATCTGTAATTTGAAATTGCAGTGGCTTTGCTGCACATGTTTTATAGATCAGCCTTCTTTTTCCACCTTTGCATGATAAGATTATCACGGAGATGCACAGCAGTGTCGACACAGTTTAGGATATCCCTAGAGCTTTTTACTTCAGATTGAAAGTAGCTTTTGAAGTTTATTCATATCTCAAGTGGAAGATAGAAAGACCACATTTTGAAGATAACACAACATCAGTGTTAATGTTAAGCCCCATTCTTGTCTAATGCTATACCAGTAAGGCAGACAGTCTGCAAAAGTCTGTGATCAGGGTGGTGTTAGGAGAAATGTGAAAGAATACTCTCTCATAAAACCCTACGTACAGAGTGAACAAGAAAGCAAGCTGTAAGTTTAGATGGGTGAATGCAACAGCTGAACTCCAGTCAAGATAACTCTCTCTTCCTAAATATAGAAATTCTTCTGCTTCTGCAATTATGAGAAATAATAAAAGAACCCTTTACCTCTATTCATTTTTTTTATAACTCCACTGGGGAGAAACAGCTCTGCAAATAATATCCATACTCAAAGAAAAACTTCTGTCTTTTCTTTTTTTTTCCCTGACTACATTGTTTCATTTAGGAGAAGGAAGCCAAGGGGGGTTCAGTCATCTCTGTCACACGTATTTCCAAGTGTGTACATACATTTGATTTATACTTTCGGAGCATTCCAGGAAAGTGTAAATTTTGGCCATAAGCCTGCAAGCAAATGCTAGCATTTTCTCTGTCCAAACTGCTGTCACTGAAAGTCTTGCAGACATACTCTAATCTAATTTTAAATTAAGTCTTTTAGATTTCTTTAGTAATACAGAGATTACTTTTTAGTTGCTCTACAATTCACCCAGTTTCTCAGATAAATTTGTGCCCCAAGATATATCCCACAGAATATTTAGCATTTGTATAGCTTATTGAGAAAGGGCCACTCCAGAAAGAAAATGATTAGGCAAGTATCCCAGGCATTAAGCTATAGTTTGGTGTTCTGTATGAGACTTTTAAGTTACATAAAGCCAACCAGGAAAATCCATCTTGTTTGCAATTCACGTCCACATACCCACTTGCCCAGGCTGCCATTGGGAAATAAGTGGCAATCCCTTCCACAGTGTTCTATAGTTCTCCCCCATCATACTTTCATTGATGACCCTCCTGTACTCTCAAGGAAAAGAATAGCAAAGGAAAAGCTCAATTCTCTGTTCTCATGACAACCACTCTGCCTTTCCTTCTCCTTTCCAGACACCAGACATGAACCTGGAGGTATACACGTTGGTCTGGCTATAAGGAGGTGAAGAAGCTGCTTGCAAAGCTGCCCACCATTGCAGTGAACTGTGTGACGAGAAGGCAACAGCATGAAAGTATCCCTGTTTCTTCCAGTCACTAGGGTTAGCAAAGAGCACCTTGCCATTTGGAGACAGCTGGAAAGGATGTAATCATAATGTTTGCATGGAAAGGATATTTCTAACCACAGGGACCCACAGTCTCTGTAGACCTCTCCTGCTACACCTAGCACATCTCAATTTCTAAACTTTTCTACTCCATTTCTAAACTAATTCTGTCTTCTTGCTTGCAGAAGCATGAGAACTTGTATGGCAAGAACATGTCCTCACAGGACACTCACAGCCAGGTACAACCCATTTTGTGCCAGCTAAACTCTTCTCCAGACCCTCTAAAGTGCTCTGAATTTGTTGCAATGTGTTGTGATTTGGCCGTCATACCATCAACTACTCCCCGATGTGTATCTGTGATTTACTTTCATCCTCCTAGGTAGAGCATTGTACCACATTCCATTGCAATGATTTGAGCCATCTTTCCTCATTTTCCGACATGATTTGAAATCTGATCTTTCCTCTAAAGTTGTAATTTAACCTAAGAAGTTCACACATTTTAAATATGTGAATTGCTCCAGCATCCATGTTATTAATGAACTTCTTTTTAAAAGAACATAGTCCCGGACAAACTCTGGCAAGACTTCATTCCAAGCATCAATCTGTATTTTTGACGGAACTTTTAGAACCCTGCAGCAAGGCTTTCCAGACTATGCTGTCTCTTCAAGACCAAATTTCAAGAAATCACTTACAGAAAATTTCAAGCTGAATGGTATTGATAGTCTTTCTGAAGACATGTACCACACAGACCCATCACAGAATGAAACCAGATTCAACAGACATGTTCAGAATAATATCCTGATTACATTAAAAATCAGATCTGCATGATGACATTACTTTGTCCTGGAAAAATAGTAATCTTTACCTTTGCTTTGTTCCCTGTTTCATTCATAACACACTATCTAATACTTACAATAAATGGGCACTACCCCAACAGCCAAAATTGTCCATCAACTCCTCCCCACTCCTGTTCTGATCTCTTGGTCTCTTCTCCATTCCCTCACTGTTCCTCACACTTCTGCCTTCATTACGGACTACTTGGGTATCCTTACTTGATTTCAGTTCATAAATTGTCTGTAATAGCAACCAACAGGATGACACCAAAAGGCTTTGTCTTATCAGGGCAGAATGGAAGCACTTTTTTTTGTAATTCATTCAGTTTTAGTGTCTGCCAAAGTCTGGATCTTACACTGAATGGACCATTAATCCACCTAATGCTGCACGGGGGATCTGTTGTTTCCCAGCTGTCTTTAGCTATGCCCATTTCTCCACTCTGTTCCTACGAATAAATGAACTGCACTGAGCAAGACAAGAACTGGTGCTGCAAGCCCTATATCAATATATTGAGATGAGAACATACTAAAAAATGAAACTAAATAAAGTATGGACGAGTACAATGGAAATTGCTTATGCTAAACCCAAAAATTATATGAAACTTCGAGGACATTGTGGGGAAAAAGAAATAACCTGGTTTGCCACAGGGCAACATGGAAATTACAGTACTGATTTCCATGAACCCCTAATTATAAATTATGTGTGCTTTGTAAGAATGACAAATATAGACCCCCACATACAGGCACGCAAACATATGCATATACAGGTCTCCTAATGCCATTCTGAAGGCTGAAAAATCAACAGCTGAAAAAAGAAGATAAATACATGGAAAGAAGTTAGCCCAAATATATACATCATGTATTTGCTATACTCTGAGGAAAAAAGCCTTCCCAAATCAGTTTTGAAAGCCAAGTCTAAACAATATGAAAGCCTCCAGCAAAGGGGCATTCATCCAAAATCAATCAAATCAAAACACACTCAGTTTAAAAAAGTAAGTTAAGATTGTGTCTATCCCCAGATTATTTTATTGTGTGGTTCCTTAAAGTAAATTCATGACTTAATCCATCAAAAGAACACTCAGGATTTCATTGTGTTTTCCTGTCTCCCCACACGTTTCCTTGTTACAAGGTAAATTCCTTCTCAAAACAAAACCTCCAAGGTACAAAGCAACCTCACAACTCAATTTCCAGAGGACTCAGTTCAGACAGAAACAGTCTAAGTTGAAAACAAACAATGCAACACAGGGAAAAAAGGTGTTAGGACTCAAAACTCTCCTGCTGCTGAAAGAGATTGTTTTTTTTCCAAAGTAATAAACAGCCTCAGCTCCAAGAAACCATTAATTCATAGAGCAATTTAATGCTCTCCAGTGTCACAAGATTAATCAGTCTCTCTGCACACTTATTCTGAAGTCAGTTCTCCAAGTCTGAATATCTCCCAAAACAGTTCCTTACATGAGCTGTACTTGCAATAAACATTTCCCCTTCCACAGTACTCCAACAGATTACTAGGAAATAATCACTGATGTCATTCCAGCAGCTTTGCCACATTGGTGGGAAAATGGGTCTTGTACAAACTCGACAATTCACCACTGAGAAGCCCTAGGTAAGTCAGAAGCATTGTAATGATCCCTGCACAGTGTGTGAGGTAAGCTGCTGTAGCTCAAATTTCTGCACAAAATAAGCTTCCAGGCCAGCAAAGCCTTTACCTACTTGGCAGGTAAGAGCTGATCAGGATGGTGGTGTCCATGCAGATTAAAACCAGCTCATGATTTAGAAAATATGTCATGCCTCATAAGACTTTTTAATTGTTCCCTGATCTAGGAGCTACCTCCATGTGAATGGATAAATGGCAAATATTTTAAGGTACCTTTCTTTTTGTTTCCTATTGAAAGTCCTTTTACGTAGCAGCAGAATTCCATCTCAGCCACATTCTCACACATAAGAGTTCTGCACATCCTGTAAAACTTAAAAGCTAAAATTATTGTCTATTATAGTTAATATCAATATACCTTTTCTAATGTACATAACAGAGACACATCAAAAAATGGAGCTTCAACAGTTAAAGTCTAAGCAGCCTAGCTAGCCAGTTGGCAAATTGTTAATGATTCTGCCCATTTATAAACATCTTTATGCTTTGATAAGGTGAAGTGAAATGGTAGTCAGTATGTACTTGTCAGAAGGAATCACATCAGATTAAATTAATTCATTTCCTTAGGAGCAAAATTAGCTTTTTTTCCCTCTTCCTCTTCTCACAGTAATTCATTCCCACTCATTTAGGAGCATGACGGAAATCAAATGAGCACTTAGGTGAAACTGCAGTGGAATCAGAAAGCAATGAGACTACTTTCTCCATGAAATCTGTACACTAGCAGTCAGGCTTATGAAAGTGGATCTTTATGAAGGACTAAGACTGCGTAATTTAATGGGTCAGAGTGCACAGACTCGTCTTTGCTAACCACACAGCATGTTGTTATATGGTTACTCACAAAGGCTTTTCCTATGACAGCGTGCACAGTGACCACAGCTCCGCACAGCTGGGATAATCACAGGAAACTCACTGGCAAGTGTCAGCCCTTGTTTTCTGCATTGCACAGAATTATCCAGCTCTGCCACAGCACAGGAACATGGATTGCTTGGCTCAGGAGGAAGCTTTTTCAAACCAGATGATTCTCTGATTGTTTCTAAAAATAACTCAAGCAGTCATCAAAACATTTCAAGGAACTCCGTCATGATATTTCATGTAATACTTCTTTTCCCTTGAGTAATTCTGACTTTTTCTATACCAAAAAAAAAAAAAATAAGTGAACAATAATCCACTGAGCAAATAATTAAAAATCTTGAACTCGAATACCCACAATAAATGTTTTGCCAAGAAAATAAATGTCATTATCCTTGTTAGGATATAAGTATCCTTCAGGAATGCTTCAATATTGTGAGGTTTTCAGTCTCAGGAAAATGAAAATGGGCCTATTTTCCTAAATTGTTTCCTATCAGTGCATGTAGATTCCTCATGGAAAAAATCACCATAGGTCTAGATTTCAAAGTCCAGGTCCACATCTTGATTCTAACCCTCAGTTACAAAAATTTAAATTTTGGGGGGATGTTTAAATAAAAGATGAGGTTCCCTTTTCTTGTCTATTGACCGAATTATTAAAATAAGAAAGAATGATGTATAAAACCGGATTTTTGTAGAGCTATATTATAAGTAGCTCTAAAATATCCTGAATGCATATCTGGCTGATTTGTGTTGGTAAATCTACCTGCTAATTGTTAGCAATCTCTGAATACTGCCCCCTCCTGAGGGCAAGTCCAATACTGCACAAACAGGAATAAACAAGAAGAAACGTATTCTAAAACAATGCATGACAGCCAAACACATGAGATAAAAAAAGGAAATTGAATTTTCATATTTTCAAAATCAACCCCCATGAGCACTCAGAGAATACATCCAGTAGATAGGAAAAACTGTTCTCAAGTCAGCATATAGCAAAGACAATGCAGATGTTCTCTTCATCCTTCTGCAGCAAAATAAAGCAACAAAATTGGAAAAAAAACACCTGTAAAACTACAGCCATGTATGAACGGGTTGCACATGTCATACACCATATTCATGTTCAATATAACCAATATAACATTTAAAAAAAACATTAGAATTTCTAAGATACCACACTGTAACTAAAATGCAACAACAGAGAAAACTATAATATCCAGATTTCCTTCATCGTTTTTAAGTATTTTTCTTAGCTTGCCTTGAAGAAAGTGTTGATACGTCTTCCTGAACTCCCTTTAATCCCAGTTACAGATTTTTCACCACTCAGGAAATATGCATTCACATCTTCATGCGTATTTGGCCCTTGGCTCAGAAATGAAAGGCAGCACATTATTCACATTGCAATAAATCCTCCAGCCTATATAACTGGCAGAGCTGATGTGCAGAAATGCATAGGATTGCCTCTTTTAAAACTCTGGGAAAACAGACATAGCAGCACAGCTAGAGAAAATGAGGCCATGGTAGAAAAAATCCAGTTTAAGAGTTTTCACAGACGTGACACAAAGAGCTCTAACTCTGCAAGACAGAACTGCAGACTCACACAGGTTGGAGGCCACCTGGTCCAAGCCCCTGCTCCAAGCAGAGCCAGTTACAACAGCAGATACAGTCCCCTGTCCACCTGAGCACCCTTCACTGGACTCACTCTGTGACATCAATGTCTTTCTTGTACTGGCAAGCCCAAAGAGGGACACTGCTCTCCAAGGGCAATTTCAAAAGTGCTGAATAGAGGGGGAAAAAAAATCACTTGACCCACTGGCTAAGCTTCTTCAGCCCAAGTTGGAACTGGTCACCTTATTTTGCAAAGTGAACTTGTCCAGTTCCAGTTCAAGTAAACTTGAATCCAGCAGTTCATTTTCTGCAAAGCTGCTCTCAGCCAGTCAGTCCCCAGCCAATACAAGTTCATGTATTACTCCATCCCATTACTCCACTTGGCTTTGTGGAACTTCATTTGGTTCCTCTCATACCATTTTCCCAGAATAACAAAATGTCTCTAAATGGCATCTCCCTCCTTCCAGTGTACCAGCCACTCTTCCCAGTTTGGAATCATGCGCAAACCAGTTTTCACCATGCAGGTCACTAACAGAGACATTAACAATAGTTCCTGTGAGACACTACTAGGAACCAACACTATCCTAGTACTCCTGAGCACTATCTCTACCCTTTTGGCCTCACAGTATTACCAATTTTCTACCCACCTTCTTGGTCACTTAGTCAGTTCTTTCATCAGTTTGTCTAAAAGGATGTCATGGTAGAAAATGTCACAGGCTTTGCTAAAGTCAAAGTTCATAGTTGTTCAGTTTGTTTTGAATGCCTTTTTTTAAAAGGAAATAAATTTGTCCTATCAGATTAATTATGGATCAGATGTTTTCTGCCTTTCCTGCACCAGAATCAACCTAATGTCCAGAGTAGTGACCTAAATTAAATGTGCTTATTCACCCCAGCTCTGCAGACTCCCACCTCTCCAAGAAACAAACTCATGTATTAATGTGAAGAAAAACATGCAGGCCAATAGTTCAAAGAAAAATATTTGACTGTAAAAGTCAAATTTATTTATCCATCTTTTTCTTAAAATAAAATGGTTTAAATATATTACTGAGATAACAAGTAGGATCTGATTTGCCAAAATGTGTAATTAAGAAGTGATAAGTGGACCACTGCAAAAAGGAAAGTTTCATGTAAAATAACAGTGTTGGAAAGAATTTTCATTCCATCCTATGAAGAAAAGAAAGCTTGTAACTTTTTGTACAGAAGAAAGGTAGAATAATGCACCAAAATAATGAGAAATCAAGAAACATAAGTGCTTTCTATGACGTGATTTGACGTGCTGGCAGATTCTTTAGGATATTATTTTTTCTTCGTTTTTTCCTTTACTGTGGAATGTCTAAATGTATTTCAGTAGGTTTTCTCACTTATTGATTTCTTTCATTTTCAATAGAACTACTAATATTTTTTTACTTGCTGTTGGAGCTTTTTTCCTTTGTACTCAGTAGACAGTATTTTTTTTTCAGCCTCTCAGGTAATTTTATTGTGGTTTTGGCTTAAAAATTAAATGGGAGAGACAGAGAGAAAATCTCTCATCTCTTTTTAGCTGGCATGCCCAAGAAACTGAAGTTTCCCAGACTGCCAGTAGCACTAACATCATAAATGATTTCCATTATTTATTAATAATTCATCATATTCTGCCTTAAGACAGTTCAAAAATTCACCAAGTCACAGTTCAGTGAGCTTGTTCTCAAAGCTTCTGGGCAGATAAAAATGCTTATCATAATCATATGAATATAATGGGCAAAAAAGCTGCATAAAGTTGCACAAAATGGTAAATGTGTTAACATTTTTACACTAAGACATTAACATCTGTATGTTCATATATTGACATACTGCTTTGTGTCAAATGATGCAAAGTTTGCAAAGTCGCAGATTTCAGCCTTCAGGTCTTGCAGGAGGGTCTTGTGAATCCTCTTTGAGTACCACTCTAGAAAATGTCACATTCTGTTTCTAGAACCAGACTGGGTAGTCCATTACAGAGTAATGGCAATGTATTTCTATTTGCATTTTCGTATGCATTTCCCTAACATACACATTCAAACAATTTGTTTTAATCTATTTTCCTTTCTTTCTAATAGAGGAGTATACTGCTGCTCACTCTCTCTTCAGGCAAGTGAGGAAGTGCTTTGGACATGTTACTGCTGAGGAAGGCCATGCTACAAATCCCATGACTTGCAATTGCAAGAATTTTATCATAACAAAAAACACCATCTTCGACCCTCCATACATGCTTTTCCAGCCTCTTCCAGGCTGCAGGCTGTCTGGGGCTTTCTCCAGCAGCAGGCCTGCAGACAGAGCTGGCTCTGTGGAAGGGATGACCTCATCCTCACGCCACACAGCTGCAGAGGCAAGCTGTGTGCCCTGCCTTCCAAACAACAGATTTCTGGGGAATTTATTTGTTCACACATGAACAGTAAATCAGCATTCAACACTTCTAAGTTGCAGAGGGGTTTTTGCTTTGTGGGAAATGCCTAAGTGTGAGGTTTGTATTTCACTGTTAGGAATGAGAAATAAAATGCATAATCCATCTAACAAAGATATGTCAGAAACAGCTTAGAGAAACCTACAAAACCCCGGAATATAAACAACTCTGCCTGCAGAGTCAGATACTTCACACATTGGATCATGTACTAGACCTACACATTAAAGGGCCAAACTTCAGTTCACGTAAATAAATGATTTGAGTAAAATGACTAAATAAGCCATAATATATTAAAAGCCTTCTGAGATGTGCTATTTGCTGTCTGCTACTCTAAGCCTATCACTAAATCATACACAGGATATGACCACATCTGCTCACTTGCCTGCTTTCCATCATGTCCCTGGGGGCATCTCCATCCCCCAGGGATCACTCCACCCTGCCCAGGGCCCAGGACCCCACACCAGCCCCCATGGCCATCAGCTGCTGCCCCAGCTCCCTAAGGTGGGTGATGGCAGGGCCTGTCAGGGTCTGTCTCACCCCAGCCTGAAGCAGGGCAGCCAGGACCACCAGGGCATCCCCAGTCACAGCATCAGGCACTTCCCTGGGGACAGGGACAGGACAAAGCTGGGCTGGGATGTGTGCCTGCAAGTGGGCTAAAATTTTTCCTAGGATTAAAGGCAGTCACATGTTTCAGGGGCTGTGTAGTGCTCCCAGACAGCTTAGAGATCTATCAGCCAGGCCTCCGCAGCACCTTGGGCTTTGAGATGGGTGCCAGAGCTGATTGTGGGGACAGGGCATGGTCTGACATGGAAGGTTCAGTGTGCCCGGGCAGCACGGGCAGCTTCAAAACACCCTTTTTCTGAAGAAACCTCCAAGCACAGCAGGACTGACACAGCTGTTTCTTGGTTCTCTGCACAGAAGACATGACCGAGAGGAAAAAGCTGTTGTAACCTGGCTTTTGTCAATGTGAAAAGCCAATTTTCCAATTCAGGGAATGGCCCCACGTCAGAACTGCAGCACACAAGAGTGAACAAACTACAGTTGTTCCCCCATCCTGAGCCAGTCTGTTCTCCCACTGCATGTTAGCCCTTACACAGTGTTTTGTCAACCCCTCTTCATCATTTCTATTGAAATTTGTTCTCTCTGAAGTGTGAGGTTTGGGATCTAGACTGCCAATTCGAGTCTCTGCTAGTGATTAAATTCTAGAGAGGTGAAAATAAGCATTTTCATGCTGAAATCGGTGAGCCCACATTGTTTTACAGTGAGCAGGTCCTGGGCCTTTCACATCATGAAGCTGTAATGAATAACCTTTTGTGGAGTTTAATGCATGTACAAAGAATCCCTTTCCTGCATTTTTTCATTGTTTCCCCTCCAATCTAAAGCAATTAGAGGTCAACTGAGGCCATTCTGCTTAGGCACAATGCAATGTCCAACCAGGGCATCCTACCAGCACAAGAGATGGACAGTGAAATAACAGCAGGGGCAGACGGTGACACGTAGTTCACTGACACACTGCAGATTTGCTGACGGCTCTGACCCCTGCACTGCTTAAACTGCTTTTGATTGCAAAATGGCTCTGCATCGTGGCACAGCCATGCAGGGGACCTGCAGCAGACCTGTGCTCTCTCTGAGGAGCCATTTAGCTGCAATATTTACACCTGCTGCATAGAAAGGGAGAGTGGGGCTACAGCACCTCTATCTTCTGACATTGCCCCCCATCTCTGTAACACCTTCTGCCAGTCCCATGTTGGGGGATGGAAAGGAGAAGGAAAATAATCTTTGCACTATGAAGTAAGTGTTTCAAACACTGACTGCAAAGAAACCTCTGATATTCTGGAGGCACCATCCCAGATTTGCTGTTATTATGAACTGTGGTGAAATTTGCCAGGAAACACCACAGTTTGCAGTGGGCAGTATCTAAACCCCAAAGCCTTGAGAACATAGAGAAAAATCTAACCTGGTGGAAATAAGTTTCTCCATTGGAGTGTTCTCCAACTCTGTCACTTGATAAGTTATAGAGAAGAGGTTCCTCGGTGTGATGGAGGTAAGACAGACGACTGGCAATCATGAAAATTTTGAAAATCAGTGTTTGAGAAGCGTGGGAGCTGTGGAAGTGACACAGTGCAAAGGGAAAGAGCTGTGAAGTAGAGTAGTCAGACACAGACCTACAAATACGATGGATATTTTTAGCTGATGGCAAATTCACTGGGGGAGGAGAAGGGAACAAGGACAGAAAAAGCAGTTGTCACTGAACTGAAAATCCTGTCACTGTTGAACACATCATTCCAATTTTGGATTTTTTTCTTTTTTACTAAAAGCAGAGTTCTAGGCAAGAAATACATTTGAAATAAAAAACTGAATGTTTAATTTTGAAAGTCGATGCAAAGTATTCAGATTATTTTGGCATGTGTTGGAATTTCTACAACATGAAATTTAACTAAGTCTCGCAAGTCCATAGACTATTTTCATGCCACTGAATCTGCATCTTTCCATGGAAGACATATCAGTTTTAAATATTTATCCAAACTCATCAGTAAAAGAGATGTTTTGTCATGACAGAAATTGCAGCAGAAAATGTTTAGTATTCTTAGTGTCCACCTTTCATAACACATTTTGCATAATACAGATTTTCTTCTGCTATATACCACTACAGCACCATGTGCCTTCACCACAATGTAATGAATTTCAAAATAAAGATTACTTGCTGGATCTAACACAGCATTATATTATTTTTTACCACTCTAGATAAATCAATAAAGAGAACTTAAAATATTTTGTGGAAAGCATTTTAGAATAAAATGTTGCATTCCCTCTGAGGAATGCAACTCCAGCTGCATCCCAATAGCAACACTGCCTTTTTAAACAAAGGCAAATATTAACTCATTTTGGTTTAACCTCATACTTCCTAATGTTGCATACTGTTGTAGCAATTGCTAAATATGTATTTGACAATAACTAAAGCAGCAATGTGAATACAGCTAAATTTCACTGTAGTGTATTTTTCCAGCTTCACCTGCTTTAAATAAACACTCTCTTACTGGAGTGTAGAAAACCAGGGATGCAATGCAGCCAGAGCAGCCCAGTGAGAGGCTTTTGATCTCATTCCTCACAAGAATTGAGGGGGGAAAAAATGTGTCACACTCAGCCATCAAAAAATAACATCCCAATAGGCCCTGGGATTACTGGATGCCTAGCAAGGTATTGACACAAAGGAATCACAGCCTGTCCTTTAACACACTGAAACGGGGCCCTGCAACTGGGAGCACAGATCATGGGCTCCCTCAGACCTACCCTAAGACCCTTTCACAGGCAAGCAACAGCAAAAGGTGCCTGTCTAGCACAGACTTACACGGACACCCAACAAAATTCCAAGTCCATCGCTACAGAGAGCAGCGTGCCCTACACTGCACCTTGCTACATGTGTATAGGTCTTCCAGCCCTCACTGCAAATCAAGGTAAAAGCAGCTAAGACAGAACAGAGAGGAACCTGCCTCAGATGAGAAATCTCGTATTGAGGAACAGAGCATGGGCATGCACACATTCTTGGTTCCTAGCAGAAATGTCCAAAAGTCAAGCTCATGGGCCTGCTCAGGCCTGAGCATCCTGGTTTCGAAAGGGTCCAAAGCAGATTGAGGAAGTGCCTTTCCAAAAAACTTCCTTTTGAATTTAATGAACAATCATCTCAGTCTCCCACAAATTCCCAACACAGAGGAGGAAGAAAGAACCTATCTGGCATGTGGATACACCTCTACAAATGCATGCACCCACATAAGCACACATACAAATATTCATGAGGAATTTCAACTCTTATTCTCAATTATCTTTTTCCTTGAGCTTGCATTTAATATGCAGGCTGTAAAAGTTCATCCACTGACATTAAATAGTGCCTGTGCTTATGCTTGTTCATAATAGTTGTAGCTGCTGGGATAGACATAGTGTCAGACTTGACTACTGTAGTGATTAAAAAGCCAAAAAGCCTGCATCAATCTACATTAGCCACCCTACTACCACCAGGGACAAAGCAACATCAATACTGGCAAAACCAGAAAGATTCTTCAGAAAACAAGCAAAAAACCAACCAACCGATCAGAAAAAAATGACACAGACAAAATCCTTATCTTCAACATCTCTTATTAATGATTATAGCACACTGTTATATAGATGATCATTGCCCAGCATTCAGCTTTCTTTGCCAAGCCCAGTGATTCAGTGTTGCAAAATTCATTGACTATAATTCACTGCACTGCTGCCTTTCCACCAGTTGCCAGCCGTCACTCGATTTGCAGGACAAAGTACCTAAGTGGCACCAACCTCTAGAGGACTCCACTTTAGCCCACAGCACATCTAAGACCTGAGGGGAAGCTGACGTGTGCTAAATATTTCAGAAGCCACCAGAGCCACCACCCTTTGGATCAACCTCCAAATCTGAGGGCATGATGATCAAGAGGCAGCAATGGGTCAGTGAGGGCTGACCTGCTCCTGACAGCACATGAGCAGCACAACATGTAGCTCTCTACTTCTGCCTCTGTTCGCTTATGTCTCCCCTTCACGGACTTATCCCGAGATGTGTCAGTGAAACCATGTTTAGCCAATCTTGAGCCTGAGCTGTCGACGCTTTGCAGAAAACAAGGCAACTGTTGTGTCTTCCCTCAAAATCAGCCTTGCATCATGCTGAGTGCTGGATGACTATGGTGAAAAAATCCCCCTTCTGTCAACTTCATCTCTTGAGTACTAAGCATAAAGAAGAAAAAACATAGTGTCATTCAAAATGCTGCCTCTTTACAAGCATAACAAATCCTCTGTGGAGCAAAATTACCAAATTGGTTCATTCTCTCAAAGGGCCATTATGCATACAGAAATGTAAAAAATGTGTGTGTGCTATTTTCCGCATTCTTTTCTCAAAGCTGCTGATTGTTCATGTGTGTGTGTAAATAAAGTTTTCACATTTATAATTAACCACCTCTTTTTCCTTCCCTCCCCTCATGCCTTATTCTTTTCGTACTGCTTCAATCCTTTGTTAATAGCAGTAATCACAAAATGACATTTGCCTGAGAAACTTCAGGAGAATCAAAAAGAAAAAAAATTCTTTTCTTCACATTTTCATGAAAGTATAACATTTCAGGCTCTTTTCCCTCCATGACTGAACACAAAATCATTCTTTTGAAAAAGATACCTTTAAAATTTTTAGGCAAAGGAAACTGAAATGTTTTCCCCAACAACAAAATGAAAATGATAGTGATATTGCAAAGAACAGGCTGTAAAAACCTCCAGAAGAGACAGTATAGCTACAAAACTCTTCCTTTTTATCTCAGAAAGATGTGGATAGTGAACAATTGGAATACAGAAAATAGTCAATCATTTTAAAACACGCTTAGCTGCTAAAATCTCACATGCCTTGTTTTGTTTTGTTTGGCTTTTTCCCCTCAGGAAAAATGGTTTAAGAATGGAAAGAGTCCTCAGTTCACTCAGTTCTCAGAGGGTGGAGTTCACTGCAGGAATGGCTTGACTCTGCTCCTTCCCCTCATCTATTCACCCTCTATCTACTCGTACTATATTGGATCCACTAATATTACAGAAAGTAACTTAGGCAATTTTTTACTTGTCTTGATTTAGGCCAGAGAGGAAGAAGGATAGACTCCTTTTTACATAAAAAGCAGCTTTTTTCACTTTTGGTGAAGAAAAACAAGAATGGGAAACAGGAAAGTGAAACGGGAAGGGAAAAAGAAAGACCAAATGGAAGGAAGAGAGAAAATTGAGAGGGTTTTTTTTTGTTTTATTTTTTGTTTTGTTTTGGGGTTTTGTGGTGGGTTTTTTGTTTTTTGTTTTTTTGATTCAATAATACAACAGATTGGCTTTAAACATGACAGAAGATAGGCAAAGCTGTCTTGTAAAATATAACTCTTTTCATCAGGCTTTTGCAATGTCTTTCCAACTCCAAACCATACTGCAACCCTCATAACTCACAGTAATTTTTACTCATCAGGTCATAAGGTATTTTTCAGGAGATATGTAACTTTAACCTGGCTTGAGACTTGACAGACTGCAAGTACATAATTGGTCTTTAGTTACCCATCAAGTTGATGTTGAATCAACAATTTTTTATGCTAACTTGATCTGTTTTCAGAGGCTGCCTAATAAACTTTGAGTTAAACTGTGGCATGTAATACATTAATAATCTCTAGACCTACAAAATTTTCTATGACAAACCTTTTAGATACAATCAATGCACTGTTAGAAGTAATTCAGCTCGATTTTAACTGTAGTCTAAAACTGTGAATAACATGGTATTTTTAAACAAAATTAAAACATGGCATATTTTCTCCCAAATCATGCAAAGCTATTTAAATTCATCAATTCCAAAATCATGAGACATTCTAGAAACTGTGATTTCCACAAAAACATGATTGGATTACCTAGCAGTTATAACACAAAAGAATCCAGATGTCATTGACCTGTATAACTCCTTGCTAGCATTGCACACAACTGAAGTACATTTGTGAAGCTCTTCTGGTAGAATAATGCACTTATGTTTATCCTTAGAACATCTTGTTGTCATTACGTATTAGGCATTTTCATCCGTTTTATAACGTAAAAAATCAAAACTAAACCTTTCCCTTGTAGTGGTTTCATAACTACTGCAATATTTATACATTACCTTAACTTAAAAGTGCAACAGATGGATTGCTAGCAGGAAACCATGAAATTGTCAGGAAGACAGGAGGAAAAGGAGAAAATGCAAAAACTGCACTACTTTCTAGACACAACCTTTGAACTACTATACTACTCTTCTGTCATCCTTGTGAATGCCTATTCTTCTGGAAAAGTATATGCTTATCCCAGGAGGAAAGTATAAGGGCTCACAGGGCATCTTCTCAAACTGTGAATCTGCAGCAATGCACTGACTGTGATGTGCTCTAATTTTTATTATAGTTCATTAATGTTTACTGAGGAACACCATTATGACCACAGTAAAGACGTACAAGATAATATTTCTGGATTGGGTTTTTTTTTTTATATTTCCTATTTTTCCATCTTTAGATATGCAGGAAAATGTTTGCATTGTGCCATGACATGAGGATTTAGCATCTTTCCCACAGTATATCCAAGGATTTCTGATCAACTTCTGAGACGCAGATTAATTCTTTTTATACAATTTATACTAAATCGTTTAGTTGATGGTATTTATTCTGTGGAAAAAAACATGATGGCTAAATTTTTTTTTAAACCCTCCATGCCTATACTGCATAGTAAGAAGTTATTATTCTTACCAAGCATCAAGACAGGGTATGAAGAATACTACTCATTAAGAAAAAGCTCAGATATATAGAGAGACCATATAAGGGTAAAATGAGTAGCTGAAAGTTGAATCATTTAAAAAAAAAAAAACTAGAGAGAGCTGACAGGAAAAAAATATAGAAAAAAACAGACTACTTTTTAGAAACATTCACAGGTGGAGGAGACAGAGAAATTATTTTTAATTGCTAGACGTGTAAGGGGACATTTTTTTAGAGAGAGAGAATGGATGATTTGCATGTTTAATACTGATGGCAAAATACTTTTGTGCACAGCAAAATTCTTTAAACCATTCTGGAGACCCGGTGTCCCCATCAGCAATACTAGAGGCTTATAGGTCAGGTTATAAACAGCTTCTTCTCTCCTAACATTAAGCATTTGGATACTTTGCAAGTATAAATACACACGGTACCACAATTGGGCAGTTAGGACAAAATCTCCTCCACGGCTTCTCTCCCTCCCTGGCCACACTCAGGAACGAAGGTGAGGGGGAGCAGAAGCCTGGGAGACACAGCAAGGAAAGGTCGGGAGCACACCAGCACCGTGGTTGTGTCAAGTGAGAGCAGAACAAGTTGCAGAAAGTCAAGGATGATGTGCACTGGCCGAGCCTCCTGACTGCGACAGGAGCCGCGGGAGGAGGCCACAAGCCTGCACGGTGCTTTAGGAAACACAAAAATGACAAAATCCCTGCTCCAAAAACAGCTCGATTTCCTCATTTCTCCCGAGCCAGCCAACCGCAGCTCCGGGAATCAGATCAGACACCACCCCGCATCTCACTGCACCACCTTGGTGTGCCGTTTTACAAGGGGTAATCTATTTGCCAACTTCTATTTTTGTCGGATCAACCTGTTCCCTGAAGCATAATGAAAACTCCCTGCCAGATCAATTTGTTTCTGAAGTTTCCTGGTTGCCAGCTCCACTCTGGGTTACTTCATTTTGCCTGCATGTCAGAACTATTAGGCTGGCGATGGCTTAAATCTTTCCTTATTGTCACAGGTGGGGGGTGCTGGATAATCACAAAGCGAGGAAAAAATGTCTGCCCTGCACAGACGGCGCTCCAAGTGATGTGGCAGCATAAAAAAGTACTAGCAGTGGGCGCTGCCACCGCACAGCGGGAGAGGTGAAGGGGTTTTTGCCGTTTCCCTGCAGCTGTGCAGGTGGCACAAGGCCGGAGGGAGCGGGGCTGACTTCAGCCCGTGCTCAGCAAGCATCCCTCCCGCGGGGCCCGGGGACACGGCCGGGAGGGACCAGCTCCCGGGGCCGCTGGAACCTGCCGCGGGCTGGCGTCGCAATTAGCTGAGTAATCCTACAGCATTCGCGTCCTTGAGCGATGATGTTTTGGTTTGGGGTTGGTTTTTTTTTTTTTGACCCACTCTGATATTTTGCTCTGTCAGGAAGTGAGCGGCAAAGGCCAGTGTCCAAGAAGAGATGAGTCAGGTTATGGTGGGCAGACAAAGGAATCAGATCTGCAGCCCTGCACGAGGAGCGAGAGGCTGTCAGCGTGCTGGAGAGAGGCACAGGGGTTTATGAAAGGCGATGCTGAGTCATGAATGACAGCAAGGAGACAAAGGGAGATTGAAGGTGAAACAGTGTCTACACAGAGAGGATTAACAGGAAAAAGCCTGCGTTTCATATTATCCTTCCCATTCTTCAGGGCTTCACAGGAAATTATGTGCCTTGGTTTTTGAAAACAGCTTGTTGCAGAAGCTGTGTGTGCTCTGCTCTTGGTTCATTCTGCATGCTTTGCTGTGAACTAGGGCAGTGCTGATTAGTTAGACAGCTCATAACCTTATTCAAGATTTTTCCCCTTAGGAAGGGGAAAAAAAAAAAAAAAAAAAAAAAAAAAGCTGATGTAATTCCCCAGGGCTCCTTCTTTGGCTTTGCTATTGCATAGCTACACAGTCTCCCGGAGTAATTGTCTTTAATAACATCCCAGCCCCCCTCTAGACTGAGGGACCTTCTGGCTGCTTTTCCTTGCCTGTGTTTTCTGCTTCATGTAAGGAATGAAACAGGGAGAGTGAAATCAGAAGAATGAAAAAGGTGATGAAATTTTCAGTTCAGACACAGAAGGTACATTCAGTACTGGATGTCAGAGGGAAATCTGAGAAAGAAGCTTCTGCGTTCCAGACTCTGACTTCTCTACGGATGGGGTGAAACTGAAGTGGGAGGCAAAAACTGACAAGCTGCTGATCCTCTGCAGCAGAGACCTTTCCAAGCAGTATCAGCCATGGCTCCGTTCAGATCTCTGCCTCCCTTTTCAGCACACCACATCATCATTTAATTGATTCTGAAAACTTGCTCCTCCATCACACCCACAGGTCTCATAAATGCACTACAGTTAAAATCATCTTGGCCTGAGGGTTGAAGGATCACATATATATCCATGCCCTTGTCTGAACCCCAAAAAATATGAGTCTAGAGAAACAACAAGAAATCTGCTCTCAAATAGGCAGGAAAAAACACACATGCTGAAGGTCTGTTTTAAAACAGCAAATGCTGCATTTCCCTAAATCTGTGACCACTCACTTTAAAAACCAGCATCTAAGAAATCAAAAGAGATACTCAGATTTGGAAGGCCAGTCACATTTGAATGTAAATAAGTGTTTATGTACTTGTGGAGGGAAATGATTTTACAGTATATTGCAAACCAGCTTGCTGCCTCCGTAACTCTCCCACCTGAAAAGTAGGTCAACAATCCTTATGGCTTTGAAAAGCAGAAATGAGGAATGCTTGTTGAAAACATGCAGGGCTTGAGTCGAAAACAGAAAGAACTACTAGTTTTAGCTATTGTAAGTAAGCCTTTGGTATACAGATAGAAGTCAGGCACCACTGCACATTATCTGGTGTTCACACCAAGAGCCAGCTACACCCCAGCTTTTCCATACTCTGCTTCAGCGTCCATACAAGTGGATGAGTTGCAATATACTTCCTGCAGAGGCATAAAATCAACACCTTTCTCATGAGGAACAAGGGCAAAAAGGTAGAGATTGACTAGGACGGCTTTAAGAACAAGGAGCTATTTAGAAAAAGGAAGATGGCAAGGTATCGGATGATTCAGCATATCTCACTGTAACTACCTCAAACATTACAGAATAAATGGGATCTTAAACTATTTATGGATGCTTATACCATCACAACAAAACCCAAAGGGAAAATAGTGATTACATTTCTTGCCTTCTCTTGGAATAAACATCCACCAAGGGCACTATGGATTTTATGGTCCTAAACCCAGCAAATCTAAGAGAACTTGTACTTCCCCTGTGACAAAAACATTTCTTATTTAAAAGGATTAAGAATTGACATATTTTTAAAAGCAATGATCAACAACTGGTAAGGCTTCTGTTTTCTGCCATCAGGGAACTTCCAGCACCATATGTGAAGCACTAGCCTGTTACGGTGTAGCAGGAAAGTTCTTTACAGAACTAAACATGCTGACTCTTATGCCAGTATATGCTCACATACACATGCATACAAACACAATTTCATCTGTAACCATGACTAGTGGAGTTGCATATTTTTCTTTTTAGTTTTCCTGACAGCCTACTGAGAGCACTTTATTTTACTTAAACAGGAAGAGAACGCCTGGGACCCTGTGGTTCTGGCTGCCCCACTTCATTCCATTACACAGTGACTGCTCAGACAAAAATCCTGGGCAAAAGCTGAAGCTTATTGATATTCTAGCTTAGATAAACATGACTGCATATGCATTTGTGAGGCAAACTGAATAATAAAATACTAAACAATGCAGGATGGAATAATTGCATTTTGTTTAGCTATACAATGAATTTTCAATAGCTCTTTAAAAAAAACACCAAGTATTTTATTACTTTGGTTGAGATTGCAAGAATTAGTGGTGTTTGTAATGTGTCCAGTAAATCTGGTGGATCCTTGTCAAATTGCAGCAGGCTTTCCATTTGGATTTTCTCCATCATTAGGTCTTATTTTCCTGTCAGTTTGCCCATTTTGTCATGGGTTTCTTTCAGACAACAGACTGGGCAACATACCTTCAGGAGCAAAAGAAATCAAACAATCTAAAAAAATAAAAATTTGTTTTAATAATTATTTGCACAAGATTTGCACAAAAGATTATCAGAAGTTATAATATAAATGCTAGATTCATGGTAGTCATTTCAGTTTCCTCAGGCATACAAAAAAGCTTTGCTTTTCCTTATTTTCTTCCAAGACAGAGTGGATACACTTGGATTCTGTTTAGACTCTTGACGTGTTAAAACAGTCCAACAAAAGCTAACAGGCCAAATTCAGATGTGATGAGAGCTAGGGTTTAACCTGCATAGCAAGTTTAAATCAGTAAGAAAAGGGGTAGATGTTAATGTTTTTCCACTGGTGCCACTCTAACACTCAAAGCTAATTCGAAAAGCTTTTAAATCATGTTGGGAACTTCTCACACGAAGAACTGATCCTACATTTATTATGGACACTATTGTTGATTTAAGTAAACATCAGTTTACACCAAGACCGAACTCTACCATGCCCTTTACTTGCTTTTGCTGAAATCCTGCTCTCATCATTCCAAGATCCGAGTCACTTCTTGTATTAATCAGTGCAATTTTCTGAGATTATTGGAATGGCATTAGATGAAGTCAGCAGAGAAACTGGCTCTCTGCATGTATCCTAATTTTACATCCCCATGAAATACCACATCACTCACATCAGTCTGGCTTTTACCCTTGGAATGAGTTTCACAGTGCTCTCTCACAGTGCAGCCTCATACAATCGCTGACTTGGCTGTTTATTCTATCCCAAGATCCCCAGAGAGATCTCCTTGAATCTGTTTGCTCTAGGCAGCATTTGACAGACTTGGGTTTTTTCTTCTCATTTTTCTTTTTTAAAATTTTTAGTTTAGTGGACATTCAGGAACATTTCAGGAAAGACGAGAGGCAATGCACTGGTATCGCAAAGAACCAAAATCCCCTTTTGTTGTTTTAACTGAGGTTGCAGAGAAGTCTGCAGATGCATCACTCCCAGGAGGTCCTGTGAATGGGCAGCTCAGCACACTGCTTCTTCTGCCAGCTCCTTCTGGGCTGACATGGAAGACGTGCAGGCAAGCTGGGGAGAGGGTCACAGATTTTGGTACTGCAGAGGGCAACCTGGCACAGGGAAGGTAGGCTTTGGTTTGCTGTTCCACTGCTCTGCACCAGGAGTCATCTCAGAGGGCAATGAGCTACAGTCCCTGCCATGACGTGGTGAAGGAAGGATGGAAACTCACCTTGTCCAAATGCTTTCAAGCTCCCGCTTCCTGAAACTTGCAAAATAATCCAGGTAAAACTTTCCTGTGAGGTATCTTCACTGTTATCAGTGCACAAGGGCAGTACTGTGCACCATTACCATCTGGGCTGAAGCAGCATTTGTGGGTTTAAGGCCTCTTCCACACCTTAAAACAAGGCTTCTAGAGCACCTGGCCCTTCCCTCACCGTCTTCTTTGGCTCAAAAATGTAGAAGGGAATACTCTTAACACAAGCAGCATTTTGTGAAGGTAAATGACCCCTTTCTTTGCTCCAGAACACACAATGTGGATGACTTTGGCAGCACCCAGATTGTAAGTTGTAAGTCATTGGGGAGAAGAAAATGCTGCTGGATATAGAAACACACCCTTCTATTTTGGTTTGGGTTTGAACCAAAGTATGAGATTTGCAACAGAATGAGAAGACAGTCTTAAGCTGAGCCAAGGGAGGTTTAGGTTGGACATTAGAAGGAAATTCTTCACAGAAAGGGTGATTAGACATTGGAATGGGCTGCATGGGGAGGTGGTGGAGTCATCATTTAAGGAAAGACTGGATGTGGCACCGAGTGCCATGGTCTAGTTGACATGATGGTTCAATCACAGGTTGGACTTGATGATCTCAGAGGTCTTTTCAAACCTAATTGATCCTGTGGCTGTGATTTACAGTGATGCTCCAGTACAGGAACAACCCTTTCCAGGCTGGAGAAGAGCCTGGGCTGCACAGGAGCCCCTGGGCCGAACAGTCCCTTTGGTCCTGGCGGGACCAAAGCCCACAGAGGCCACCCCTCTGCCCTTTCTTGCTGCAAAACCACCCCAGCCGCTCGCTGGGTGAGGGGCTCACTAGAACACCGGGAGGACGGTGGCCACTTCCACCCCTCACCAGCAGCTTCAGGGTATTTGAGGTGCAGTTTCCATTCCCCGACTGGTGGAGGTGGCTGCTCCTTCCCAGGCAGGGACAGCAGGGCCCTCCAAGCAGGACAGACATGCTCGCCCCGTGAGGGGTAAGGGATGAGGGATGGGGGATGGGGAATGGGGGATGGGGACGGGGATGGGGGATGGGACGAAGGGATGAGAGATGGGGGATGGGGAATGGGG
>JAWWMP010000001.1:98126678-98146486 GCA_035047865.1 Dendrocincla tyrannina
TTTCTTTCTTTCTTTCTTTCTTTCTTTCTTTCTTTCTTTCTTTCTTTCTTTCTTTCTTTCTTTCTTTCTTTCTTTCAGATCTTCTATCTCATTATTATAGCTTGTTGGGAATTGCTGTAGCTGATAAGTTAAATTAGTCTCTACTATCCATGTGTAACATTCAGTACAGGAGTGAAATAGACATCCTCACATTGGTGGGATAACATCTTCATTCATCATTATATCTTTTGATGTAGATTTACTGTCCACTCAAGGGTCAGGAAGTTCTGTATCCCAGTTTAGGCCCATGGCATCCTACTTTTAGTGTCAGCTGTGGCTTGGCCCAAAGAACCAACTCAGACTGCAAAGATACACCTAAACTGCACCACAGATACTTTCTATTGTGTATCTCCAGTCCCATGTAAAGCCATCTGGAGAACCTGTTGGAGCATGGAGAGGTGATTTTAAACACAGAAGGAGAGAACTAGGAAGCAGAATGGGGTGGTGAGCATGCCGGTCCCTTCCATTGTGCACAGAGGATTCAGCTGGAGGATGCTCACATACCTGAGCAGTTGGGATGCTTTTATGAGTTTCAGAGTTCAATTGTAGCCTAAATGTCTCAGCAAAATGTCTCTTGTCAGGGTCTTCAGTACAATATTCTCAATCCTTCTTCTGTATCCTAATGTATCCTATTTGAAGTAATAAGGGCCAGGAAGACCTGAGAAGGGTCACGTGTGAGGCAACAAAGAACAACACATCACTAGACATGTTCATTATCTCATCTTACCTTTGGTCACCCTCTTGTCTTCTGTGTCTGTTCTCATAGGAGTGAGTTGCTCTCTGCCATTGTCACTGTCCTACTGCATGAACATCTAGCACAGATATGTCTGCCCCTGCATGATAATCCCATTGTGAACCTTCCTGGAGTTCTCCAGCCCGTGTGGGATTGAGATTTCCTAGCACATGCATAGAGAAACACAACTGAAGGGATGAAATTAACTCACCTACAGCAATTTAGATCAAAATGAAAATTTCAAATATAATTATTCAAAAGAGTGTTACTTGAAGACCTAATAAGTTAAAAGCTCCCTTTCTTCTTCAAGAACATCTGTATTTGCAGCAGTTTTCTTCAAACAGCTCAGCTCAGTCTGATTTTCTATACTCCATGTCAACAAAACGCCACAGGTTGATTGCAACATTTCTTTAGGAAAGGAAGGGCAGTCATTCTGCAGAATATCTACCTTAATTACATGGTTTCCGAGCTGCAACACTATGGCTTATAGTTCAATGGTTGCATAAACTCCCCAGTGGGAAATCTGAACAATATTTAATTAGCCTGGTCCTGCTGTGTGATACTCCAAACACCCTGTTTACCCAATTAAGACAAAGGCTGTGTGATCTTACAGTTAGTAAGAGTCTCTATATAATTGCAGCTGGAAACTGGAAATGTAGAACATCTCTCTTTGCAACTCTATGTTTAAATAACACAAAACAGGTACAGAATAAGAGAGTAAGGAATCCTTTCCAAAACACCTGGTTAAAACATCTGCATGATACAGAGGAGGCTCAGCTAGGATTCCCGTTCATGGCACGTTCTGTTGCAGTAGAATAAGACAAGACAAAGGACGTTTCAGATGGCAGTTTAGATTTCCAAGAAGATACTCAAGAAAGTGATTTTCAAAATCAATACGCTCTATACCAAAATGCATATAAGAACTACTCTATATGAAATGTACCTGACAGGGACATAATACTAGGGGATAGACAGAAAGGAACATGCTTAGCTCATGTGACTCTTCTCTGCTTGTTCCAATAAAATGTTTTTGTCCAGAATTGAATAAGAACATAAAGAATATTCAAATAACATGATGCAACTTTTGCAAAAACTTTGATTTTATTAATGGTGAAATAATTGCCTGACTTATCTACTAGACAGTCTTGAAAAAATGTCTCTTTCACCCTGATGATTTTCCCATCCAAAAGGGAGAGTGCAGAATGTTGTATTGCACCAAGGAGCACTGCAAGCTGCAGACCTGCTCTCCTGGGTCTGTTAGACTGTACTGCAGTCCCTTTTGCCAAGAGAGAGTTTTGACTTCAGCCTCCTTCTTGATATTATTGTTCCAACTGTGATCTCCTGATGCCCTCATAAAAATCTAATAATCATCTGCTCTAATTGTTTTTTTAAAGTATCAAATCTTTAAGGCCTATTTCAGTATTCAACTATACAATGAAGTACAGTCTTCATTTTCTTACATTGCTCTGAAAATGAGGTGAAAGCAGAAAATTTGGGTCCACTTCATTTTTCCAATGAAAAAATCAAATTTAAAAAAGTGACTACATTGTAAAATTCCACTTTCCATTAAAAAGTGATTTCCAAGCAACTCTGGTCATAATATACATACTAGAAATCAACAGTGTGAGCTTTTCTTTAGATCACACTGAATCATGCTGCATCAACATTTACATGGAAAAAATCTTAAAGGAAAATCCTGGTCCTTTCAAGAAAATACAAGATATTTTCTCCCTGCCTATTTAATAAGGAAATAGGTAGAAAGTTTTCAAAATAATATTGCAGCTAAAGAATATTTCAAAAACTGTATACTTTATTATTTACTGATTCATACCAGAAGATATCTATGATATTAGTCTTTACTTTCCAAGAGGTTTCTTAATGTAGTTGTGTATTGTTAGTTGTGTTTCATCCCAGAAGGCCATCTTTTCCAGTGAGGGTGAAAAGATAGCTTTGCGTGTGCATGTGCACGTGTACATGGGTGTGAATTGTAGTCAGTGGTGTCTGGTCATGCTACTTGAAGTCATTTGTAGGAGGTGGCAAGACAGCTAAAACCTAGGTGTTGCCATAGCCATAAGCAACACACATGTATTGCTCCAGTCCTTTCTGTGTTGAAAGTTTCTTTGATCATACTGATGTCTGTCTTTAGAATTACTCTTACATGGAGCCAGAAGCACTTTGGAAGCATTGAGCAGGTTGGGAGTAACAGCTGAGGCAAGGAGGGGGCTCATTGTCACCAGCATTTGTAGTCTGCAAAAAATGTTTGGCTGGTATTTACATTTTTATAAGAGACACTTAAAACTGTCCCTACTAGGTGGGTGTAACACTAGTGATGTGTTATAAAGATTGATGACTAACAGTAGGAGGATGCAGTAATCCCTAATTTTCAGCAAGTCCCTGAAGTGAAGAAGAACTAACCACGTTACAAAATCTTGTCCCTTATAAGAATCCAAATGTAAGTACTTTATTAAAGATTTTGTTATGCTTTGCTCTCTGTAATTGCATCTCTAGCACTTAACTGTATGATAAGGAAAAGTATGTATTTAAAAGATGATTGAAAGATAGTTATTAATGTAAGAAGTGAAATGATCGGCAGATCTCAGATAGCAGGAGGCAAACCAAAATGACACTGAAAATAACTTTTACAACCCCTCACAAAAACCTATCCAAAAAACTTGTAGGACTGACATCTACTTACTCAGCTGTTTGGAGTTAAATTTGAGAAGGGCTGTTAAGCAACTCATTTTCCTTTAAGACCTCTAAGGCTGATATTTAGGCAAAGCTAGCAGTGACAAACTTCAGGCTCAGCTGCTGTCTAAAGCACCTTGACACATATGGCCACATCCATAATAATAACTTTAACTGTGCCAGGGAACCTTTCCAGGCACTGGAACTCAAATCTTTTGTTCCTTTACACGGTCAGTGATCTTTAGCTTCGTCTGGGTTTGGATCTACCATCTTGATCCTGAACCTGTCCCTAACTTAGTTCAGGACTTTGCACAAACCAGAGACTGTCTCCACATGACAGCATTGATGAAGATGCCCTATTTGAAGGCTAAAAGAGCTTTGTGGTGAGATTTGGGTATGGGTACAGTGTCAAAGGAAGGTTCAGGGAACATTTAACTTCCTTTTAAGGACACGTCCCGGGTGTATAGGAGGGAAATTCCAGTGGAAATATGCCATCAGTTTCTGCTTTTAGGCATGCATAAATTTGCACCCAGTTCCTGGCTGTGTGCAGAAAATGGTGAATTGATCTGGTGAAGAAAATCATCTCCCAACCCTAGACCAAATATTTTTCCAGGAAGGGAAGAGACTTGAGTTTTCATGGCCTGTAGTGCACATAGCATTTTCCAAAGGTTCTGGTCATCTCAAAGAACTGATTGTTCATTGAAGGGATATCAGGCCACAGGCTAGCTGGCTTATTATCACAGCACAAAGCACAGAAGTGAAAAATAAGTATGTTTTCAATTAAATTTTACTTTCCAAACTCAAAATTTATATTAATAGATACTCAAAAATTTTTTACTCTTTTATTATCTTTGTATGTATAGTCAAGGCAAAGCACACAGAGCATTTCTATTCTTAAAAAAAAAAAAAAGTGGTCTGTTGTCTGCATTTTGGCTTCTGAGACCACATTTAGTTACAAAAATAAATTGTCTTCCTTTCAAAAATGTTGAGTGCTCTTGAATACTACTGCAGTCATGTTCCCACATATTAAAAATGCTAGGCTGGAGGAATTTCTAAGCACTGTTTAGTAGACAAAAGCCTAAAGGTTTTGTTTACAGACTCTTTCACAGAAGAATAATCAAACTCTGTAGAGAGCTGCTACTCTACTTACTTGCTAGCCTTATTTTGACAGCCTTTGCTGGTCTGCCCTACTTTATAAAGGGTGGGTTGATGTGCAAGCCAAAGAAGTGAAATCATATTTACTGTCAAAAAAATACGTGTGTTTTAAGCTTTTATCTACCACTAGCAAGCAATCAAAGATGGCAGTGGCAGCAGCCCTTGTAGTTAACCCAGTGCGTGTTCATTAAATGGCAGGGGGTATCCAGAGTGTTTATTTCAGTAAAAACAATTAAGCATATATATATTTATTTTTCAGTGTTAACGATTCCCTGTTGACAGAGCTGAAAAGTGTGTGCTTCTTGAATCTCCAAGAGTGATTATTAAAGAGAAATGACTGGCAGTCTTCTAATTTGGGTGAATGCCAAGCAGACCAAAGGTGACAAAATAGGGGGGAAAAGAAAACAAAGAATATTCAAGACTCATTATCAGCATGCTCTTTTTTATTTTTTTTCACATAGCCACAAATGAGCTGCACAGCTTTCCTTTCATTATCGAACCACCGGCCATAATACAGTCCCATTTTCGATTGCATCATGATGTGGTTCCACATACGCCTGAGAGGATTTCTGCTTCCTCATTTCTTTCTTGGAATCATTCATCATTTTCTTTGCAAAATATTACCTCTCCTACTGCTGTTTGTCAAAATTGTCCCCCATCTGTGGAGGATTTTGCGAGCTGTTTCAGAAAAGAAAAGGAAAAAATTAAAAAAGGGAGTTTTCAGGCTCTCCAAGGCTTTAGAGAAAATTAAAAAAAAATCTGTCACTGTGCCAGCATAACATATTCTCTGGAAACTGTGGTTGTTAGGACCCAGGCTATGAATTGGGTGCACAAAAGATTAGAAGAAAGAGGTTGTGCTTTTAGTGTTGTTTTATAAAGTAAAAATACAGAATGAATACATTCGTGGCCCTACAAAGGTGTGGTGTTCTTAACAGGTTGGCTCATCCTGTTATTGAGAGTTAGTAAATGTTCATACTCAAGTCTTTCATATTGCTGCAGCTAAGTTCTGCTGGCTCATCATGATTGTTATCTCTACTGGAAAGCAAGCAAACCTCTCATCTGTATGAGATTTGATGTGACATTCTGCGTTTTAGCCAATTCCAGCTGGCTGCTCAAAAAAAGCAGGCAATGTTTCATAGGTACCACAGCTATTTCTTTCTTCATTCCCCTGAAGCAGTAGCTGTGGGGCTGTACTTTAAGCAGTGAGGTAAGGAACTGTAAATTCATATTCTATTATATATAGATTTTTTTGCCACCTCTTTTGCCAGCTTTGTAGTAATCCAGCTGCATTACATGATGTGACTAAATGACTACTTCTTTCATTTCTTTTGACAGTCTCTCCTCTTTGATACATCCCTGACTGCATTGTATGTAGATCTCTGGACTCCACAGTCTGTTTTAGAGCTTAAATTCCAAACTCTAGCCATACAAACACTATTCCTCTCTGTCCTATTAATTTCTACATTAAAAACAATTTAAAGAAAGTTTGCATGTGATCATTTTAGGCAGAAAAAGGAAGGCAATGCAGACTAAAATTCCTCTGCTAGCATAAAGTTCAACTACAATCTGTTTATTTCAGTAGAATTATGGCTGAGGATCCTGAGCTTCCTGGTAGATCGCGTTCATTCAGCCTTTCAAGCAGATGTGTAAGACATACATCTTCCATGATCTTTCTATCATGGAGCAACTACACTATAACCATAATATACACTATAATATATAATATAATATAATATACACTATAATATATATTTGGACACTTCCTGTCCAAAAGAAAAGATTGTGTAAGTCTGAAGATAAATGACCATAAGCAGCTATCTTGTGAAGGAACAATATCAAAACAGATAGTTTCTACAGTTTGGTTGCATGCAGTCATTAGGTAAAAATTAGAAGATTAAGGGTTTGAAATGAGTTACTAGCCTTTTTAATGGTGGACAAAAACTTTAGACCAGTGTGTAACATGAATTATCTCTGTAAATTTTAAAAAAAAAAAGTGGTTTATTTAATTTGTGCAGTATAAAGTCTATTTGATGATGCAAAACTTTATAACTCCTGCATTAAATTGCTTTATTGGTTCATAGAAATTATTCCAGTTGCCATTGCCACACATTTTCTCTGTTGGTTGTAGTGTTGGCAAATTCATTCAAGGGGTGTGTTTTGGTCGTAACAGGATATGTGAGATCTCACGGAAACAGGGACTGCCCCGTCCTTCAAAACACGTGGTTTCATAAAGTGGTTCTAGCTGGGAATTTGGCTGTTTACTGAGTCACCAAGAGCTCAAGAGGTTCGGTTTGATGGTTTTTTAACCAAGATGGACAAACTCAGCTGTTACATGGTCATCCTTGGCAGAGGATCATCAGAAGAATAAATAATTCTGCCTCAGTGTGTCCTCCAGAAGAGCAAGGAGGCCCCTGCAAGGTTGCTGCAGCAATCTGTTGGAGCAGTGCAGATAGGTAAGCCAGGTGTCTGGGGATGTTTCTTCATCACCATTTCCTGGCATTCCCCTCATTACCTGCCATACCTCCTCCTATGCAAAAGCTGTGTTGCCATATGGTTTTGTTTTGCTGAAAGGAAATCCGTCAAACCTACCCACCTTAAGATAACAATTTCCTCACTGCTAGTCATCACCTCGAGGCTGACACAACAGAGATTTGGAAAGCCATTACCCTGTTGGTGAAAACAGCCTCATTGTGTGCAAATCCCCAGCTGAGTTGCAACTGAGCCATAAAAAAGGTGAAGGTTGTTCTGTGACTTGGCTGAGAAAAGAACCTGCTACTGCCTGGAACATGTTAATAAGGTTTTTAGTGTCCTAATATGGTTGTAATTCTTTCCAGTCTTTTCAGTCTGGAAGTTGGAATCTGGGTTTTTACAATGTATTGATTCTTTGAATGCTTGCATTATAGAATAAAGGTGCACACACATACACTTTGGACCAATTCCCAATGCCACACTAACATACTTCATATAAATCTATTTATGTCAGTAGTTACTTGAGAGTTTATCAGCTTTGTAATAGCTCTGGGATTCTGTAATGATATTTTGATTTTTAAAAAGCTTTCTGATGCTTTTGCAAGAACAGATAGTGATGGGACAAGGAGGAATGGTTTTAAACTGAAAGGGGAGAGATTTAGATGGGATGTCAAGAAGAAATTCTTTACTCAGAGGGTGGTGAAGCTCTGAAACAGTTTGCCCAGAGAGTTTGTGGATGCCCCATCCCTGGAAGTAAGTGTTCAAGGCCAGGACAGATGGGCATTGAGCAACCTGGTGTAGTGGAAGATGCCCTTGCACATGGCAGGGGGTTGGAACTAGATGATTTTTAAGGTCTCTTCCAAACCAAGCAATTTTGTAGTTCTATGACAAGGTCAGAAATGTATGGTTGCAGGAAAAATAGCATATAACTCATTTAAATAAAATGTAAAACCTAGTTTATTAAATTTTTAAGTATTATGGGTAGAAAAGAAGCAAAGATACTCCCATTTAAAAAGCAAAACCAAACAGAACTGACTCTTACTTTTTCTTTTAATTTTTTATTTAAAATTCTGCATGCAGTGAAAAACCCTAATAGTACTTACTTCAAAGTGTTGCCTTGAAAAGCAGTAGTTACATATTAACAGATTCCATCTCTTTGTATTTTATGCCTTTTTAGTATAGTTTACAAGTGCACGAATGAAATTTAGTGAGTAATGCACTAGTAAGAAATAATTATTAATAAAGAATGGCCTTTAGCTGAAGCTGGAACTTTTTGCACTGGTGAAACAAGATATGTTAAATGCTGAGATGAGGCAGGCTTAATTTTTATCATGTACTTAGGGCTTGGCATAAAATTTAATATACCCAGAAGACAATGGGAGGTTTTCTCTTCACTTTGATAATGCTACTGTTGATGTTTTATTTCGAGTTTAGGATTTGGGATGTTACTCATATATCATGGTTCAACCTGTTGCTTGATGAATAAAATTTTGTCTTCTGTACTATATACTTTCCTGAGCTGCTCTCCAGAGTAGTTTCAGATGCCACAGCTTTGGCCAGTCTGCACTATGGCAAAATATTACCATATTTTGGCCATTCATATATTCTTCCCTAGGCACCTGCTGTCACTGGACACAGTGATTTTTTTGTCTGATCTGGTCTGCCTTTTCCTATGTTCTCTTGCACCTTGTGTTTTTAAACAAGACAGACTATCTGGCAATCCACCCTAGAGCAAGGACTGTGATGCCTCTGCAGAGAGATAATGCCCTTCTGAGATGCTCATTCCTTGCGCTCACAAGGGGTGGTTTGCTTTGGCAGGGAAACACTATTTAGTCCAAGTTTGACTTAGAATTTGTTCACAGGTTGTCAGACTATGTGCAGTTCTAAATGGTAATAAAGGGACTCTGTTACTAAGAAATGAAGAAGATTTAAAATTTTTGCAATTTTTGCAATTTTTGACATCCTCCTCAGAGAGTCACAATTAAGAGAGAGGCATTTGCAGTGATATAACTACATTAATTAAATTAATATTTTGGTAGTAAACTTTCAGAACAAGAGTTTACACCGACTGTGTGATTTTATCTTCTAACTCTTTATCTTTTATGGAAAGTAATATTTTCTCACATTGCACAGGCCTTGCAAATAGGATTGATTTTAATCATAGAATGGCTTGGGTCAGAAGGGACCATAAAGATTCTCTAGTTCCAACCCCTCTGCCGTGGGCAGGAACACCTTCCACCAGACCAGGTTGCTCAGAGCCACATCCAACCTGGGCTTCAGATCATTAATGAGATCATTTCTTAGCTCCCAGCTGAGCCAGGACATTTGGTTATTAGAATACTCCAGATACCACTTTTCTAGTCTAAAACAAAACTTTGCACCAGTCCTTAAAGCACCTGGGTTGCTCTACTTCTCAGACAGTTTGATTTACTAACTCTCACACTTTCCTAGGGTTTTTTCCCCCTTGTCTTGTTTGGGCCTTTATTCTTTTATATTGTGTCAGTCAAAGCACAGTGCCAAAACCTGACCTGAAGATTAAACAGAGAAACTTCAAAACATGTTGAGTCTGACTGTGGAATGTCTCCTGTGCAGGGCTAGGCTGCAGCAAGGAAATTCTTCAAAGTGTGTTCTGTTTTCACTCTCCTCTAATGCTGAGTGTTAAACATTTCTTTTTTTCTCTTTTATTTTTTTCCTTTTGCTGTGCTGTGTCAACTGTGCCAACTGTTTTTGATCCACAAGGAGAGCAAATTTCCTGCTTCTGCCTACAATGCACTTGAGAACCTTTTCACTAGAGCCAGTAAGAATGCTCTTGCACTGAGGAAACAAAAGAAAAGCCAGAGTAAGAATGTGATTTGTTTCTACAAAGCCCTTGCATATATAAAATACAGCAAACTAAAGCTATATACAGCCCAAGAGGTGTCATGACAAGCCCCTCCCACTGTGTTTCCCTGGAGGCCACAGCTCGGAACTGAGAGCTGTGCAGAACCAAATTCTAAAATTCTGCTGCTGCTCAGTGTAAGCTGGTCTTGCAAACTGATCCCTCTGAAATTAGTCCATCTGTGATGCTGATGCAAAGAATAGTTTGTCTTTTCTCTCTGTTAAGTGTTGTGGATTTCACACGAAGAAGAGGGGGCACTGGCATTGCAGATGCGCTCTTTGATTTCAGGATATAAGTCTTCATTCCTCTGTATTTTGGGGGCTCCTATGAAATGTGTCCATAATATTTGTGCACTCCAAAATTGTAGCCAACTTCTATGGCACAGTGGTGCCTCAGTATGTTTGCAGAGAGTAGAAAAGACTTTTTGGGTGACTATATTTTGGGTGAAAGGTGGAGGTCCATCTCTTTTCACTTAAAGTGTTTACCCCTGAGCTAGTCAGCATGACCTTCCTTTAAAGTCAGTTGAAAAATAGAGGCAGTTCTAGACTGTGATGTTGATATCTACAGTAGGATGAGTCACACTGTAGAAATTACATTTCTCACTAACCATAAAGGAAATCCGCACAGCAGCTCAGTCATAAATGTGTGCATATGGTCAAATAAATCTACCCGCAGTGTCCTGCTTCTATACTGCATAATTTTCACACAGAAAAAAAATTTGTAGTTGAGCAAAAGCTTTTGGTTCTGCAGGACTCATGACATCAGGAAGCAAGGAGTGCAAGTCCAGGCAGTTCTGCTTCTGCCATCAAAACTAGTCTGAACTGTCTCAGCTTAACCATATAGCACTGCACTGGGCACCACCAGCATCCCTTTAATTGCAGAACATGTACAGAATTAATGCACCATTTTACATGTTACATTTTCATTTGTTAAAATTTTTGCAAAGACATTAGTTGAACTGTATTTCAGTTGAATTTTCTGGAAAAGCTTCACCTAATGCAACTTTTCCTTTCCCAAGAATGGAATATAAAGCAATCTCTTTTTTTCATATTAAGTATGTTCTTATCTCTGTTCCATTGAAAACTGTTGCACTTCTATCCTGTGAAGTGATTTAAAAATGTGTCATGGACACAAATGCCTGGAACATCTCTTATCATTCCAACATAAATGCTTATCCAGCTTGACTCCATGAAAAATCACAAACTTTCACTATAGAATATGTGTACTACAGAGGAGTGTAGCATAAGTAGCTTCCCAGAAACTAAATTTTTTTAGCTGTCAACAGCCACTACCGCTACTGTGATGCTTGAAGTTGAAACTAAGAGTAAGAGTTGTCTGTTATGCTTATCACACCTCTGCTTCCAGCAAGTGACTCAGTGGATGGAGGTGGTAACTTGATTAAATGCAGAGGGTGAGAAACACACACGGTTAAGAACAAAGAAAAAGAATGTGGCATCAGGAACAGAAATAGGCAGATAACAAGAGGAGAGTTAATAGAAGGATAGGTAGTTGGATGCACACACCAGATCAAAATGGGGGAAAACAAAGTGAAATATGAAGGCCACGTCTATGTAGTAGGTGTAGGCAGGAGGCAGAAAAAAAAGCAAGAGAGGAAAAGAGATGGAAGCACCTCAGAACCTGGGCATGTCTCTTGGCCACCAAGTGTTAAGGCACAACCCTAACATTTTCTAAGGGACAATTCAGATTCTTAAAAAAGATCTCATCAATAAATACCATTCATTTAAACTTCATCGTCTAAGTTTAATATTTCAGTCTCAAGTTATTTGTGACTAAGTAGTTCACATATAAATCCCTCAGATTTCATTTTCCTGGTGTGTTATCTGATATAGGAGTGCACAGCCTTCATCAAGTGCACAGAACAAGAGCTAATGGGTTTTGTGTGTCCACATAAAAGCATAGAAGTGAGACAAATTCACATATATTAGATGGAAAAGGGCATAGAAATATGCAAATGGGAACTGAGATTATGTTGAAAGTGTGAAACGTATTAAGAAGAAATAGAGAGGCACAAAAGTTTCATGTTGTATTCTCTTTGTAAAGTTCCAGTGCTGCCCTTGACAAGTCTCACTTGACTATTTCATTCAAGTAAAAGCAAATTCAACTTTACTTCACCTGGCTATGATGTCTTTGAAAACTGTCTCAATCTTTCCATCCAAAGAGTACACCACCAACAGAGCCAAACTCTTAATAATATATTGCGTGACTCCAGACAAAGCATGTATCTTTGATCCAAAAAAATGTATAATGGCACTGGCTGAGCTCTTTACTCAAAAATAGAAAATATCATTTTCTTTCTCCTCGTGCAGTTTAATGTTAGCTTGAATGTTTTCTTGTTTTGATACAACTTTTTCTTCTGCTTACTAGAATAAAATTTGGGGAAAAAAAATAGCAAGCTGTACTTTCACCTTTCTCCAGCATTCAAACAGAAACACTACAAAGCTCTCCTCTTACTGAGATGAAAGCTTAGCCACCTACTTTAACACCTATATTTCCATTTCCTTCTCCCACTGTAAAAGACACCCCTCTTGCCTTCTTCTTTTACACACCTTGCAGCTGAGCTGGAATGAGCTTCAAATGCATGAGCTCGCTAATGTGTTTTTCCTAACATGAAGGCTTGCTAGGAAAAATGGATAATGTTTTCTAACTGAGCATCACTGCAGCCACTGTCTGGAGAGTTTCCTATCTCTACACAACTGTTATAGAATTGCTCTGTTTTTACAGAAATCTGCTTGTAGGAAAACAGTGTCTCTGTGGCTTTCACACCACGGTCACAAGTACAGCCTGCAGACACTCCTAGGGGGCCTGAACCGTGCAGGGTGTATTTTGCAGGAGGGGAGAATACATGATATATCTGGAATTTTGGCAAGGTCTGAAGAAACTGTTTAGAGTCTGGATACAGATCGGTCTTTCCTAATTTAAGAGTAGTCACATGATTTCATGCCCTAGCTAGTAGGGTTGATGCTGAGCCATCCACATCTCAATAGTGTTTTGAAATGTGTTGCTAGAGACGTGCCAGGAGTATAATTTAGTAGGTCATTCTCCCACTGAAGTTACTATCCATCTTCAGTTCAGTTCTTCTGTGACTTGACATGCAGGGACTGTTAAGTGTGTCCATATTTCAGAGTTAAGGATATCATACCTTTAAATTAATGCCTTTCCTCTTGAAAGTACCCAGTGTGGAAATGACCCCCCCAGCATGTAAGAACTAATGACAGAACTGTAGGTCATACTGGGGTGGGACATGGCCTTTGGTGCACATCTTCGTGGTGCTGAGGAATGGGATATCTCGGGGTGATCACAAGTGAAGCCAAGACACAGCCTGCTTGAATGGGAGCTGGGGCTGGGGATCTCATCTCTTGACCACTCAGACTCCAGCCCACCTGCCAGTGCCACCAGCTGACACATCTGTGATGGCAGTGGGGTGTTTCAGCCACCTGGAAACTCCTGAGACTGCAGTGTCAGCCCATGCAAGGTGCCCAGGAATGCATATGCAGGAACAGCTTTATACCCTGGCATCTGCCAGGGAAACATCCTTTAAGAAGCGGTTAAGAAGGAGAAGTGGAGCGGGGCAAAAAGGTCTTTATTTCAAAAATGTTCAGTATTGGTTTTCCTTTGTTCTGTGTTCCTCCTAGGTTGTTTGAGCTCTCTCCTTTTTAAGGGAAATTTATTGCACAAATATATGTTTTAGTTGTGATACTTCTCAGATTGCCAAGGCAGAGGAGATAAACACCACAAGTTGTCTCTGTCATTCATGGGATAACTCTTAACTAAAGTTTCACATCTGTCATGGATATTTGCAAATGAGATCAATATATGTTCAGTAGTAAAAATGAAAGCATGCCTACTTTGGTCTGAGTGAGCCCACTTTCAGGAGTGAAATACTTGTCAGGTGAAGTAGTATACAAATCAACTAAATTTTTAAACAAAGTTAAAAGGGGATGAAGAGGTAGATGTAGGAAACCACTGTCCTTCAGCAGGACTTAGGGGTGACTTTTCAGCAGATGAGCTGAGGAAAACCAAAGTATAGCCAGATAGACATGTATTTGTGCTTTAAACTCCTGCAGCTTACAGCTTGCCTTTCTTTCCTTGCAAGTTTTCTCTGTATCTTATTAATCACAGAGATGACAAAAGCTCTGCTTAATACCACCTTTGACTGATACATATTAAGGGAAATGTATTTGGTCCCAGTTCACCTCTGGTCTACTGCAAGTCTTTATTTATTACCATGCTTTTTCCAAGCTAATAAGTCTTATAAACTAAATTTGATTTTTTTAAATAACCTATGAATCTTAAGATTCAATTGGAAGCTTTCGAAGCTTTACAGCATATAACTGGAGCTGATCTCATATTCTTTATTCTTTAACCTGCAGGTCAAACAATTATTACTTTCTGTCTCTTACTCTAATTTTGTGCCAGCCTATTTTAGCTTGCTGACTGTCGTGGTGGTGGATTGAGCTTTTCTGTAGTTCTACATAATACATTTCTAGCTCAAAGAGTAAAACATTTTTAAATTAAAATGCATGATTTGCTAAGAAAAGTGTTAACACGAATACCAGTATTTTCCAACTAAATGTAATAAAGCTGTAGTCCTGTCTGATGCTGGTTTCCACCAGTCCAGCCAGACCTAAAATTAAGGACAATTTTCTGTTAGCTTTAAATTAAAGTTCCAGAAATTAAAGTCATTTTTTCTATAAACAGGTTCTTAATTTTTTTTTCAAGACCAGAATAAATCACTATCTTTTCGTGATTAAATTATGTGATGGTTGTAAATGTGGTCCCTTGCATGAAAATGTGGGATTTAGTATGCCTGGCAATCAAAGAAATAGGTTTCCATGATGAAGCCACATGAACTTTTAACAGGGGAAGGACTGGATTAACCAGGATGAATTATTTTTATTGTTTTGTAGTCTGCTTTTGTTGTCTGATTTTTTGGACAACAGCTGGATAAGAAAGCGATGAGATGTACCTGGTGAAGGTTGTCTGACCTGCTGGTTTTGCGTTACAGCTCCCTCCTTTTACCAAGGAGGTGCTTTGCTGTGCTGGATAGATGCCCTGCATGCTGTAGACTGAAACAGTGGGTGGCTGTGTCTCTTTGTGTCAAGTGCCTGACAGGCACCAACCTTTCTGTTTTGCACCTTCCATCCTTCCCTCATGTGTGTGTGTGCATGTGCATCTGAGTTCACATACATATATGTATATAAAACATGCTTGTGTACACGGAAATTGTGTAGGGGTCGGAAAGCCGCATTTTACATCGCAAGAACAGAACACTGAGATGTTTTGTGACCATTATTAGCTAGAAAAGGAGCCACGCAGCAGGAAAGCTTCTTCTATGCATAGTAGAGAGGAAAGTTTAGCAAAAATTAATGGGCTTCTGGTGACAAGAAAAAGATTTTATAATCACTAAGTGGGAATAGAAGGCAACATGGCATTACTTTTCAGCTTTCTCTCATTTATATCGATCTGTAAATTACACAGTGCCTGAAGCTATGCCTCTGTAAACACTTTCTGCAAAGAGTATACAAAATATATAAACACTGCATGACCAATACAATTTGCACTAAAGGAATGGTGAAGTAAAAAAATAACAGCAAGACCACGAGCATTCTTGTGATCATGGCTCAAGCTTTTTGCTTGAGGCAAAAACTCTTCAGGTATAGTGCATGAAGTCCAGACGTTGAAGAGAAAAATACCTGTAAAAGCAGAAGCAGGGTAGCAGTAAGTGATGAGCAAAAGTGTCCAGGGCATAGAAATGGAGATAATGAGTAAACAGACAACGGGAATTACAGGAAAACATATTCAACAAATTGTGGTGAAATTTGAACTAACAGAAAGAAAAATTTGTAATCAACCTACCAGCAATGAAAGAACGGTGCTGGAATGGACAATGAGGCAGAGGACTTTTTCACAGTGGGGCTTTGTTGTTTCCCATAGGAGTTACTGCACTGAATTAAAGGAGTGCCTTACTTTAGCTAGACAAGTTGACTAAGCCAGTTTATGGAGCTTTACTTATTTTTTAGACAAAGGAGAATATGGTGACTGCAAAGTGTGAGGCATGTCACAGAGAACTGAAAAAAAAAAAGGCAGGAATGAAGTAGCTAAAATTAGGAGGTAAGTGGGAATTAATTTTAAGTGGTAAAATAGGCAGTGTACGGTCTAAATAGAAGTATATGGGAGAAGGTTTTAAAAAAGGTAATGAGTTCGCTGGTGAGGTTTTTATATGTACTATAATGCACCCAGCAGGACAAAGAAATTAGGAGAAATAAAAATATATGAATCCAGAGAGAATCTGAACATCACATCATAACTGATCAGATTTGACCAAACCATACTGAAGACACAAAACTTAGCAGCTAAATGTGAAGGCTGGCACTTTCAAAGAGACATAAGTAGATGGAAAGGGGGAGGGAAAAGTGAACTTGCTTGTAAAGGGAATTCTGTAAATCCCCATGGTACAAACTGTATGTTGCTCAAACTCTTTTAAGATATATTCACCAGATGCATATGGAATTTCTCACCCTTTGCATCATCCCTGCTAAATAAAAGGATAAGAAGGCCAACAGATCTTCCTAACCAAAGATTTGCCCTCCTAATGAGGCCCCTGTCTTTACACAAAGCTTATTATCCCATATCCACTAGCCTGTTGCGGACAAAGATGCTCATGAATAGGTACAGCCAAAGCACGTGCTACTTGATCTACTCACAGCCACCTGATTTTCCCCCAGGATTGATTTCAGCCCAGGTGCAAATTAGAGCTTCTGAAAAACAGGGGAGTCCCAGAAGAGCAGGTGGGGTTTATGTGTCCAGAAGGGCAAAAAAGGCTGTTAAAATAACACATCTGTATTGCCGTTAAGTAGAGGACAATGAGGAAAGCCTTAATCTGTCTTTCAAAGGCAATCAGAATCAAGCCTTGGTAAAAGATCTAAGCAACTCCAGATGTTCAAGTGCAGAAAGTAAACAGATAAAGATGATATTTATCTGATAATTTGAAGGAAATGAAGCTCAAGATACTGATGAGATGTTTTCAGTTTTACACAAATTTTACTTCCACTTGAATTACTGGGAAGGTTTTATTGCCTGAAAGGAGATTTACAATATTAAAACCCAACAGATAGATCATGAAGGAATATAAGTCAGAAGTACAGCTTTTCAAACATAAAAATGAAACATTAATCCTGGGAATGCAGGAGAAGTTTCTGACTTTGGTTACAAAAGGCTGTTTGGGAACCAAACCTGAAGTCATATTTATCCAACTACTTTATTCTCTAATTCTTCTGTAGTCTTCAGTCTCCTCAGAACTGAAGGAAAAGTCTTTTGCTAGAGCTTCCAGGACTGTTCTTAGATCTTTGTACCTGCTAGATCTCAACCATGTTTTCTAAAAGCACACAGCAAGTTTTTCTGGCCCTCTTTTTTTTTTTTGCATGAAAGCTCTTTTCAGTAGTGTTTCAACAGAAACATGAGCTAGATGCTATTTCCAATATTACAATGCAAAACCATCAGCTCAAGGGTACCGTAAAAAGCTTCCGTAAAAGAAGATAAAACTTGAATAAGCACATTTGAAAATATTGTGGCCTTGGATTTTGCTATCACACTACTTCTTGAGGGTAAGCAAGGGCAATTGGTCTCTTATTTCTTTTATCTAATCTGCTCTGAGTACTGTCTAACTGGCAGCTACATTTTATTATAAAGTCCTTGAAAACAGATGAATGTTAAGTATTGTTGGAGGAAACAAGTAACTGTTGTATTTAGCTTTGGCAGAAACACAAATGCATATTTAATATCTTTCTGTTTCATCGAAACCCATTAAGGGAGCTTTTCCTTTTCTGTCTACTAAAAGTGCAGTCTGCATTTCACATCATGGTAATACAAATTCTACAGAAAGTTTACAGTTAGTGTACTTTAGCATTGCTGCAAAAATCCTACAGGACATGATGATTCTCTTGCTTTGTCTTGATGGATGGCTAAACTATTCAAAACAGAATGGCTCTTAAATCTAAAATTGAAACCTGCAATCAACCTAAAACAAGGTTAGTGCCTTAACACAAAATGTAGCTAAACCTTTAACATTTTCCTAGTTTTTCTCTTCTTGGTTTTGTGATATAGCAAGGGGCTGCCACCTGGCAGAAGCAGGCTGCAGAAGTCACCATTCTCACTTCACATTCCAGGTGCACAGCCTGCAGAAAGCTCCCTTTGTTCCTTCCTCAAATGTGAATTAACAGTAGCAGCTTTTATAGCTCTGTCAGGGAGTGTGAGCCATATAAGAGAACAACATGAAATGCCAGTGTACTGTGAGGCAAAATCATGCCTTGCAAGGAGAAACACATTTTAAAAATATACATGTAATTTCAAAATAGAGCACAGAGATCTGAATTTTTAAAAAAATCAAAGTGCATGTAAACTCAGATTTGCCAGACAGAGGGAAAGAAGTTTACAGATTAGGAAAGAGTGAAGACAAGAGGGGATTAAAAACATAAAATAATCTCTCTCTTTTAAAAACTTGTACAGATACATTTGCTTCATTCCTGCATGCTTTAAGATGTACAGTTTCTCAATGCAGGTGGTCATCAGCTCCTATCTCATAGTCTAAACCAATTATACAGATTAAAAATGCAAGGCCAAACTCCATGCTCCTCTCACTGGCACTGCTGTACTGGCAGTGGTGGCACCAGGCCAGCGACACCATCTATCTGAGAGGCAGAGTGAAAGTGCATTAGCTTGAGGTTGGCACCATGCCCACATGCAGCTACAGAGCTTCTCTTCCTCTCAGAGCCAGTGCCAAGGAAGGGCACCTCGTTCTGTGAAGGAGGGTGTAAGTCAGAGATGAAGCAGCAGCCTCAAATTTCTTGCACTCTTTGTCCATCACAAGTTTTTGGGTGTAGACTGCTGCTGTGAATGCTGGATAATTCTGAGTATGTACATATATGTGTGTGGCATGCCGAGGTCTATTTATCTCCTACCAAATTATTTCCCCATAGCTGTCAACCTGCTCTAAGGGAGAGACCAAATTATACACCAATGCCTTTTTTCTGCTTTCCCTGGTCATTATTCAGTTTTAATAATTTGTATTATTATGTTGAACAACTGTAAAAAGGCAAATATAAAAAAAAATCACCTGCCAAAGACTCCATAACCAAGCCTTCTTTTCTGAAGGCTGCAGATGCATCTGCAGATGCATGTACATATTGAATAAGGCAATAGGGCTTCTGATGCAAAGCAGAATGAGAGCGGCACAGCCTTTTTAAAAAGAACTGAGGTGGGCAGTCATGTCAAATAGACCAAAGGTATCTGTTTGACTGAGAGAGATAAGGACCAGCCAGGACTGCTGGTTCTTCTCCCTCACCACAAGCAGACCACAATCACTGCAGGTTCTGCACCAGAACCTCTCTGCCAGAGTTACTATCAGAGCTCAGGAATCTGAAGAGTTACAGAACTGGTTCATCACCAATTTGGTAATTAATTAATTCAGAGCTGGAAGCTAGAAAAATCAACCATGGAGATGTTTCTGAATATGGCTCTAATAGCACGTTTTTACCACTTGCTGACCCACCCAATTCTTCCTTAGGAGTTGAGCAACATCCACAAGAGGAGCACATCTCTGCTGGCTTTTACTAGTGAACCTCTATGTGAGTCTAACACAGTAGTAGTCATGTGCCTGCTCAGAGACTGAGGCAAACATGCCAAGAATTCTTATTTTATATATATAAATTTCAGCTTTTTTAAGTGGCATGTGTATGTTCCTGATTTCTCTTTCTGAGCCTCAAAGCTTTTTGTACCCTTCCCTTCCCTTCCCTTCCCTTCCCTTCCCTTCCCTTCCCTTCCCTTCCCTTC
>JAWWMP010000001.1:98146586-98168045 GCA_035047865.1 Dendrocincla tyrannina
CCCTTCCCAAACCTTCCCAAACCTTCCCAAACCTTCCCAAACCTTCCCAAACCTTCCCTTGTAATAATTCTGTATACTGCCTCAAATATTACTTTTCAGTTAGAGAACCATCTAGAGCAGATTTTATTTCATCATTGAGGTTTTTAAAGAAACATTTACAACATTTTATTTTTTAGATTTTCCTTTTCATTTCAAGTATAAGTGGTAGTGGATTTCTTCTTTTTTTTTTTTTAATCAGAAGCCAAATAAACAAGTGACACTGCAGAACTCCTACGCTGAGAGAAGGGGGAAGAAGTGAGAGGAAGAAACAATGGAGAAAAAAAAATAGGAAAGTAATGAATTTGCTCTCCAGAGCTTGAAGCTCTGGCAAATAGTTTGTTGAAATTTTAATTTCATCCAATCTGGTTCAAATTATATGCTTTCTCATTACATGGTTGCTTTGCAATCAAGTGTTTATTTCTGTATCCCTATGTGGTTTGTATACACACTGAAGATGAAGCTTTATTCTGTGCTTAGCCATCATTGGATTAAGAGCTGGGGGAAGGAAGGGTGAAAATGCTTACATTCAGTGTGTTTTGATGACTCATTTTGCACTGAAAAGCTGCCAGATATGCCTCATTTCCATTTGTTGGGAAATGCTGTTTCAGTCACTGAAACTGTTTTTGATCTAGGGTGGGGGTCTTCAACCTACAGGCAAATGGAGATCACATGGTAATTATCCTCACGTTGATGCCAAAGCCGAAAATGCTGCTGTTTTAAAAATGCAGCACCAAAGAAGAGAAACTGTGCAGTTAGAATCTGTTTACTTCTGGAATATAATGAAAGAGATGGTGAAAACCACAAAGTAGATGGGATGCAACAAGGAAAAGTAACATGCATCTTCTTGTGATCAAAATCAAAGGCAATGGCACTGAAGCACCTGAACATCACTCCTGTCTTCAGTATAGTAATGCTAAATACAGCTCTGCAAAGGTAATTTAGGTAGCTGGGAAGCTGGAGTGCTTTCTGTTTTGGAAGGAATAGATAGATTTTACATAACCTCTGTTCTTCCCACTATCTTAAAGATGAAGATTAGATAGTTGTCAGTGATCAGATTTCAAAGAATTTCTGAGGCATTTTTATCGCACTACTTTTTAAAGAGGTGGAGTTGCCAGTGGTTTTATAATGGAAACATTTGCTATTTACAGGCTTTAATTTAATTGCTTAATTGCTGTTTCAGAATGCAAAGGACTGGACTTGAGCCAAGAGTCATTTTTCCCAAAGAAAATATTTATTAAAAATAAAAGCAAACTTTAGCCGTATCATGCAAGCTGGAAATTGAAAGAGAGGTGGTAGGGAGAATTCTCAACAATTTTCTCATTCCTCAAGAATGTCCATTAATACAGACTTTTAAGTTCCTTAGGGAAAACATACTTTCTCTTAGTGGTTAAGAACAGGCCAGGGAAAAGACTTGCAGTGTGCCTAAGGTATATACATGCTTAGTGAAATTAGAAAGAAATCTAAATCGCTGCTGTGCCTAATTTCTTTTGACAAGGTGCCTTGCCTATAAAAAATACATCCCCAAAACCACAGGTGATTTCAGCCTGCAATTGCAGTAATATTCTGATGATCGTCAGCTAACAAAAACCCTCATATATATCAGGTTCTCAATGCAGGATAATTTCTAAGACACAAATAGTATTGTCTAAATAAAGTCTCCTCTGTTCAGATTCCTAGTTTGACAGTTTACAGCTGCCTCTGCATATTAGAGGTAACAGGGGGAAAAAATAGATGTATGGAAATCAGACACATGTTACAGTTAGAGCTATCTTATTTCACAGGGCTACCTTGCTAGATGATCCTTACTTGGCTCACATCTTGTATGACACATATCCAGCCATAAAGAGCTGGATTTTGAATTCCTGGCATCCTCAGCCGGCATTGAGCTGAGGACTACAGGTGATTCCAAATAGGTCACTCACTGCTTCTCTTCTTCAGAGAGCTTGGTTTTCAAACACTTATGGAAGGTTTATCTTCAAGCATGGGAAGCAGAAGTAATGTGTTAAAGAAGTATTTAACACACCAATAAAGTTTTCTGATAATATATTAAGGACTATTCTGGACACCTTTGCTATAATAGATTCTAGGAATGAACAAATTGACATTTGAAGAGCCTAGTGGGTCATCTAACGCATCTGTGGAATATGCAGAATTAATGACTATGAGCCCTTGGATATTTTCTTGAGAATAAGCTCAGGAAGAATAAATAATTTGTAGTCCATTTGTAGTTGCAAGTCTTTCATTCTTACAGATACATTTGAAATTGGAGCAGAATTTAATAGTGCAAGAAGCACAATAAGAACAGTGGTAAAAAGCTCCTCCTCAGTGTTATCTTTGGACAGAATTGTCTGCGCTGAGCTTTGCATAACTCAGCCAATTCTCGCTCTTCACATTCAGGCATGAAGTTTAAATTCTCAATAGACCATTATAAGCTCTCGCTCAAGCTGGTGTAAATCCAGAACAGCTCCTATGATGTCAGTGAATAAAGTTACTCTGAATTTACTGCTGTGTAACTGGGAGTGGATTCTGATCTCATCCACTTTATTTTTTTCTGTAAATTACTATGCCAAATCCTGATGGCCTCACGTAGGCAAGAACTCGTGTTTGTCATTAGCACAAATTCTGACTGAGCAAACAATCCTAGGATGCCCTTTAGTCTCTTCTTGTTTTCATAGCTTAGCCATGCACTCCTAACAACTCCCTGTATCAGCTAGTCACTCCTTTTGGAGACTGTGGCAACAAGGCTGAGGATGTAGACACTGGATAAAATTGTTAAAGTAATTTTCAAGCTGTGTTTCCACCAAAACAGCAGGGGTGCCTCATAGGTCAATGCCTGCTATGTCTCCATTCCACACCTCCCCTAAAGAGCTGGGAAATACCCACCTCAGAGTAAAAAAATCACCCTTCATTTCTGCTTCTCCATTACTCTTCATCTCTCAAAACATTATCCATGTATGTTACATTACTACTGCTGTGGCAGAGCAAAGTAAAGATTGGCAACCTAAAATTCAGTTTTTTCCAACAGAGCTTTTCTGCAGCAAGCTGACTGACTCTACTGAGCTCTGGCATGCCACCTGACACCTGGCATCAGCAACGTGTCCCCTAGCTGCATCCCTTCAAAGCCTTTTTCTCTGGGAAGAAAGCTCTAAATTGCAGTGCATCTGCAATGAATGAATCTGAATGAAAAAACTCATTCCAAGTGTAGGTGCTGCAAAATATATGTTTGATATATTAAAATAATTCTTTTCATGAGAGTTTATGTTAATTTATTCCACTTCATTGCTATATGCAGAAGGATCTCTTTCCATTAATTTTATAACAATACCCTTATTGCTCCATGTTTTTATTAGATCTAAAACTGGTGTAAAATAAAAGATGTTTACAGTTTCACCATCCAGAAAATGGAAAGAAAGTCTTGAATTAATAAAAAGCAATTATATGGAATCTAGCTAATTACTGTCTGTAAAGCATGTAGTAGTAGTGCAGGAAAACACTAATCATAAAGGGGTAGAATAGCTAGATATAATGCAGGTAGCATTTTAACTATCTGAAAAACAGTCAAACCAAGGATACTAAAAATTTGTCCCAATAACGTGTCTGTCAAAAGCACTGAAACCAAAATTTAACTTGTAGGAACAAAAAAGTCTCCCTAAAGATGGGTCTGCAACTCTGATCAGATTCACACAGCATGCTTAAATTAATTGGCTGGCCATAACCCAAGCCACTGTGACTGCAGATTTATGGAAATGTGGCATAGTCACTCTTTTTCCTTGCCTAAATTGTGATAATTTGGTGTTGAAAAAATGCCTCTCACTGTGTCTTGAAGTCCATTGCTATAATGATTGATGATTGCAAAATTGTTTATTGCAACATCTTGAATGTTTTATGTTTAGTTTTAAATGTCTCTGAACTAAAGGGCAAAAGAAAGTTTTCTATGATCTCATGCGCTCATGCCTTAGATCTGTGGCAAGACGGTCCCAGAGTCTTGCACAAAGGACCTTGTGCCATGCTGAGGACTGGACAGACCGGAGAGGCAATCCCATGTGTCAGGGTCCATCCAGGCTATCAGAAGCATGAGGCCTTTGCCAATGGGACTGTCACCAAAGCATTTGGAGCTATGCCGTTTCTATCTAGACATCTGTGATTGTAGCAGGATCAAGTGGTGCTCCTGTGGCCTGTGGCCACCCCTGTGCTTTTGCAGCTGCACCTGGGGGTGTAGCAGCTGAGTGCTGGCTGAGCTCTGAGCAAGCAAAGCAAGCAAAGCACTCGCAGCCAGAGCTGCCTGCAAAGACCCCAAAGCACGGCGGATTGCAACAGGGACAAACGCACCCCCTGGAATTCCTCTGATGCTGTTTAAGCATTGCTTAATCAAAAAGAAGCTATTCCTTGGTTTAAAGAAACTTTTGCCATTTTTTCTTTGCTCTTGAAGCTTCAGCTGGAGATGATTTTGTTCAAATATCTTCATCAATTATTCAGTGAGGCAGAGGGCACATAAGGCTAGAAGGGACTTTCTGAATTTTTTCTTTGTCTTCCTACTGAGGAAAACCCTTTCCCACACAGCACAGAGAGGATTGCTGTGCTACCTTAGATTGTTTGGCAATGTCAGGCCTCAACAGAGGATGACAACAGCCATACCAAAACCCTCTTGTAATTCCTTTACAAACTCCTCACTTCTGGAAAAAGATTAAGATTTTCAATTCAACTACAATATTACTTAACTTATCTAAGTGACTTACACGAAGTCAGGGGTGCTGCATTTACAATTGCTGCTTCAATACAATTGAGTTTTACAAAGCAGTGATAAAGATGGTTGTCTGAAAGTTTTGGATGTTTCTTATTATTTTGCTTATGAATCCAATAATTTTTTATAAATTCTGGATGACAGAAAATATATAGCTGGCTTTTTAGTAACAGCAATGAAAGAATACCCTTCAGGATTATAGTCTAATTTTATTTCTTGACATTGATTCAGCACCTGCTCTCTTCAAACACATCAGCCATTTATGTCAATTATTTAGGGTTCCCCTTTTGGCTCTGAAGAGCAGTTCTTCCACTTCAGAATCCCCTTCTGCCCTCATTTAGTTTTTATCAGATTCTCACCTCAAACTCCTCCCACAGCTGGTTGTGATGGAGAGGTCAAGAAACAAGGAACAAGCTGTTTTCTGTGCTGGTGAGATACCCCAGGGAGCTTGAACTCTGGAATTCAGGCTCTGGAAATGCATAATTCCTTCCATTTCATCACATGTTGCTGTTTGTTTGGTGAAGTGTTCAAAATGCAGTGGCACCAGCACACCAACTGGCTTTATAATATAATTTCTGGTAATATAATCTGGCTGGTAATATAATCTTCGTGAAGAACTACACAAGCCTACAACAGAAACTTTGGAAGTCAAGTTCAAAACAAAACAAGGACTATATCTTTTATCTTTATGGAATTTTAGGGGGAAAATCTTCCAGTTTTAAACAGAAAAGAACTTTACCCACAGTGTTTCAACTTAACAAACCAATAACCATTCATAACAACTATGATAATTAAATAAGGATGGTTTTTGCAAAGGATTCGGGTGACACTAGCTGATTCATTAAGAGCCACAGGACTCAAGGCTGTTTCCTGCTATTCCTGCTCCTTTGCCATGATGCTGTCAGCTCTCAGTTCTGCAAACTATCGGCGTGCTATCACTGCAGTACCACAGCCACGGGTTTGGTTCCCATACTCCTCCTGTGGGATTGGGCCTCAGATGTGCAGTTTAGGGGGTGAGTGCTCCTAGTGGCCTCAGTTTTTGGTTTAACTTTAGAGGGTCTTTAGTCACTGATGCATGCCTGGGGTCAGGGGAGAACAGCAGCATGCATACACCCTTTAGGGCACAGATTGTTATCCTGAAACATGGTAATAGCAAAAAGCACTGCACTTGTGGCTACATGTAATGTAAGAACATAATTTTGGGGTTTTCACAGAACTGTAAATACTGGTAATCGCTTTCAAAATAATTCCTAAAAGAGACACGGTATTTATCTGGAAATGGTTTCTTCATCACAATTATTCTACTTGTAGGAAAAAAGAAGTGCTAAGGGCAGATCTGCATCATCTCCCTCTGACTGGTGTGCTCAACAGGCATGTACAGCTGCTGGTCCTCAACCAGCTCTGGATTCTTCTAGCATATTTTTGGATGAGCAGGATGCATAAATTTAAAAAGAAAACATTTGCCAGACCACACATCATTTCATTTTTGCAGCCCTTATTTTTAATAAACTATTACTTCTTCCACAACGCTGTAATATTTTCCACAACACTTCACTTTTCCAAAGCATTGTCCAAGCCTCCTCTGAGCTCTGCAGCAGCCAGTCATGAAATTCTCACATGATTTATTTTCCCAGGCACCCTCAGTTCTCCTGTGGATATTAAAAGAGCAAGAGTTTTAAATATACTCATATATAAAAAAAGAAAGTATTTTTTGACAATTACATAGAAGTCCTACTATTTGTATTTCTTTCGTACATATGATTCATTATCTTTATTTTAGTATGAAGATAAAGTCAAATCCTTGGTGTTTCCTCATGCAAGAATATGTCCTGTTTGACCTTTGATTTCCTCCTGAATCTATTCCACGACTAGTGGGTTTTTAAGCAATAATGATACAAAAAATCTGAATTTGATTGTGCTTCTGGGAAGATTTGCCCGTCAAAGAATGACCCGCATTATGTTGTTCTTTTCCATCTACTCTGTGAGTATAAGGATATACAAAGTAAAAATGGAAATACAGATGTTGAAAGTACTGTGCTGGGCCAGGTACTTGGTCTGTAAAATTTAATTTTAAATATTTTTGTATCTGTATTCATAGGCAGAAAATGTTAGTTCTTGTTTTCAATAAAACAATAAAAAAACTTTAATTAAAACAATTAAAATCAGTGTCAGGTATGACACTTCAAATTAAAATTTTTAATAAGTATAATGTCCAGAATTAGACTTTATTATTATCGTCGTTATTATTATTTAAAGTCTTCATTTCCAGAGTTTATAAAAACGTCTATCCACCATTTGATTCAGGTATGTTGGAAATTTTCTAACACTGCATAAGGAAGGTCACATAAGTGTGGAGGAAACTGCCAGCCTTTTGTCATCAAAGTCTGAATTATCTTACTCAGCAATGTCACGTAAAGTAATAATTATGTGAGACTAACTTCTACCCATGGAGGTTATAAGTAACATAAAGGCACTTCAGTGACTGTACTCAGATTTAGTGACTGAGAATGCATATATTTGAAGTAATACTGAGCAAGCGAACTCACAGGTCTCTATTTCCTTAAAATGCAAAAGATAAACAGATTTTATAGGGTGATAAAAAACAGTGGATATAATAAGCCTGGTATTCTGAGGTAAACAGTTGAGGTGTGAAACATGCTCTAACACAAAGAAAGCCAAAATACATCCAAAGAGTTCATGAGATTAGATATTCCTGTCCATTAAATGAGCATTTTAGTTTGGATGAGTAATGGATTTGTAATAAGATATTATTGTAGGCTTAATTTATATTTACTTTTAGGCTTTTTTATTATTTAAAGAGCAATGCTTTGATTCTTGCAATTGCATGATCCTTTGCGCTAACCGTTTGGCGTGATCATAAGCATAAAATTAACTCATAGATAAGGACCAATTTAAATAATACAGAGGTAGTTCTTAGCTAGTTTTGTAGGCTTCTTTGTCTTTGTTTAATCAGCACATGCAGATTTTCTTCCATAAATTAAAGTCAAATTTGAAATTGTGGCTGGACATAAATTTCGCATAATTTCTTGAGGCTCAAAACCATGATGGCAGAATGGAGCATCCAGTAGAAGGATGATACCAGGAGTTAATCATCTTAATTACATTTTATTCTGATGTTCAATTCCTCAAACTCCACTTCCCAGTGATTAGATTTTATTATGCCTTTATGGAAAGGTCAAAAAGCTCACAGCCCCAAATAGCTGTTCAGTGTTTAAATCTCTATCCACACTAATCTTCTCTTCTAAACTTCTAAGTTTAATTCCTTGAATATAATGGGACTTGCCTTGTAGCTTTTGCTCCATTTAATTGTATTTTTATCTTTTTCTCAAATTTCTAATTTCCTCCTGAAATGCAACTTCTTCTGTTGGACATAATGTTTTACACTCAGCGTTACATGTATAGGCACAGCCACTTCTCTGCCATGCTTTTTACCTCCAAGACATTGGCAGATGCCTCTGGGGCATTTGCTTTCTTGTCTGTGAAGCTTCCCTGAGCATTCCACTGATTACTAAATATGTCTCTGTGTGACTGCTTGCCAAGACAGTCTCCTATCCTCAGATGAGAACTTGCAATTTTCTTCCATGTGCATTACTTTCTATTTAGTTTTATTAAAGTACCTTATGCTCATAATGACAACCTAATTAAGCCATTCAGCTTGCACAGAACAGGCAACTTTTTTCCTTATTCACTACCCTGGCCAGTTTCTCTGTCACCTGCACGTGCGATTAGCACAGATGAGATGTCAGTGTCTAGAATGATCGTTTATAAGATGAAGCCACTCTATAGTAAGCCCACTAAAAAAGGCCAGCCTTTTTTTTTATGTTCCTAATAATAAATCCATTTTGTATCTATAAGTGACACAGGTTTCAGTCCTTTCCATATTAATTCCCTGTTGTATAAGCTTTTTAATTAAATCATGATGTGGTTCTAAATCAGTATTGCAAACTCAGATCTCCCTGTCTTCTGGGAGATAAACTTTCCTATAAATTGCATGTAGATGGGAACTAATGGGGATTGATATCACCTTATTCAGCTTCGTCTTTCACTTCATGCTAAGGAGGTCCAGGAGGAGTGTCCTGGCTCAACAGCGGCTCAAGAGTTTGCCATATTCAGCCTTCATGCCAAAGTGTGTGCCCTGTCTGTAGTGACCAACTGAGCATTAAGGAGTACAGAGGGTTGTCAGTACCTCCTTCCTCAATTGTTCTGTTCTGGCAGTGTTCAAAAACAGATAGTTAGTTCCAGTCATTTACTAGAACTTAGTTTTACATACTAATTAGATATTTCTTTAAAATGTGGCAAGCAGTATCAGATGTGTACATGTGTTGTATTGTATTATTTGAGGGGTGAAAACTGGTAAGTACTGCAGCTGCATGCTAGGTGTTAAATAAAAACAAAAGTAGTATTCTTTGTCCAAAGGGATTTATGTAGCCCCACAACATAGGTATCTGGCCTTTTGTTCCACAAAGGCTTTCTAGTACTCTCAGTTCATCATAATATTTCTCATTAGTCATCTTGCACTTTAATGCATCCCGGTCATTGCATGTGAAACTATCCAACAAAATGCAAGACACCAATTTTATTTAAGAGGAACACAAAGGGTCTGGTCTTCTACAGTGAAAAGCATGCTCTGGCCAATCCTGAAAGCTTTTAAGGTACCTTGTTTCCAGTGTCTACTCAGGACTTTCAGCATCTCTGAAGAAGTCATTAAACCCTGCCAGGTGGGGTTCAATAAACAGCTAGCAGTATATTAATTAAATCAGCCTGGGAGTGTGAAAGTCTTGGCACAACATGAGCAAAAAAGAGCCAAGTACTACCTAAGGTAAATGGCTACATTCCCATCAAATATAGTTATGCCAATTTATGCCATTTCCTGGATGTATGCATTTTCCACCGGACAGCCCAGGATATTCACACTTTTCATAAGACTACATTTAACTTCATCAAGTATCTTTTCCTCTTTCCATTACATGTCTGAATAAACTGCAGCCAAACCAGGAAATGCCTATAGTCATTGAAAGAATGTCTGCAAATGAAAGTTGTCCTAGAAAATTTTGCCAACTAATAGTCTCCCAGCCTTCTTGTAATTACTGTTTTTACCTGTGACACATCCCACTTATCCTCATGAGTTTTTTGTCAGCTCACTGTTGGAGAGAGCTCTTATGTTCTGCATTTCATCTAACTTTTTTAAGTCATTCATATCCTGGCTACAAACCTGACTCCTGCCTCTTCATGCATCTTAAACCACCCTAATTTGAAAACTAGCCATGTTCAACCTTCTGTTTATGTTTCATTCACTTCCAAAAGACCAGCTGCAAAATGCACACTGGAAATCCTGAGTTTTATATTATTATTTTCATTAAAAAAAAAAAATCTTCATTGTGGTCATTCCTGGACTCCTTTAGATACACTTAATCTACAATAATGTTAGGCCAAGCCAAAGGAACATTAATAAATTTTTTAAAAGCCTTTATAATGGTTAGAGACTTCCCACCTTTTCCCCCAAACTTGCCCTATATTGTTAGCCCGAAGTTAAAATTTTCATTTCTGATTCAAATGGACAGTGTACAAAAAGTGCTTGCCTGCCAAGGAAACATCAAGATTTATCTATAAATGTATTGCATCTGTAGAGCTGTACAGAAGTATCTACCCTGCACAGTGCAGAGTCAGACAAAGACATCAGAGGCAGCGTGACTGCTGGCAGGAGCAGCAGGGGGTGTCCCCCCCTCCAGCAGCTGCAAAGGGGCTCTGCAGGGCACCCCACCATGGCATGCAGACACACACCTCCTTGCTGCTTTCAGGTACATCACTGTCATTTCCAAGAGTTTTCAGGCTGATTTGGGAAATAAAGAAATAGAGTTTAAATGGCCATTCATAATATTTTTTGTTCTAAATCATGTTAAGTGAACAGATTTATGCTGTCATAAAATAGTCAGAATGTCTGCCAATCTTACAGAAACAATCCAGCTGAAGTACCTGAGCGCTGCCTTCTTCTTGGCCCAGTACAGCTATAAATACTTAATATTCATGGTGTGAGAAAGATCTTAATAAAAATATTTGGCTTGAAGTCTTGAATGTCAAGAGTTTCTCCTGAGGTCCTTACCTCCTTAAATGCAGTCAAACCTCATAGAGTAGTTGGGAAAAAAATGTAGTGGAGCAGACAGGGTTAACTTAAAGCAATACCAGAGCAGGGAAATTAGAGATCTATGCTAGCTGTTACCTCCGACTTCAAGAACAAATTAGGTGACCCAAGCTACCAGAACATCTTTCAAAGGTAATTGTCAAGTGATCTTTTAAACCACACACCTGTCCTGTTAAATAAAGAAATCTTTCATGTTGTGGATAATATGGCTCAGCAATGTAGCTAACAAAGGGACAATGACACCTTTAAAACTGTGCTGCTCTCTGACTCTTTTAATGTATTTTCACACTGACTGCTCAGGCAGTAGAGGTGGCGTGTGTATGAACCTCAACATCACTGGAGTCTGCTCCAAGGGCTAAAGAGGCTGGTGAAGAATCCAGGCTTTGGGCTGTTGTTCTAGAAATATATGTAGCACAATGACACATATAATGTAATCTAAGGACATTGGTGGGTAAGGGAAATATGATCCATGACATTTATCTCGTTGAATCAAATTCCTCACTCAGCGTGGGCCATAACCAGCCTTGCTGTCTGTGGCTCTTTGCTAACCCCGTTAGTTTCCTTAGTGCAAGGTGTTAATGTCAGTCTCCCACACACATCCACTTAGTGACAGAACCGAATTTTCTTTTAAAGGCTCTTCAATTTAAAGGTGAACAATCTGAATCACTGTTTCACTCAGAGTGGGTGTAATTTGTTTTTACTTGACTTACATGACAGCAACCAAACTCATATATCACTAATACCTTCTTACTCTTCTTCCTATTCAAGTTTAAAAGTTTTATGGAAGCTTTGCTTTAAGTTTGAAATGAAAAGCTGATCTATGAAAGCATTTTGTTAGTTTCCTGTCAACTGCTACAGCTAGCAAAACCTGAATATAGATGGGGTTGTCGAAGCAAAACACATGTCTTTCATGAGCATATCTTCGTTTGGGGAGACAGTTTAAATCTACTAGAAAGAGAACTTTTTCTGTGCCACAAGAAAAAAACCTCCAGCAACAGGGTTTGTGATTTTAATTTTGGAGGCATGTCCCTTTGGGTACAGACTAAGTTCTAGAAGCCGTTAAGGTTTATTAATGATAAAATTAATAATCACTAAAAGTTTAATAAATCCTATATATGAATACGTCCATGTTCAAACTTTATTAGAGGCTGTCCCATTAAAAATGAATTTCATGATGTTTCAATGGCAGGTTAAAAGGGAAAAGCACAAATATAGATAGAAAAAGGTTAGAGTTTAAAAGGTCAAGGTTTCAACTACTGTAAGTACTATTACTCCTTGTACTGCAGGGACTGATGGCAATGTACACTTGTTGAAAATCTAGCCTTATCTTAAAATTACAGAATACATCCAATGGGTACATCGTTAGTTTGAACATCAAGAAGAATTTCTTCACTGAAAGGGTTGTTAAGCATGGGAATGGACTGCCCAGAGAGGTGGCAGAGTCACCATCCCTGGAGGTGTTCAAGAAACAACCAGACATAGTGCTTAGGGCTGTGGTTTAGTTGACAAGGTGGAGATTGGTCATAGGTTGGACTCAATGACTTTTTCAAACCTAAGTGATTCTGTGATCATGAGACTCAGGATGCAGTGGTGTACAGGATGAGTTGGCAGATCTTTTTACCTCTCTTTGTGTCCAATCTACCTTAGATCCTACCGCTCACAACAAAAGAGGGTTATTTTGTTTTTGTTATAACTAAATAAATTTTTCTTCCCCTCTCCCTGCAGGTAAAAGCCTCAAGTAAACAAATCTTTCTTGGTTTTATCCTAAAATACTTGGATGAAGTCACCTCCAGTTGCAAAGTTCAGTGCTGGCCTCACTGAGGTGCAGGATAGGAAAAGCTGTCTCTGATGCTACAGGGACTTTGGAGCAGGACAGTACGGCATACTCGTTCCCTGCCTTAAAACAGACATCTTTTTGGTAGTAAAGACACACCACAGTCTGTGGTGTCCCAGCTGAGAGCAAATCCCACAGCAAATGGGACCATTTGTTAAGGCTTGTGGAAATGTGTAGCACTTCCTAATGTGGGGGAAAAAAAGTAATAAAAAAATGGATGACTGCCCATCCCATCTCTATTTGTTGAAAAAATCTAGATAAGAATGTTTGAAAAGATAAATTCTTATTTGGCATGTTTCTCAATACATTCAGAAGGTTAAATGCATGATAAAATGTGTAAGAGGATGGGATTTTCTTCATTTTTGGTTTGTTTGGTTGGGGTTTTTTTCTTACCTTTAAGCTACCAGGAAGGCTAATTCTCTCATAACTTTGCTGGAGGAGTTATTGGAGACCTCACATGTTCGCTTTGAATCTTTTCTGCCCTGAAGAAAGACAGAGAGATAAATTTTCTCCTGAGTGATTTTCAGTACTTGAGTTAAAAGTCAAAATCGAACAGTGCAAAACTCACCTTCCCTCTCATTACTGAGGATTTATTTGCATAGACTTTTCTGCTGTCATAATTTTCTCCTCTTCTACTTCGTCCAAAAATCTGGAGACTCTGAGGAGTCACCTAGGAAAGGGTGATAAGAGATGAATTTTCACTATGACACAAATGTATAGATCCATAGATAAATATGTCATCCAATCTTTACACTTAAAGGAAAAAGAACATGAACCAAACCTCCCCCTCCTCCTTTCATAACGCATTATTAGTAACAGTGCCCTTTTTTTTCTGTAAAGTTCTTACATGTGCCCTTCATTATCTTGAAAGAATAGCACAAGATTAGGTTGATTTATCACTGACATTGTTCCCTGACCTTAAAAAAAATGCTGTCTTTTAATCCACACCACCGAAAAAAAATGCTGAATGAATTTCTAAAAGGTGCGTGAAATAGCTGCCATAGCCTCAAGGCAGCAACAATGTAAATGCTAACGAGTTATTCTGGTTTTACATGTCTGTTCACCTTTATATAGATTCTACCACCTCTTCCTCTCACACTGCATGTGCTAAGGCTTGAGAAATTCTTTTGGGCCCTATAAGCAATCCCGTAGTATACTTGAATGTAAACTGAAGTAGTTTCCTCTAATTCTCTATTGCCTATTTAATAAGCATATTCTTGCTCTGCACATTTATGTAGTGCCCAGTTTTGCCACCCATACATGGTCTTACATTTTATAACCTTTGTTTCTTTTTTTTTTTAATTCAGCACAATAGCTTGGATTGTGACAATTGCTTGTTCAGTTTTAGAGAAAGTAAAAAAAAACAATATCCTTCTGTAAGTCCAGCCCACATCTTGAATCCATATGTTTGAGTATGCAAGAAGACTGGATCTAATGCCCCCAACCATGAACAAATTAAGGCAGGAAAGAGTGACAACAGTTATAGGAAGAGCAAGGAGCAATTCAGTCTATAACTGTACCCTTAAGAGTGGCTGAATCAATGCAAAACTCAGGGAAAAGACGCTATGTTTCCTTATGACCCTCTGTATAGTACATATCTCTCTCGTCCAGCTTGGGAATTTCAAGTCAGAATATTCTTACTTAGGGCCAACAAATAAATTTACAATCCAGGCCATTTACTTCACAACCTGTTGGAGTGAGAAACCTCCCTGATGTAAGAAAAGCTTTCTGTGAGCTGAAGTATGTTTTAGTCAAACCTCTGGATCCAGACTGGCTCCTACTGAAGTAAAAAATATTATATTAGCAGTAGCAGAGAGAGACAAGAGAACAAGGCAAGCTGGAGGATGGACAGAAAAGAATAACTAGGCAGCAAAGCTCTTAAAAGAGCACTTAAAAGTTTAATAAAACGGCGCGTTTGTCCAGGCAGCTGCGGCCATGCTAGACCGAAGTATCTCCACAGGAATCACCTGCTAATGATCCCAACAAAAGATTTCAGCATGGGAAGAGACAAACTGCAATTAAAAACATTGAACCTGTCCTTGATTTCTCTCATGCAAAGCAAGTGAGCAGTGCTGGGGCTGTAATGGCTGGAGAGGGAGGAGCTGGCAGTGCGAGAGAGGTGGCTGGTCCCAACCAAGGTTTCATAGGCTCAGGAATGAAAAATAAAATGAAAAGAACAGGTTTCATACTAACAGAGCAGCTGGAATTTGAGCCTGAAAAATCTCACGAGTTATTTTTCTTTCTATTTATACAAAATTTATAATGCAAATAGAACTGTATTTTTGTATGCTGTGCCTTTCAGCTCTATTTATAATTTGACCTTCATTTTCAAACCTGGCTGATTAATATTAGGCCATTAAAATCATGCTCAGATTTCTAAACAAACATTCTCCTTTTTTATTGTTCTTGGAAGTGCTGAACTCTTGCCTTCCCCTATGGCATGTGTAGGATGATTTTGCCTTTCAGCAGACCCTTAAGGCAAAGTAAAGCACTTTCCCATCACATAAGACTCTCAGAAGTTAGGCTCTTGAGGATATCCTGTTGGAATAGAGGTGCTGCTCTTTCCCTGTTTCAGTGCTCCAGCACAGTCAGCCCATGAATTTGGAATCACAGACCACACCAGTTTTGGTGGAAAGGGGATTGTCTGTCCCAGCCCAGAACGGGCCCAAGTGCAAAGCCTGGGACACTGCTTTCTCCCTCCTCTCCTGCCAGGTATTTCCAGGGTGTCCCCTTCTCCAGCCTGAACTAATGCCGTGCCCTCATCCTTTCTTGGGACAGGGTGGGCTCCAGTCCCCTGACTGCCCCTGCAGACCTGCTCCCACCTGCCACTATCTCTTGCCCATCTGGCTTCTGCTGCAGAGCCTTACTCTGGCGCTGGGACAGGGCTTTGCCTTGGTCTCTGCTGAACTTCACGTTGCTGCAGCCTGCCCAGGTGTCCCAAAGGACAGCTGCCTGCTGGCACAATGACCATCACTCCCTTCCTACCCACTTCATCCCACAGCAGCTCAGTGTCCTTGCCTGTTCCACAGGCAGGTGGATAGGAAGTGCCACTGAAATCATCTTTGCTGAGGACTAAGAGATCCATCCACATGAGTGAGCCTGCCAGAGTTCAGGAATTGTTTCGATGATACTCTCAGGCATACGGTGTAATTCTTGGGGATGGTTCTGTGCAGGCCTAAGGCTGGGACTTCATGATCCTTGTGGGTACCTTCCAACTCAGCATATTCTGTGATTCTGTGATTGTGTGGTGACTTGTTCCCAAATGTTTACTCATGCCATTGGCACCTGCAGTACCTTCCTACAGACTCACACCACACATACCCGGCTTTAAACTGAGCGACTCACCATCAGAATGGCTCAACCAAGACTGTGTTGTAACTACGGCCAGAAAAACCTATTGTTTTATGCATTTGTTACTTTTTCTGTAAGATAATACTCTCGCCTTAGTTCAGCTGCATCAGGAGGATGAATGAATTATTAATCTGGAAAGGTCTGGCGGAGGGGAGAAGCACCAACATTTATGAATTATCTTACGAATACAATATAAATTATTCAGCAACTATACGTCCTTCTCACAAAGGAAATCTAATGTTTTGGTCCTACTAAGCTTGCAGATTCCTAATCAGGGAGGGAAAGAAAAATAAATCCTAAAACATAAATGTAAACAAAAAATGTAAGTAATAGTGAAAATATTTTTAAATACCTTATCGGCAAAGTTTGCTCACATATCACATTTTACTTTAACTGTGACTTTGTCCACCATTTTAGGGGGAAAAAAAACCCCAACAAAAACCCTCATCTCTTAAGATATACACTCATGCAGCTCTGGTTTTACTTTGGTAAGTTCATTTATTAATCAATTTTATTTGTTTACTAACTAAAACAAAACACCTTTAAGGTTAAAATTGTATTCTTATGCCTATGGTAATTTTACCATGAATTTTAATAAAGCCAGAACTCCACCCTAAAACTTTCAGAAATTAGGGGAATGTCCATACAGAGAATTTCAAACCCACTGGACTTTATATTGTTTCCTTTTTTGAGCTCACACTCTTTCAAAGCTGTAGAGGCTTGTGGTTTAAAACAGAAAGGCAGCTTGTGTGAGTAAGGTGAAATCTTTTTGAACTTAGAACCGAAGGGTTTTTTCCTTTCTTTACAAATCCTAGGGGGAAAAATAATCCACAAACATTTCTTTCTACTTTACTTTGTTAGCTTCAGTATCTCTCACTCATTGGTGTATTTATGAAGGAAATTGTTCTGCCAAATTCAAGTAAAATGTACTGAAAGTACTTAACTGATCTGTTGATGGATCATGTAAATTCACTCTTCAAAGGGGTACTAATTGTAGAGATAATTATAAGAATTTTAAGTGACTCCTTTTTTTGTTGACAGCATTTCTCAAGTATTAACAACCCATTTTAGGAGCAACACAATCATGCCATTGAGACGCTTACATTCACCGGAAAAGAACTGCAAAATGCAGTTTAAAGGGTGAAAAAGCAAATTAGGTATTCACCTACAAAACGCCCTTTTCTCTCGGTCACTCTTTTGTTCTCTGGGACCATCTCCAGGCAGTACATCAAGCCTGAAATCTGTCCACTGCTTCATAATAAAGATCTGAAATCTGTTTTGCATCTTCTTCTGGGGAAAGAAAATAGAGATGAGCTCCCTGGCTGCTGTAGATGGAAATAATTCCACTGGCTTTAAGAGTGCTCTGCTGCACAGCGCTGCTTCTGGACATGCTTCCTGCATTTTGAAGCATTTCTGATGCAGAGGAAAAGGGAGGGGAGAGCCTGGGACACCATTTGAGTACCTGTTCTCTGCTATCTCTCAGCAATCACTTCAGATTGATCCACATTGGGAAAACCACATTGTTCAAATTACATTCATTAAGGATGTGGTATTTTAACCTATTTTATACCATCATAAATTCTTGTACATTACCCAAACACAGCTTATTTTATCCCTTGTTGAAGGGAAACCATATTGCTGCAACTACTTCTACACCACGGAAGTCTTACTTAAAATTATATTTAATAATAAAACTAAACCTGTAACCATTCTAGTTAACCATTCTAGGCAAGCCCCTTGTTTACCTTTGCTTAAGCTTACCTTTGAGGGATGAGCAGGATAGCATTTTATGTGAGAGGGATGTTGTGTTCTTGCACGAGCTCAGGTCCTTCACAGCTGTTCACAAACACCTCCATGGGATGTGATGCTGACCCACAGGGGTGCAGTGTGGGGACACAGCTTTCCACAGCAGCCATCCAGGCCTTCAGGAGGCTTATCCTGTCTTACCCACTCCAGCACACCTACACAGCTGGAAGACTGGTTCTGCTGTTTGATCCTCCATGGCAGAATCCTTGTGGAAGAACGTCTCTCTCCCAGGCAAATGTGTCTGCACACACATGCACACCAGCCCTCCACGGCCTTCTCCAGGTTCAGCAACAAAACACTGTGGCCAGGAATGCCAAAGTACAGATTGCAGTGTTTAGCTACATTTCAACTTGTTGGTTTGGCTTTGGTGAGGTTTTATTGTTTTGTCTTACTAAAGTAAGCTGATGACAAAGTGGGGGTTTTAGTTTTAGAATTATGGAATCATTGGAATCAATAAGGTTGGAAAAGACCTCCAAGGGCACCTTTGAGGTGCCATGTCAACTAAACCATGGCACTAAGCTCCACATTCAGTCATTTCTTGAACTTTTCCAGGGATGGTGGTGACTCCATCACTTCCCTGGCCAGCCCATTCCAGTATTAACCACTCTTTCAGTGAAGAAATTCTTCCTAATGTCCAACCTGAACATCCCCTGGCACTGCTTGAGGCCACTTCCTCTTCTCCTGTTGTCTTTATTTTAGAAATAAAAAGGGGAAATTCCATCTCTACAATTCTGTCACTACGATATTTTCCAAGAAAAAAAGAAATTTCAAAATAAACTCATTTGCTACTCTCAAAAAGAACAAAAAGCATCAAGAAATGATTGTTACTCTGTTCCTAGGTTTGGGTAGATCAGGGACTGAACACAGATTAATCTCAAGCTTCGAGCTCCAGTTACTGCTGAGAAGTAAAGACTGCACAGTCCAAGTATAGCACTAAACACAGAAATTTATATTTGAATTGATAGGATGCAGTAAAGGGCTGTTGCCATCTCAGCCTCAATGAATTCACTGGGATCTTTGTGAGGGTAAAGGCTAACAAGTGAGGTTCAATATGTGGGGTTTTAAATGAATGATGTTTGTATATTGTGTCTGAATGTTTCTTGATTTGTACAAATACATATACATAAAAAATATGTTTGCGGTTGTGAGCCCTCAAGCAATACTGAAAAATAAGTAATTTAATGGTTTTCTTTTGGTTGATAAATCTGATGATTATTTGTCGGTTTCCAGCAATTTGTAGACTTAGTAAAAGAAGATAACACCAAAGTTAACAATCACCCTACCAGAAAGACTCAGGCAAACTGTGCCTTTGCAAGCCACTGGGAAGCTTTCACGGAAGCTCATCATTATGAAAGGCTAGCTGGTTATCTTCTCTTGGCACTGGGCAAAGGAAAGAGATAAAAAGAAATTATATTCTTCTCACTGACCACACATGCAAATGCTTACATGGCTCTGGCTTGCAGATAAATCTATCTCTAGCTGGACTACTCATTACTCTTACAATAGTAAACATAAACACTGGTGAGTGCAAATGCAGACTGTTACAGAAATCGTGTAATATCTGAACATCTTGCAGCTGCTCTTACTCCCAATTAAGTTCAAGTTCATCTAGAGGGACTGGAATTTGCAGAACTGAGAGTCCAAAAGGCTTAAAAAAAACCCCCACAAACCAGAGTTTTCTCTATGTGGAAAGTTACAGCTTGAACAATTACAGGGTCTCACCCAATCTTGAAGCTGATTCAGTGAACCCTTAGTACTGAAGTTAGATGCCATTTTAGCTGATATCTTTTTAAGCTGATAGTATCCCTGTGTTGCAAAAATCCTTTGCATATTGGTTTAAGTATTGTTGCCTCAGGTTAATTTCAGTATTTTGTCCCTTTGAGTTCTAATAGGGAAGCAAGTGAATAAATGTACAAATATGTCATGATAAGTATGCAAAGAGATTACCTCTTCTCTTAACCACAGAGGGATTGATCTAAATTTGTTCACATGGACAAAGAAAACTTTGCAAGTAGTGTTATACTAGAACTCATATAAAAAAGTTAATTTTCCACTTAAACTTTCAAAAGCATTTAATTTTTGATAATGAATATAACGGTTATATTAAATTCAAAGCTTTTCTTAAAAAAAAAAACAACAACAAAAAAACCCAAGAAGAGACATAGTAAGTTTAATCACTATAAACCCAAGAGTACCTTCAGTTCCACCTTTTTTTATATTTATGAAAATTCTGGGCTTACTTTGAATATCTCAGTTATGTTTTCTCCAGTCTTTTATGGTTTACAGAGTAAGAGATGTATCCTAAATAAATTAGTTAGCATTAGATGGTTAGCATCCTTATAAAAAAAGATAAAAAAATCCCATGCCAAAACCAGTAAAAGTTTAGAGCTGACACACTGGTTCTATTCTAAGGTAAGTAAAGAAATAATTTTATAATGAAAAATTTTATGTAAATTATTCAAAATATTTCAAGTTGAGTCACCATTTTGTATCCTTAATTACAAAATTTTAATTTCATTAGAATGAAATATTTAGAGTCCTGAAAATAAAAGAACAAAAGATCTTAGTACAGAAAATACAAAACAATGTAATCTGTTACGTCCTCTTAATATTTCCCCTCTTTATCAAAAAAAAGAAAAGCCAGCAGCCTCCACAGAGCCAATTACACAGAAAAATCATAAGCAACTGCATCCTGTGAAGTACTGCCAGTCACAAATTTACCATGACACAATGCAGAGGAGGCTATAGTTTGAAGCCCAAGCTGTCAAATCTGATTTTGGAAGTCTCAAAATGCATTGTTAAACTTAGTAACATTAGGAAGATATTCAAGGGAGAATGCCAAGGGGCTCACAGGAACTACCTCATTCCTATTATCTTCCCTAACTTGTGTTTCTAATACAAACATTAAAGGAAATGATGAAATCAGTGAGAATAAAGTCAGTACTGTAGGAATTCAATGAAAAGGAGGAACTGTGGCATCTGTGTGGTGTGATATGGAGAAAGAGGGAGGCAGGCAGGCAGGCAGGCAAGGAAGGCAGGCAGGCAGGCAGGCAGGCAGGCAGGAAGGCAGGCAGGCAGGAAGGCAGGCAGGCAGGAAGGCAGGAAGGAAGGCAGGAAGGCAGGCAGGAAGGCAGGCAGGCAGGAAGGCAGGAAGGAAGGCAGGCAGGAAGGAAGGAAGGCAGGAAGGAAGGAAGGCAGGAAGGCAGGCAGGAAGGCAGGAAGGCAGGCAGGAAGGCAGGCAGGCAGGAGGGAAGGCGGGAGGGAAGGCGGGAGGGAGGGAGGGAGGCAGGAAGGAAGGAAGGAAGGCAGGCAGGCAGGCAGGCAGGCGGGAAGGAAGGCGGGAGGGCGGGAGGGCAGGTGGAAGGGCGGAAGGGCAGAAGGGCGGAAGGAAGGGCAGAAGGAAGGAAGGGCGGAAGGAAGGAAGGGCGGAAGGAAGGAAGGGCGGAAGGGCGGAAGGAAGGAAGGAAGGAAGGAAGGAAGGACGGAAGGAAGGAAGGACGGACGGGAGGAAGGACGGAAGGATGGAAG
>JAWWMP010000001.1:98174758-98201665 GCA_035047865.1 Dendrocincla tyrannina
CCCCGGGCGCGGCTGTGTTCCCCCCCGGCGCTGCTCCCGCCACCGCCGAGCGCCCGCACCGGCCCCGCCAGCGCCCCCCCTGCCCCGCCATTCCGCCCCAAAACTTTCCGTTTCCCCCTTCCCACTCTCCGGGACTTCCTTGTGCCGCCGTGCGCGCGGGGGGGGGGGGAGGAGGCGTGTGCGGCGGCGGCGGCGGCGAGGGGGGATTCGCAGCCTCCTGGCAGGCTGGCCGGGACCCCGGGGGAAGAGGAGTTGCACCATGCGCGGCAAGTGAGGGAAAGTCTCCGCCAGCAGCAGCGCCGCCGCCCCCCGCACAAGTTGGGGCTCTCCCCGCCCGCGGGAGCGGGAGCTGTGCCTTTAACGCCCGCTGCGCCGCGAGGTGAGTTCCCGAGGCGGATTATTCATCCCGGGGACCCCGGTGTGCTTTGGTTTTTCTTTTTTTTTTTTCCTTCCCCCCTCTTTCCTCACTCGTGCCCTCCCCGGCTCAGCCCCCCGAGCCCAGCCCAGCCCGGCGCCCCTTCTGCAGCCCGGCCCGCCCGGGGGGGAGGGGGTCGCTCGGTCGCTGGTTGTTATGACGAAGTTTTTTTCGGACCCGGACGTTTTGGGGTCTGTTCGGGGGGTTTGGGGGTGTTTTCCCTGGGCCGAGGCGATGTGAGTGCGTGGGGCTGTCGTGCCCGTGTCAGGGGGTGTTTTGCATCTGCCCCGAGCAGAGCGACCCCGGGGCGTGGGGGAGGGGCGTGGGGCAGTTTCTCACCACTTCTGAAATAATCTTTTAATGTGTTTTTTTTTTTTTAATTAAAAAAAAAATAAATGGTTAGGGGAGGGGGGGGAATGCGAGGTGTTCACGCTCCAGTGTGGAGTTTGCAGAGCCGGGGTGGGGGAGGGGATCCCATTCATCGCCAGGGCTCGAATCAGCGGCGGGCGGAGGGGCCGGTCGCTCTCCTACATCGAAGTTTACTTCCAAGTAGGTAAACAAGTTCCCCCCGCTGTCCCCCAGCCCCATCCCCGCCCCGGGGGGCCCGCGCGGTGCGGGCGCCGCTCCCGGGGGATGCGGGGTTTGCGGGGCCGCTGACCTGTTGCACGTCCCGGGCCGGCGTGCCCAGCCCCGGCCGCCCAGCCCAGCCTTGCCCTGCCCAGCCCTGCCCAGCCCTGGCCGCTGTCACCGGGCCGAGCAGGGTCCCCATTCCGTGGTGCGGGCTCGGCCCCGGCGGGGAGGGGGGGCTGGCACAGGGGCTTGGCGGAACATCGGCGTGGTGTGGTGTGATGTAAAGCGAGTGACCCTTGACCTATTTAATGGTGTGCTGTTGGGTTCCCGGGCGGGCATCCTGCACGGCGCAACGAGGGGGGAAAGCACCAAGCCACACCCTAAAAGTTGGGCTTGCATATTAATTCCTCAAAGTCGGCGTTCAGACGGAATAAAGGCTCCCCTTTATGTGTTGCCTTAACATGCCTCTTGCTGTTCTCCACGAGGATTCGTTCGGCGCTTCCCCTGTCCTGACGCACGAGTGTGGATGCGGATGTGCGCGGTGGGGGAGGCGAGGCGGGCTGCTCTGCGGGGCTCACCTACCGCCTCCCCCCAAAAGAGAAAACACTGCAGCATAATGTTGCAGAAACACAAAGTATTTCACTGAAAGGAGTGATGGGTTGAAATAAAACAGAGTGTAAAATTAAAATTTCAAGACTGGCGTTTTAGGCTAGTCGTGTGAAAATAAATATATTGTGCCAGGGGGAGATTTGATTGTAGGTAATAAATATACAAGGTCTTTACTCGTGACAAATATAATGTCATATCTTTCTTTCTTACTCCATTTATTAGCAATCCCTTAACTGTGGCATGTGTAAGGTTTAACATCATATAGCTTGCTTACCATATGACTGCGCATGCTGGGTTTAGGCCTCTCCCTGTCCTGCAGTCAGTGTTCTATCATGTACAGAGACACTGGGCAGGTTTTGAACTGAATATATTCATTCTGTGATAGCAGATGTTGTTGGAAAGAGAGCAGGATTTGTCCTAGTGTGTGCTTTGGCTTTGGGTTTTTTTCTTAAACAATTACAGATAATAATTGCAACATCTCAACGACAGCAATAGTAAAACAGGGAAGCTTTCCCACAGAAGATTTGGAGAGGGGGTGAGAGGAAAAAGGAAAGCGAGAGGGGGAGGATGCTATCGCATTAAAAATGCGTTAAACGTCTCTTGGGCTGCATGTAATAATGGCAAAAACAGTGCAGATTTGAGCAGAGCTGCTGTAGTTGTTTCAGTTTTTAACACCTTCAGTGAGCTGCGCAAGAACCTGGGATAGGGCAACTCTCAGTGTACGGACACTGGGGAACTAGAGACTGGAGAGCAGTGCTGTGGAAAGGGACCTGGGAGTCCTGGTCAATGGCAAGTTGAATGTGAGTCAGCAGTGGCAGCCAGGAGGGCCAGCTATGTCCAGGCAAAGCACAAAGCATTGCCAGCTGGTCGAGTTAGGGGATTGTTCCACTCTGCACTGGTGTGGCCTCACCTCGAGCCCTGAGTGCAGTTTGGGGTGCTGTGGTATAAGAACGATCTAAAACTACAAGAGGGCATCCAGATGGTGAAGGTTCTAGAGGGGAAGCTCTATGGGGAGCAGCTGAGGTCACTTGGCTTGTTCAGATTAGAGGAGACTGAGAGAAGACCTCATCACAGTCTACAGCTTCCTCTTGAGGCAAAGAGGAGGGGCAGGCACTGATCTCTTCTCTGTGGTGACCAGTGACGGGACCCAAGGGAACAGAATGAGGCTGTGTCAGGGCAGGTTTAGGCTGGATTCACCCAGAGGGGAGGTTGAGCACTGGAACAGGCTGCCCAGGGAAGTGGTCACAGCAGCAAACCTGTCAGAGTTCAAGAAGAGTTTGGACGATACTCTCAGTCATATGGTGTGACCTGGGCGTGGTCCTGTGCAGAGCCAGGAGTTGGACTCGATGATCCTTGTGGGGCCCTTCCAGCTCAGGATATTCTATGAGTCTAAGGTGGGTTTTTTCTCCCAAAAGATGAAAAAGTGTGTTTCAGAAGCAAAAGGATTAAAAATTACACACACGTGTAGGCACTGGCAAATACACAGCTGTCCACGTCTCCTAGGACATAAACCCTCTACAGATGAGTTGTCAGCTGAATGCATCCTCTGCCCTTCCCCCAGCGGACTGAGTAACTCCAATGTTCTCTGCTACGGCGCTGCTGAGAGTTACGCTACTGTTTCTTCTTTTAGTCAATTGCAAGTGCACACCACGATAAGAGTATTGAATGAGTAAAACCAGATTAAATCCTTGATAGGGAAGGGGGCCTTGTTTGCACGTGGAATTGTCAGACTTCAGCTTCATCAGTTTGCCCAGTTTTCATAGAATAACAGAATATGCTGAGTTGTAAGAGACCCGCAAGGATCATCGAGTCCAGCTCTTGACCCTGCACAGGACAGCCCCGAGTCACACCATGTGCCTGAGAGCATTGTCAAAATGCTTCTTGAACTCTGTCAGGCCTGGTGCTGTGATGACTTCCCTGGGGAGCCTGTTCCAGTGACCAACCCTTGTCCGGGTGAAAAACCTTTGCTTGATATCCAACCTAAACCTCCCCTGACTCAGCTTCATGTCGTTTTGGTCCTGTCATTGATTTTTTTTCCCATTTTTGTAATGAGGGGGGCTGGAAGCAGACATATTAACCATTTGGTATGTCTAATAGGTGTGCCTCCTGGAAGAACTTCCTGAATGGAGCCTTCTCCTCTGGCAGCAGCAGCAGCTGGTAAAGGCCTGTCACCTGTGAGGTTGGAAAGAGTAGAGGAGAGTGTCTCTCAGTGAAGATGGCATCTTGTTTTTCACTAGCTAAGTCAGCAGTACAATACACTTAGGATTGAGCAGTGTGCTGAATTTGGCTCATGGTGGGATTGAGGCTGGAAAATCGTTCCCGGGGTTTAGCCTGGCCTTTGCCACATGTAGTCCATTTGTGTTTTGGTGCCGTGAGCTCTTGGTGTTTGCTGCTGTTTAGAGTTCAGTGTTAGAATTCATGCTATATTAAACCCATGTTGTTTATATTTTAATAGTGCCAAGGGGCCCCCATTCAAATCAGGGCCATTTTGGGAATACTGTAGATGATGGTTCTCTCCCTGAACAGGTTGTAATGCAAGTAAGTGAGGGAGACAAAAAGCCAGGAGGGTAAATGGTGGAAAAAACTGACTCAGGGGAACAGCAGCTGATTGTGGTGCCTTGTCTGCACGACCATGGTGTGATCTCAGCTGGTAGGAGAGGAGAGTTTTTAACACCTGGCAGCACTGTTGCTGGTAAATCTGTCTGCTCTGTGCAAAGAGAGGTGGGTGTCATAACATGCGATCCATATCCTGGATTCTCTTTACTATTGCTCTTTTAATTCCTAGTATTATTTTAGATTACGTACGCCAGCCTGCCTATAAAACGATCCAGGTTTTGTAACTCTTGGGACAGCTTCTTTTTTTCATAATCTTCATAATGAGGCAAGATGGAAGCAATTTTGTAAACTCTTTTTTTGAGCTGCTAAATTAAAACTCCACTCCCTCTTCCCCTCCCCCATCTTGCCTATTTATAGTTAGGAGGAAATAGCTGACCTCTTTACAGCAAGAACCCAGACCCCCTGGGTGCCATTTATAGGTTTCTACCAAATGGCCTACTTGGACAAGCTGGTTGAAATTAAACAAAAACATTGGGACTATGGCTCTACATAGGAATAGCAGCCTTCCTGTCAGTACAAAATCTTGTCATTTTAATGATACTGAAACAAACGTCCAAAGGTGAAAAATGGGATTTAGGTTATTTTTTTGTTGTTGTTCAGTAAATGAGAATATTTTAAAGGCTTTTTTTTGTTATTGTGGCTCTCTGATCATTAATATAATGGAATTTCATTTAAGGATGACTGAAGGTATTTTGTTTTACAATCACAAGTAGCCCTCCAAAGTTAGGGCTGTGTAAAAGCTAGCAGCAATTGAAGAAGGGTGTTCATTAAGAAAAGATTGTCGCTTTCTTCGTGTGTAGAGATTTTATCCTAGATGGCGACTTATAAATTATAGTTACTGATGTTAGAAATTCCATGGAAATATAAAATTGCTTCTGCTAGCTTAACTGAAAGGAAGTTTAACTCCATAATGGGTACGTGACAGTTTTTGAAGGTAAAGGTGCACAGGCCTTTGGTGCCACTTTTCTTGCCCTGCTTTTGTGCATTTGTATGTACTTTGTGATACTAAAAATATTGGACTGTAGCAACAGGTATTGTATTTCTTCGTTTGTTGTTTGACAAGAGAAGACAATACTGCTTCTTATCTCTTTGTTTGGGTCCCAGCCATCAGTCCCTGTCTTTGCTCTGGGTTATGAGCATGACTGTAGCAGGGAAAGAGGCTTGAGGTTAGGAACATTTGATGATATGGCTTCCATCTTTATCATGCAAAAAAAGTGGCATCATGATGTTTAACCCCATTTCTTGACCTTCTCTATTTGTAGATGGACAATTAATATGTGTCTGCTTGTCCTATTTAAACTGGAGTGCATATAAAGAGCCATAATTTATGTGAAGTTACAACAGAAATTTATGCCAAGAACCCTGTGGTATTCATGCAGTTCAGAATCATGACGATAGTATTGTAGTATGAAGAAACAGTTATTTTAATATTTTAGTCAAGTGCATTGCATAACTACGGTTTGGCTTGGGTGTTGAATGTTACTCATTTGCTGTGAGAAGTTAACACAGCATACTGAACACATGGAAAAAAGCAGTGCCTTGGTGCTTAGATGACACGACTTGTGGCCTATTTCTGAACAGACGAGTAGTACTTTTAATGTGTAATAATTGTATATATATGTGCTCATCAAAATACTTCTGTCTAATTAAGTGGTGAGTTTTATTGACCCTTTGCTGTTGGAAGGTGGAACAAGGCTTGTTAAAGAGCAGTGTTCTCCATTAGTGGGTAACGGTCGCGCTGTATATCACTCCACTGCCATTCAAAATGTGATTCCATTTACTGACCTAAATTTCATTTAAGCTGCTAATTCTTAGTTACAGTTTAACCTCTTAACTGCTATGTAGTGGCTTTAGGATGCATTTTGTTATATAAAAATCATAATTTTGCTGAGTGAAAAGATGTGGTAACATCAGATATGATTTTTATATTTTTTTTCCTGTTGAAACACAACTTTCCTGTACTTGCAGTAAATTATTGATAGGGTAGAAAAGCAACATTTTCCCCTTTAGCATTAAAAATACTTGTAAAATAGCCTTGTCTTTATTTTCAAGAAAGCAAAGAGGATTTTACTTTGGTAGTTAGATTCCCTTTGTCATTTTGAAGAATAATACATTTGCTCTGTTCCTTTTTGAAGTCATCAAACTGCACTGGATGTACAACTTTGACTTCTGCTGTGTTTTGCTGTGTAGCACTATCAGCTCTTCATTAATGCTCTGCCATTGAATGGAAACTCTGCAGAATATTCTCTGCTTCAAAAGTGAAGCCAATTATTTATCATTTATATTTCTGCACCGAATAATCATGTTACAGAGGCGCCACTGAAAGGGAGCTGTTGCAGTGTTATGAGTAACATGTATACAGCTGTTGTGTTTCATGTTTAGAAATATCCACTGATGAGTTTGTGTCAATTTGAACACAACCCTGTAGCCTACAGCAAAAGAACTGGAAAGATGTTTTTCCAAAAGAATTGACCTTCACAATGTGCAGTTAATGAATACGTGAGATTTTTATGAAGTGAAGTAAAAATAAGAATTTTTGTTTTGCACATTAATGCAAGTTGGTAACAGAAAGGAACTGTTATAACCACATGATGGTTTTAGTGTCATTCAGCAGCTACAAGTAGCTTGTTCACTATACCAGTGGGTTTAGTCTGGTTGCTGCTGGCAGTGGATATGTGCATGTCCAGAGACCTATTAGTATTAAGACTTATGTTAGCACATAGTCTCAGCTGGGATCGTAGAACAGGAAGCAGTTTCACAAATATTAATTTTTTAAAATGAATTACAGTAGTTGCTGTATGTGAGTGTGTGCACATGCACGTACGTATATGTACATGGATAACCTGAAGGTAGTCCAAAAAGTAGTTTTGGAGAAAAAAGGAGTCTCCCTGAGGTTGCAGAGTGGTGCTGGAGTGCAGTGACTAGGCTTTTGTACCCTGAAGAAAGCTGTGCTCAGATTTCAAGCTCCAGTCAGCAGCACCTGAGGTGGTGTAGAGACAGTGAAATGACTGTAGGACTAGGCCAGGCTGAATGTCAGGTTTTGGGAGGAGAGGTGCAGCACCCTTTAATTATGTACTTGTTGAAACGTGGCAAGGTCAGAAGTGCATACTGTGCTTGTATATCTGACTGAGCATGGTGAGCCCAGGAGCTGACTACTGGGCTACTGTATGAGATGAAGAGATGCAGTCAAACTTCAAAATTATATCTCCAGTTTTTCCTCTTTTTTTTTTTTTTCCTCCCCATTCTCTTTAGAATTTGGTTGCTCTTAGAAGTAAAATTTAAACTCTCATCTTGACAGAGACTGAGGCAAAATTACCTCCACCATAGTGTTCTCCACAGATAGGGTTGAGCTTTGCTGATGGGTTAGGACAGGGAATCCAAGCACAGACAGTGCCTGTTCATATTGTGGGGATTAGTTTCTAGGGATATCTATCTGTCGCATTTTACAGTCACAAAACAAACTTAACCTTTGTCATGCCTATTTACATGCACACATTAGACCTCTAGGATTTGGGTTACAGAACTGATTGAGACACACCAAATATTTTCTAAATTTTTCAGAAGGTATTGGTAATGATGCTAATTATATGGATTCAAGTCCCTCTTATTATATGGATTTAAGTCATAATTGTAGCTTAATTTTGCTGGGTTTTTTTTTTCACTTTTTGCCTTTAGTTTTGTCCTTTTTTAATGTAAAAGCTTCTGTAGTTTTATGTAGTTAATATAGTTTCCGTTTTCAATTTTTGACTTTTAAACTAAAATACTGTAATCTGGAAGTCACAGATAAAAGGCAGGCCTGAGGATTATTCTAATGAGGAAAACATCTTGTATCAGTTCTCAAAAAATGAAAGTAAGGAGCAGAAGCAAGTACATTTTTAATAACATTACATGGTGTTCACTAGACAGATTTTATGTCATTCTGTGAAAACTATTTAAGGTTTCTTTATTTTCATTTTGACTATTACTGGGTTTGTTTGGGTTGATGGTGTTGTAACTCGGTAACAATGCCTGTTTGTATTCTGAGGAATCTGGTTTTGTATTAAAAAACCCAAACACTCAGCTCTGATACTTCTGCTAGTATCAATAAGTATCTTACATAACCAGTTAATTTAAATGAGCCAGTTAGTTTAAAATCAGTGCATGACAGTGCATGATAAAAATTCATCCAGCTTTATTCTCACAGGATTTTATGTGCTTGGAAAAAACTGTAAGGCAAGCTGAAAGGGTGGCCCTAAACACGATATTAGAGTGGAAGGAAAGAACCTATTTATTACATGCAGCTCAAATTTGTTAAAGCATTAACATAATGATTCCCCTCACTGCTGATGAATGAAACCAGCTTTTCTGGGAGACCACCATCATGTCTTTACTACATAGTCTGGTAGTGCTGGGTAGAGGTTGGGTTAAAATGGAACGTAGCTTAAGCCCTGATGGGCAGTTTACAAGGAGGAGGAAGAGGAGTGGCAGCAGGCTACCTGAAAAGCCAGGCTTCAGTATTTTTAACCTGCTGACCATCAAGTAGCCAAAGAAATTTTTAAATGAATTTTATGAACTGTTTTTTTTTAATTTTTTTTCCTCAACTAAGATGGCATGTCTTTGAAACTCTTACTCCTGTGCATTTCTTCAGTGTTAATGAGGGTAGTATTTATGGTGTGTGGGTACTTTATAACACATTATTTTGTGTTTACAGATACAGCTTTTTGTGTGTGTCTGGTTTTGCATGTTTGTATGCATATGAGCCTCACTGTGGATTAAATTTTTGATTTTAAATTTTACTTAGGCTAAACAATAACTTTTTCATGGTATTTACCACATTACCAACAGTGTATGTTTTCAGTTTGAAAATCATGTGAAACGTGAAAGGGTTCTGTGTTCTCTAATGGCAACATGTTAAATGCAATTATGCACTGTCAATTAGATCATGTGTGCTGACTGGTGGGTTTGTAGATAAGGTTTGTTGTGCATAGCAGGTGTTTATGTACTTGGAGTCCAGCGTGAAAGAAAGAAATTTCACTTCCTCTAACTAAAAGTAATATCATGGCTTGTATCCTGTACCTATTTAAAAAGTGTTCAGATAATTGCAGTGGCTGATTTTATAGTTGTGTCCTCCTGTATTCCTTTTGCCATGAGATTTTGAAGTACATGATTTTTCCTTTGCTTAAAAGTAAATTTGAATATATATCTATGGAAGGGAAAAAAATGTGTTCCTTTATATCTTCGCGAGGGAGTTGATAGGGCACTCCTTTCCACAGCTGGGGAAATCATTTGCATTCCACTTACAGTGGAATGTTATCTGCCTACCATCCTACAGAACTACTATGAAAATTTTATTAATGACTGCTTTTGAAGAATTTTAAAGATCAAAATACATTGTTAATTTATTTTGTTGCTAGCTTATTAAAACATGTGAACGTTAAGTTTTACTTACTAAAGTATAATCCCATTTTCCATCAGTTTATCAATTAGGGTAGCAAGTTATCAAAAGAAAATCATAAAAAAAAAGTTTTATCTCTCTTTCAGTGTTCAGCTTAGAATTAGAAGTAACAATTGCTTTAATTTTTTAATCTTCTTTTAGTCTGCAAGCTAGTTTCCTGGTGAACAGAGTTGGGTTTAGGATATGAGATTGCCTCAGAACAAGCCTTTGTTGTTTTTTTTCCAACCCTTTTTGTAATTGCTTTTAAACCTTTTTTTATTATTATTACCTCCCCGCCCTCCCCCCAGTAAAAAAAACATTGGGGTTTCCATGAAGTTTAAGAGGTTCCATTTTAAAGGATATTTTCTGTACTCCATAGTTTTTCTTTCTGACAGCTCCATGATACCTGGGTAACTCCAGCAAGGATGGAGTTGATGATCCATTTGTGTTCTGAACATTCGACAAATCCTGTTATAGCTATGGCCTGATGTTTCAAAAATTATTTGGCTTGTGCGAGAGACTTCTAGGATCAGGCCTTATATGATGGCAGCACAGATTCTTGACTGGTTAAGTAAACATTTCTGAGCCATTTTTAAAGCAGCTGATGATGTGCTTGTTGTTTTAGTCCTGACAGTCAGTGTTCTTGCATTGAAACAGGTTGTGGTGTCCCTCTCCATTCCCCTACTCACATAAGTAGTCTATTTTGTATGGCATAACTTCCACAGTCTATTTTTGAATACCATTCTTAGGTGAATCCTTACAATGTTCTTGGAAGTTTGTGTAGCTGAGAAACATGAAGTGGAGATTTAGAGCCTGGTTTCTTTACAATGTGCAGGAGCTCTGTTGTCTATGTTGTAATTTATTAGGCTTGATATTTTGCAGTATAAAATGTAAGGTTTAGCAATTTTGAGATTGCAAATACATACCTTGAAAAGTGACCAGCTTAGGTGGATGTGTGGAATCTATGACCTTTTTCAGTCAAGTGCCTTAGTTTTTCAGGCAAAGCCACATTAAAAGGTCTAACAAACTCTAGCAGCAGCCACCCATGAAGTGACTGGCAAGCAGTGGGAGGATGGGCTCAGTACTGCCTGTCCAGATCATGGGCAGTCTCAACATTGTTTTGCCAGGTGTGACCTACCATATAAGAAGCCCAACACCTCAGGACTGGCATCTGATGAGTGCCCCTTGTGTAAGGGTTACAAACGCCATGCGCTGTGCCGAGGCCGTGCACCGGTGCTCCTGCTCAGCGACAGGTGTGCCCGGCCAGGTGCACCCGCCGCGCCTCAGGCTGGCCCTGTGCTCCCTCTGGCCCGTTCTGCCATGGAGCTCAGCAGTCTGGCTCTCGTTATTTTGTACAGACAGCAGCACCAAGCCTTCCTCAGCCAACTGGTTAATGCCAGCTAAGCAAAGCCTTCTGAGGGTAGGGGTCCTGCAGCTGCCTTGGTTGACACCAGGGAGGCTCCACTGGAAGGCAGAATATGTAACACTTCATTCTTCACGTGAGATGCTGACAAAAGAAAAAAATATGAAGATTTCATTGCTTCTGAATGCAAAACCGCCTAGAATGGGAATGGATATGGCTGTGTACCAGTGATGATGTGTGTGTGTTTTCTTTTAATTTACTATGTTTCTCTGGGGTGCTTGCTCTGTTTGTCGGTAGTAGATAAGGAAAATTACACAGAAGGATCATTGCATTTATTTTTCTAACCTTAAAAATAAATTTTCAAACTTTTTTCACTTGATGACTCAAACATCCTACAAATAATTGCTTTAAATAAATATGTATTTATGCTATTAGCATTGTCTTAATTGTTATTTTTGTCTCTGGAAATACATATGGTTATTTTTCTGGTGTCTCAAGTGGAGTAAATGTCTTGCCAGCCTATTTAATGTGCTAAAGTATGTGAGAAAGTATGCCCTGTGGCCTGAAACATCATTTATGTATTTGCCAGTTGCCTCAGTGTTTTAATTTCTCTTTGTATGCATTGCATTTGGTTAGGTTGAATTTATTATTGATTTCAAGTGTTTGCAAATAATCTACTGACAGACCGTTTGCTTGTGTCTCCTTTGAGCCAGCATTTTACCCTCATTAGTCTATGGATGTGTTCTTTTGAATGTTAGCCAAATGCGTTCATAAAACCGGTAAAATTAATAGAGGAGCTGTGTGACCTGTTATTTGTAAACAACATTATGAAACTGCCTTTCAGGGTTTGACTCTATGCTACTCTGCATTTATTTTTTCCCTGCAAGTTTTCGGGTTTTATTCTCTTGGGGTTTATGAGCTTCCCATCATACACAGCCATTTGCTCAGCTGTTTTAATTGCCTTTTTTTTTTTTTTGTACATTTGCATTTGATTTGATTTTTAAAGCTACTAGGTAAACAACAGCAGTAGTATTTACCAGTTCTCTAATTCTGTAGTTTCAAATCATGGCTTGCAAGCTGCTGAGAGACACAGAACTGTTTCTGTAGAGATCTATGGGGTTAAAAAAAAAAAAAGAGAAGGAAGTCTGTTGTCATTCAGTTCAAATTCACTGTATGAGATATCTTTATTGGCCCACAAATTTAAAGAAAGGAAGTCTGTTGTCAATCAGTTCAAATTCACTGTACAAGGTATCTTTATTGGTCCACAAATTTAAAGAGTTAAAAAACCTGGGTCTAATTATATTGTAAACTTCTTAAGGATGTGATGATATCTATTTTTATGACTTACTGCTTTGTGGGTGTAAATATCATTATGCAAGTAATAGTCCTTGTTTTCACAGAAGGTAATTCATACCAACATTAAATTTTGGCATCACTTTTGTTACGTTGTGTAGATATTTATGAAAATACCTCTTCTCTTACAGGAGATTGTGAAGGGTATTTTCTTTGACTGAACACAGATCTGGTTGAGCTTTAATTGCACAAAGAATAATCTATAGAGAAGTGGTTGCATTCCCTTAGTTTGTGTTTATCAGGTCTGTCACACAGGAAGCCTGCTCAACTGATTTTTCTTTTTTTGGGGGGGTCTTATGCAGTACTGGTGTTGTTTTTAGCGTCTGTTTATATGGCAACACTGCATTTGAGTAAATCCAAATTCTTGCATCTTAAAATGCAAAGAATTTTTTTATGTAATGTTACTACACTTCTGTTCTCTCCTCTGCTTGAGGTGGCTACCTTAGGAGGGGTTAGGTAGAGGGGGTGCGAGGGGTGGGAAGTTAAACAGGCTCTAGCAGTTTACGCATTCCAGGCAACCATAGATCTGCTCTCTTTGAGGCCAGGAATATTTTCCTTTTCACTATCACTCTTGCAGATCTGGGGTATTTGGGCACACTGCCAATAAAAATAAATGGCAATGTGTTAATCTCTTAGATTGAAATGTAATAAACCATATTTTACCATTTTGTGTGTGTGCATAAGAATAAAAGTTTAATAACACTTTGTAATTAGAATATGACATTTTTGGAAATACTGAAAGTTATGACTATTGCTGTACTTTCAAGAGTTGCCTATAAAAGGACAAAGTAAATTTGACTCCTTCCTTCTTGCTAGTTTATTCCAAAAGGAAAGCTGCATAATGAAAATGTTTTTGCTAACTAGATTTTCTGTTTTCACCATAACCTTTGGCTCAAGGAGCTTATGATGAGTCCCTCTTTCTAATTTCCATGTAATGTGTGTATATACATGCATTTTCTTTGTTTCATTTGTTTTGTGATGGGTTTAATCTGTTTTGTAGTCTTTCATTTGATCATTCTGGTTTCCAGCACTCACATTTCAGAGTTTTGATGAAATCAGATACACAAAGCTATTCGCCGCCTTGTCTTTTTTTTTTTTTTTTTTCAGTATTGGAAATTATTTCCTGCAGCCTGCACTAAAATACAGATTAAACAGGCAGGCAGATGAATAATGATTTCTTCCAAGTTCTGCATAATATAATGAACAGACCTTCTGTTTATTAGTATTTATTATCAATATTTGTATACATGCGATTTCCTTCCCTGAAGCTTGCTTTCTTGGGTTTCTTAAAGCTGTATGTGCCATTATTGGTTTATCCCAAGTGGTGCAGTAATACCGCTTTGTCACTCCAGCAGCTTGCTTTGTCACTAGGACTTGACGTGGCTCAAATTCTTCATGTTTCTGCTTTCTGAATAAAATGTGTTGCCCTCCAGAAATATTAACATATAATTATGACACACACACAAAAAAGACAGTCCCACTGAGATAACAGCTGTTACCTTCAGTCTTAAAACCATCCTAGCACATACAGTGCAAAAGGTAATTCAGACTATACAGTTGGGGTTTTTTGCCAGGGCAGCTAATTGCTTAAAACTTTCTTGCATAGCTGTGACAGCCATCTGATCTGCATTGAGAGGCATTAAACTGCTTTCAGAAAAGCTGTAGGTTTCTTCAGCTAGACTGTCCGCAACTTGGATAGACATGGTAATATCTCTCCTGACTGCATTTTTAGGAAAAATGTACTGCTCTCATCCTGTAGTGACCTGGATCTAAATCCAGAGGTTTTTTGGGCTTCATGTCAGGCAAGATCAGACTGTTGAGTTTAACCTAAATGGAAGTTAACAGAAATGTTGCCTCATTATTTCTGTGCTTTTATGACAGACACTCAAAATTGTTTGTATACTGGCTATGGCTCATGCTGATTATGTTGTTAATAATTTTTGTCTCTCTCATGTGTACTAGCTGGGTGCTTTAGAAGCCAACATTTTTGAATATAGATAGGTGAGTAAGTGGCTTGTTTTTCAGAAGCCTTAGGTAGGTACAGCCCAGTTGAAATCAGAGGAATTGATGGCTCCTTAGTGCCTCGATAAGTAATTAGCCTTAATACAGAAGTGCATCAGCATTCTGACAACAGAAGGTCACCTCCCTCTTTTTTCCCTAAGTTAAATAAAGTGGTATTTAAAAAAATATTTAAAAAAAAAGACTTACCAAGCGACTACTACAAGTCTTTGTACAGGTGCAAGTTTTTTTCCCCCATCTGTGTATGTTTCTTGAAAGGGCAGAATTTGGCCCTGACCCTCAGCAGCAGCTTCTCACATGTAGTATATGGGTGACTGTCCAGGTGGTGTGTGGTTTGTATTGAGGTTAGAGGATCTCTGTTGTGAACTGGTACCAGGTTTGTTTGCCATGTGTGCTTAATTTTATTTAATGTGACGTTTGATGCAGTGGGAAGATGCACTGTTCTTGTAGTAGTGATTTGGTTTACTGTTTATTACAAATATTTCCTGACAGAAAAAAACACGAAAATTTTTGTGGTTGAAACAGTAGAGACTGGGGATCTTGTTCTTCTTTAAACAAACAGAAACACTAAAAAAAAAAATATGAGAGGTATAGTGACCTAATGCAAAAACAAAGGGAGGGCTCAAATGCTTTACATATTAATTATGTGTATAAATTATCTAGGAATTAGTAGTGTCAAATGATGAACCGTACTATGTAAGAATTACAGGCAGATTGCACTGGCTTGGAGGTTCCTTTTGTCTTCTCTGCTCTGTATCTTAGAAATATCATCAAGCTGGTTGAGAACTTAGTGGAAGGTATTTATTAAAAGAAATTTGATGAGACTAACAAACTGGGATTTACTGTACCTGTTCATAGAGAAATTTAGGACCTGTAAAACAGTAGCTTGGACTTCTCATTTTTTTCTGTTTCTATTTAGGTTGAGAGTGTCAGCCTTCCTAGCATACTGTAGGCTGTTTAAATATTGACAACTAATTTCAAGCCACAGAAACTATGAAATTAAAATTCAGACATACATTTAAAGTTTTGATAATCATCTTTTTCTGTGCTAGTAACAAGTCTTTGGCAGCCAAAATCAATATAACAGATTTGCATTGTTGACCTAGCAAAACAGTTGGGTTAATTGTTCAACACTATAGGTGCTATTTAATAGCTTTCTTTAGAATTATTATTCAGTACTTACCTTTTCTATTAACAAAATTTCTTAGAAATCTTAATTATGAGTCTGGCTGGTGCAGTAAGAAACTCCAGTGAACAGTGCCACAGGGACATGCAGCTTGTGATGGAAAGAGACTGCTTTAGTACTTACCTTGTCTTGTCAACTGCAGCCGATCAATGACTAATAACTGCATTGTGTGTAGTTGTACCAGTATCTGTGTATTTTTATGAGATTGGATTCAAATACGGAGAAACCCCACCTTCCCAGAATATGTGAAAACATAAAGATACTTTGTGGTAAACTACTGTTTCAAGAGACCTTTGATAAAGTAAACGGTAATAACCTAGAGAAAGCAGTGCGAGCTGGTCCTTGCAGAAGGAATCCTCACCTAGCTGGCAGGTTTTTGTTGGTCTTTTACAATTATTGTTTCAAAAAGGTTTCTCTCACCATTGGTTTCACAGTTCTTGAACCTGATAGTTTCAAAGCCTATTCTTGGCTAGCCTGCTTCCTGTGAAAAGTGGTGTTTGGTGAGGTGTTCGTGTGCGCCACATCATGCTGGTGAGAAACAAATAGGGTTTTGATCCTGCAGGTCTTGTTTAGTTAATTAGATTTTATGTTCCTTTTGGGGAGAGGGAACAAGAGAGAGAGAACCAAACAGCTGTGCTGATATGGCGTGGTTTTATTTGAGAGAGGCACTCATGCCAGCTTTCCCCCAGATTTGATCTTCTCCCTGGTTCTTGTCAGTGGTAAGTCTGATTGAAGCTGGTAGCAGAACAGTAGCTTAAAGAGGTAGTGATCTCTTGGAAGGTAAGCATTTACACAGCACTGGTTGTCAGCCTTTAACTGAGAATTGGCTTTTCTGAAAGAGGAAATTGGTTCTGCAAGTGTTATAAATTGCTACTGTAAAAAAATGTAAAAAAAAATTTAAACCTGTAAAAAAAATGCCATGAAAGCAAACCAGAACAGAACAAAACAACACAAACAAAAAAACCAACCCCCAACATCCCTCACCAAACCAAAATTAAGCAGGTGACAGACTTGTTAACTGAGCACTGAGGGTTTTCTTAGGACATAGGTGCTTACATTTTGAATTGATTCTCAATTGTCAACTTGTGTGTGGGAGGTAAAGTGAACTTTTCATGAGAAACATTCTCATAGGAACAGTTGCTATTTGTGGTTCTTCTGGTACACTTAGGTGTATGTTTGGGGAGAAGGGAAATGACATATTAGTGTTTTCAAATTTTCTAAATAAAAGAATCGCCTCACTTCTCTTAAGCAGTGCAATTTTAGATCATACCCATTTTTTTGGCTGCTGGAAAGATGTACTTAATTCTCTAGTAAATAAAGTTTTCTTACTTTAACAAAGTGTAGTTTTGACATTGTAATTGCAAGCATTTTAATTAAAATGCTGATAATAAAAAGAGTATTTATATAAGGAGCTGATTATGCCAGATGATATAAGATCGACATTAGGCCAAAATTTTGATGATGTCCATCAGGCTTCCTCCCATAGACACGTATGTCTTTATTCCAGTTGTTTCTATAGTAGTTTGCAGATCATTTTGGCTGTTTCATGATTGCCAATACTGTATAGGTTAACATTGATCTAAAAAGGAGCTGTGTTTAGAGCCAAGAACTGATCTTTCTGGTCAGTTACAAATGTTTTTTTTCCTCCTCTAACTTATTTCAGTGTAGAATTTAACATAATAAAGCCATTTCCCCCTTTATATCTAGCATTTCAGTTCTTAAACGTTAGAACCAAAGTGCTTTTAGCTGCATTTTGATGAATAGAGGTGTTCAAGGCCAGGGTGGATGGGGCTCTGAGCAACCTGGTCTAGTGGAAGGTGTCCCTGCCCATGGCAGGGGTTTGGAACTGGATGATCTTTAAGGTGCCTTCCAACCCAAGCCATTTTATGGTTCTGTGAATATGTTTGAGTTGTAAAGAGTTTAACCAAAAAAGAACCCAAAAGGGAGACTTCTTCCAAATGTATTCATATACTTAATATTTCTGTTAAATATGTATCTTTTTAATAGGCCAGACATTTCCTTCATACAGGATGTGGCTGTAGGTATTCAATATTTATGTCTGTGCTTAATTGCATACACAACAGTTTCACAGGAGTAAACAGCAGCACTTGTGGACAGAAAGTTGTGTGTGTGTATGTTTAGGACTTGAGCTTAATTACTAGTTTATAATTTCTAAGAATTTCCTGTGTGGAGTAGAAATGGTTTAAAATCCATCATACTTCTACTTTGTAAGTAAGAGCTTTCAATGGGCAGTGAACACCTCCTTTCTGGGCTTTCTGGTTCATCTTTGTGGTTCATGTTTGATCTTTGTGTACCTCCAGCTCCCTCTCAGCGAAGGCTGGACGGAGGAGTATTTGACTGCTGCTCTCAGTGCTCCTGAGGAAGAACAAGTCTGTGAGGCTTCCATGTAAATAACACAGAATTTAGTAATGAGAAAGTTAGCAACTCTGATAATTGCTCATGAGGCATACCTATGTAGAATTGTGCTTTGAAAGTTTCTTTCCAGTTATCTTCATATCTCCTGTCTGAATTTTATATCCACCAGCAATGCAGACTCATTCTGCAACTAAAACCAAAAAGTGTATATTCCAAACATTGTCTAGTCATGGTTACTTCCTCATGTTATAGTCCTTAGTGAAGTTAATGCTGCCTTCTGAGATGAAGGAGGCCCATCACCAAAGAAATTGAATAAGTTACAGTGGTATTCAAAGGACAGAGTGAAAAAACAGGTGTGGGGGTTGCAGCTGAAGCTGCAGTCACATGAGGGAAACTGTTGTAAGTATGCAACCTGCTTCATAATGTAGAAAAAAGGGAACCTGTGGAGTTCCCAGACAGTGTATAGGCAGAGTTTGAGTGGTTTATACATTCTTGAGGTGCTTTTTATCTCTTGCATTAAACACAGGGTTTTTGAAAGGCTTTCTGCCTAAGGTAGGCACTAGCTTTTATCTACCCAGCCATTTTGAGAAACAATGTGGATGTTTTTCATACTGTTGAAATGCGTGTTTTGCCATGTTTTGCAGAGCTGCTGTGATGTCAGGCTGTGGGGCTGCGTGTGCCCTGTGTCCCCACTGCCTAGCATCCTGCCCTGGCAGGGCCATCACAGGCCACTGCTCAGTGCCATGGCCGGCTCCTGCGCGTGTTGCTGCTCACAAAGTCTCCAGGGTAAAGCATCCTCTGGGACAGTGTAACACATTTGGTGGAGCCACCGTGCCTCTCCCTGGAGAACATGAGAGAGAAGACTCTGCCACGGGTGTTCACTGTGGCAACACACATCTGTCGGGAGATGTTCTGGGAAGCCAGGGAGGAAAGTAACTGCAACAGGATGGGGCAGCAGGGGTAGTAGGGGCTGCAGGATGTGTCCTCCTCCTGTTCATTTCCTGCACACTGGCAAGGGCTGTCTGGCGGCTCCAGCTATTGTTTGATGCAATTAGTTTTTATTGACTAAGATGACCTTAATAGATTTCATTTATGTACCTTGGTTTTATGGCAGTTTAGTCCTCTAAATACCCACGAGGCTCACAAAATAACAAAAATACTATTAATTAGAAGCTAAAGGGAGTGTAAGCTTTAACATAATCATACTTTGCTCATTCTTTAATATATGTATGTATTTAAAAGTACGCTTTCAGTCTTCCAGTGGAAAAACATCTTTGAAAATCATTTTCAAATCTGTAAAAGCAAACATAAGAATTACAACTGATTTAACCTCTGAAACTATTCTACCCCGCTTGTTTGAAATTAAGCAGGTTTCACATTAATGGTATCTCTCAAAATGGGTGTGAAGAGAGAGAGGAGAAATGGCAATAGCTAAAGGAAAGGTCTTAGAGCAAAAGCCTGATGCGTAGTAGGGTATTTTTTTGCCATTTGCGCAATCAGCAACAAAATAAAGACAGTACATTGGACTAGAAGCTGCAGTCTGCTACTGTGAAATGGAAATTTATCTGGTATATTGTACTTTTAAAAATACATTGTTTGTTTTTCTGCTAATGAGTGCATGCCGGATTATTGTTTACTAGTTTTCATTCTAGTCCAAATCAGAGTTGAAGTTGGCAGAACATAAAGGAAATTTCAAGACAGCTCAACATCATTGTCCGGAGCTTCATTTCCTGTGTATTTTTTAACTTCAAAGTTATGCTAGATCGAGGAACATTAGGCATATTAGTCACCAGCACAATTTAGTTCAAATAACTAATATTTATATGGATTCCTCCCTTTTAAGAATTGATTAAAATCTTAGTATTACTGCCTTTAAAATTAAAAATCCAATTATCTATTAAAAATAGAGCTGTTTAGAGGACTCCTGTGACTAGGAAATGAATGTAAAGCACCATGCTTTTTCCTTGTGAAGTGGCTTGACTGGCTGTGGTGCTGTGCAGTGTTATGTTACTTAGGTGTTTTGCTCTGCTGCCACGTGTAGCCATTTCACTGCACTGCCTGAATTTAAGAGTAGAAAAGGTTGAGAGGAAAAAGAAACTGAAATAATCCATTTGTGTGCCCTGGGTGCATTGACAGCTACAGTTGGAGTGACTTCTGCCTGATTTCAGCACTTGCCAGCAGAAACCAGAGTTTGTATGGTGAAAACTAAATGGCAGGTCAGTCCACAAACTTTCCTTGGGCAGCACGAATGAGCTTGGGGCTCTTGAGTTGGTGTGCATCATTTGTCTAAGCATTGTTGAGGTTTTCCTGAGAAACAAAATCTGTGGTTTGCATTCATAAAATCATAGAATATCTCAAGTTGGAAGGAGCCCATAAGTCTAACTCTCTGCTCCTCATAGGACTACCTAAAACTAAACCATAGGACTAAGAGTGTTGTCCAGGCTTCGTGCTGTGACCGTTTTCCTTGGGGAGCCTGTTCCAGTGCCCAACCACACTCCGGGTGAAGAGCCTTTTCCTGCTGTGCAATTTGGCATTTTCTGTCTGTCCATCTCTCCCAGAATAGAACACTTGGCTATGTTAAACAACATCAGCCACATTTGACAGTGTTAATGTGCACAAAGATAGGGGATTCCTACAGGTGTTGTAAGGATTAGCGGCTGGGGGGAGTGAAGGAGACACAAGTCATGCCACTCCATCACAAAATGGGAAGAGTGTAACTCATAGTTCTTTCCATGGAGCAGCAACCGACTTCCCAGTTGGGTATGTGCCCCTGACTGGGCAGGCAGGACGTGCCATGATCGTCTGGATGACAGCAGGAGATGGAGAGGCTCCTCAGCAGACATGGTGCATGAAAGTGTCAAAACCCAGATTCCTTTAGTTCTTCTGCTTACAGAACAACATATTTATTCTTTTAGTGGGCTGCAGTCTGGTATGAACTTAATTCAAATGCCTGTTTGCAGAAGGGGCATGAACCCACTGTTTTTAAAATATGCTTTTGAGTGTAATTGTGAAATGCAGATAAAGTTATAAATCCATCAGCAAACTGACTATTTTAAACCCAGCTAGTCATGCTTCCAGAGATTAGATTTTTACAAATGTGATATTTTTAGATGGATGAAAGTGAGCATATACCACATACTGGAGGTATGAAGCAGCTTTGTCAGCTCATAAGTTTAAAGCCTTCTGTTTACAATATGATGTTTTGAAATCTAATGGTGTACAGTATTTGTCAAGTGTTATATTGTTACAGAAGCTTAGTACAGTTCTAAATGTGTACAGAATTGCAGAATCATCATAGAAATGTATTGTTTATCAAGTAACTAGAGAATTTATAATGATAATTAAGACTTCTTGCAGAGTTAATTTCTGTAACAGTTGCATGAGGACTTTTTGGTACTATGCTGTGTACAAAAGCATGTATAAATTTCTTAGAGGTATTGGTGTGTGATGGGCAGTACATAAAACACTACTTTATTTTTAGACCACATTTTCACAGTAACCTGCAATAGCAATGTGGATTTTGTTAACATTTTAATTCAGTTTATTTTTGATTGTGGCCCAGCTGGTATTTCAAACTGCCTACCTTTGTCAGTAAGTGCATTTTTTGAAATTAGTTGTGATATGGTTCTCATCCAGGCTGGTCCTAAGAGGGGAAGCTGCACCCAGAACATCAAAGAGCATCACCAGCCACTCAGAAGATGTGATTATCCTGCTCTATTCAGCACTGGTGTGGCCTCACCTTGAGCACTGGGCCCCACAATTTAACAAGGATGTGAAGGTCCTTGAATGCATCCAGAGGAGGGAACCAAATGTGGTGAAAAGTACTGGAAGGCATGTCCTATGAGGAGTGATTGAGAACTTTGGGCTTTTCTCCTCCTTGGAGAGAAGGAGGTTGAGGAGTGACCTCATACCTCAACGGCTTCCTGAGAAAGGGAAGTGGAGAGGGTGGTGCTGATCTCTTCCCTCGGGAATCCAGTGACAGGACTCTGGGGAATGTCTCAGAGCTGCACCACGAAAGGTTTAGACTGGTCATTAGGAAGCACTTCTTTACCAAGAGGGTGGTCAGACACAGGCTTCGTGGAGTAGTGATTGACACTCCAGGCGTGACACTGCTTAAGAGGCATTTGGACAGTGCCCTTACAATATACTTTAACTTTTGGTCAGCCCTGAATTGGTCAGGTGGTTGGACTAGTGACAGCAGTAGGTCCCTTCCAACTGAAATTATTCTAGTCTAGTGTAGTCTGTTCTTTAGTTGTGGAACTCCTGTTATTTTTGCTACTAGACTTATAGAGCTTAGTTTCTCACAGATAGGTTGAAGATGTATCCTTTAACCATGCAAAACAGAAGAAAATACACAAGTACCCTGGTGCTCCTTTACATGCAACTTTATAGAAAGCCTGCTTTGAGTGTGAGTTCAGGTATTTTGAAATGTCCACTCTTGGCAATCAAGTCAGAGTTTGTTATGGTCTATTATTGATATTGTTTTCTAGGCATAAAGAAGCTTATCCTCCAGTAACTATGAAAGTGTGAAACACAGTGCAGTAGCCTAGTGTATAGCCTGTGTAGGTGGAGCTCTTCCGCTAGAGGTGCTGCCATGTTTGGGTTTTTCTTTTTTTTTTTTTTTTGAATCAGTTGTAACCTGTTTAAAGCTTAGTCTGTTTACCTATCCCCTTGCTGTAAGCCAGCAAGTATCAAGTAGTTTGAATGGTGTTACCTTAGATTATAAAACACTTCCATAGTAATGAGGTGCTTATTCTTAGCAGTGGTTATAGATAATCTGATAGACATAAATATGACTTTATGGGAAACAGGGAGAAAGGTATTGTGAAATGACAGTAGAGTGGACGACTGAGCAGCTGTTTCTGTTTCGTTCTGAAAGCATGCAGATTTTCTATCAAAGAATTTGCCAAGCTCTTATTCTGGAGGCAAAAGTTTATATTGGTAACTGGAAGAGAGCTAAAGAGAAAAATTGGTTGTTCAGGATTAAGTTCACTGTCTACAATGATGATTTTTCTTGGACTGACATGTCCAGGGTGTGACCAGTGCTTGCTTTTGTTTTCTCATTATGCTCAGTTTTAATTACCTGTATTTAGAATAAAATCCCCTAAAACTGCAAAAGCATTTACATTACTTTGCACCCACAGTGAGTGAGTTCCTCTTGCTAGGTACAGCTGTGAAGAAATGGTGCTTTAAGGGAGGGACCGCACTGTGTGGTTGGATAGGATGAGGTATGTGGATGGAATGGTTAAAACTTGAAAGCCTTCCTTCACCTGCTTTTGCTCTATCCATTTTCCTGAGAAAATACTAACAAGTGCTGAAGTCATGAGTGCTGCGTGGCCCTGAACTCCCAATGCACAAAGAAAATATCAAACATGCTCTTTTCTTTTTTTAAATGAAAGGAAGCCACTGGAGTTGGAATTTGTTGTGAGTGAGGACTAATCTGACAATACGTACTAGATTTTAAGTGAAAGCAAACTAGTTATTAAACCCATCAACTGTTGTTTTTCAGTCTGTTTTCCATGTCCTGCCGTGGAGAGGACACTAACAGAATGAGGAGGGATCAAGAAACTATTTTAATCAAACATTAAACACTCTTGAGAGAGGTACGGCTGGGGGTGCTGTGCTCAGAAAGTGATACAGACACTCTTCTGAAATAAGTAAAATTATTTTCCCCTCCTTTTTCTTCATGAGTGCTCATCCCATCCTCCACATCATGTTTGTTAGGCTGAAGATTTTGAAAAGATAACATTTGCTTTCTCTCCATATCAAGATCTCAATCCTATTTGCGTTGACATTTTAGCTTTATGAGCGAGAATGCATTATGTAAAGTTTCCATTAGCCTGCAAAATATTAAATTAAGTGTTGAAAACATGAGTTGTTTGTGGTGAGTGAAGCAGAGCAAGCCGTGGAGATGATTTGTCCTTGTCAAAATTAGATAAAGTTGTTGGCTTGTTTTTTTTTTTTTAAAGTTTAAGAGAGAATGTAGCCTACGACTCACTTTCTTTCCCTTTTCTTTACCTTTGTTCAGAAAATGAAATACACGGAACAAAGGCCAAATTCTTAATAATACAAATGAAAGCATAACTATAATTTGTAGTTGGAAATACTGTGAGGAGCATATGTGGCTGTACATTCCTTTGGCAAGATGTTATTCACATTCTCCTTGAACATATAATTATGTATCATTGCTTAATAAGGAGAGAACTTCTTTGTCAAACATTTCTCTGTAGCATTAAGATTTCAAACTGCATGTTGTAATAGAATGTTTTGGAAGATACCAAAAGATTCAACTGCTGTATTTTTTTTTTCTGATGGGAGATAACATTGCTGCAGCATTAATTGTATAATTGGATAAAAGTGTAATATTCTATAGTGTATTTGTGCATAAGTAGTGCAGGAATATAAATAAAATCTGTCTTGACATGCACTCCTGGTAACATTCTTCCAGTTTATTTACAAAATGAAAGAATATCTGTCTTTGGTAGAAAATTCTGTGTTTAAAGCAGTGTCTCACTATCCTTTGAAGTGTTAAGTCATCCTGGGTTTCATTTTTTTTGGCACAAGGGTAGTGGCTGTTTAAGAAGCCAACAACATTAGCTTGCACAGGAGCATTCCTGCCTTATTTTTGTTTCTAGGTCTGTTTCCTGTGTTGGGGGAAGGGGAGTGAGAGCACAGCTGCTCCCAAAGTTCAAGATGAAGCTGCTTCTTTAGTGTGTTTTAAGCCTTGGTCACAGTTCTTTACTGGAAGTCTTTAAATGAGCTTTAGTCTGATCTTCAATTGCGCTTTATGGGCATGAAATCTCCCTCGTTTCCCCCCTCTCTTCCCTGATCCTCCATCCCAGTCCCCAGCAACACAATCCACTCAATAATAAAACAAAACTCCTAATTATCTGCAACATAAATGTCCAGGAGGACCCTCATAAGGAGTGCATTTCAATGAGGGATTGATCAATATTTATTCGAGATCTATTTGGTTTTCACATTTTTAAAGTGTTGATGCAAGCCAGCACAAAAGATTGGCTACTTTGGGTACCAGGGCTGAACTATTTGAACCTTTATTTCTCAGAGAAGCTGAAACATCACAGTGGAGGGGAGATGAATTTTCTGCCTGGTTATTTATGGTACTTCCAGTAATTCAGATGCAAAAATAACAGCCTATTCCTCTCTTGCACTTATACATATTTTAAACAAAGCCTTATATTTGAATTTTGGCATTCACATTCCTTGAGCAGAAACACTTCTAGTTTTTCATAGTTGTACAGACAAATTAAGGCACCTTTCTTCTGTTTGTCCAGTTAACATTTTTACTGGTCCGTGTTGCAATCAGGTATGTGTAAAAGGAGTAAACTAAACCTGCAGTGGGAAGAATGTTGGTGTTGCAGTTATTCTATTTCATGCCCTGGTAGGACTTTATGTAAGGTACCTTTGCTTACATAGACTAAAATGTTTGGGTGAGAAGGAAAACCACGTATTGTTGGTTGTATTTGATTTTCCTGTTTGAGAGCAGCTTGATGGTTGGATAGGAGGGTGTGTTTTGTTTGAAATGCAGAATGGTGTGAAAAAAAATGTTGCCTCTCAGAGGTATATAGTTTGGGGCAGCAGGTGCTTAGATGGAAGTCCAGTCTTCAGCATAACTGTTTCAAAGTCTGAAGATAATTTAATCCAAACAGAAATGACAAAAGAGTTAATGTTGGACACTATTGATTTGTAAAAGTCTTGGTGTATCAGGAGGACAGCAGAAACCTGGCTGAGCACCAGTGTTGTAGACCAGATAACTGAGATAGTTACAAGCCTGGATTCTGATCCAGGTGAAATGATGGAATAACTCATGTAGGGCCTGGTAAATACGGACGGAGGAGAATTACAGAATATTGCTAATCCTTGTTAGCATGAGTTTCTTTAAAATAGGCCTTGTAAGACTACTACCCTTGCCGTGTTTTTGAGCTGCTTATACAGTGGGCTGTTGACAAAGAATTAGTGTGAAAATACACATTCAGACTTCTGTAAGGTTATTCCCTTGGCACTATTTGGCATTTTCATGAAGAATCAAGAATGACGCACAATGAGGGCACACAGTAGCTGAACCAGACCTAAAGGAAGATTAACACACTTATATTTGAGGTCCTTGAGTATCTTTGTGTACCAGTGGGTTGCCAGTCCTCCACACCTGATCATTTTTATCTATGTGAAATCGTATTTTTATCATGTAGAAATAATCACTTAAAAAGTTTATAGAGCAGTCAAACATTGAGAAAATAATAATGACTAGAGCAAATTGCTGAGTGATTATGCTTGTAAAACTGGTGAAGATAAGATTTCTTGCTTTGACGTAGCAAATGAAACGTTGTGTAGAAAGGGACAAAGACATAGGGCTTCTTTTGGAGCAGTAGACTCCTTCCTTTGTAAAACATGCATGGCTTGAAGGGCTGACATGATCTCTGGGTACACAAGCTAGAAAGGGTGGGAATGGGAAGGGACATAACTCTCTAGCACTGAGAGGTCTACAGCTGGATTGTTTTCCCCGCTTCTAGTGTCTGCAAGGAACGAAGAAAATAGATGAAGGTTCAAAGAAGAGTCGCAAGATTAGAGGGTGGAAACAAGCCTTAAGTAGAAAGTTTCTTTCAGTTTAAGATATTGAGCTTAACCAAAATCTAAAATGTATTCTCTTTGAGCCTTCATAATGTATAAATCCCTGAACTTCTGTGTTTAATTCTAACTGGGAGAAGAATGGAGCCCCTCTATTCTGATTCCAGTTCTGTCATGTCTTGACAGTTTTAAAAGCTTCACAGATTTTATATATAATAAAGGCTTAAGAGTATTCAGTGAAGTAGTTAAATATAATTACCTGATCTTATAGGTGGAGAAACTGGAATAAAGTGACATGCTTTAGTTCTGCTTCTGGATTTTTTTATGGAATACATTTACAGAAATCTCAAAGTCGGGCTATTTTCTAAATGTGTTTTCCATTGAAATGGTTCTGTGAACTT
>JAWWMP010000001.1:98201765-98224558 GCA_035047865.1 Dendrocincla tyrannina
TGTGTTTTCCATTGAAATGGTTCTGTGAACTTTTCAAATTCAGGGTAATGAAATTTTTTAAAAGAGAATTTGCATTTGTTATATGAGTCCTGTTCTTGACAATTTTATTGATACCAGTAGTCCTAAAACATAAATTCAGTGGAAACTAAGATGGAAAATTGGGGAGTTTGGTAATTATCTGATAACTGCAAGAAAGTGAACAGTAGCATAATGAAAAATATATCAAGTACTTGGTTTAATAATGCAGTGACACACATACATATTGATATATGGGCTACTCAGAAAAGTAGAAAAGAGGTGAGACTGGTACAAACTCTAGCATATTATGGCAAAAGACTCTGAAGTCAAGAAATGTGTGATAGAGTGAAACATTGACAATATACTCAAGGAAGAACAAGTAGTCCTCTTTTCAAAATGCATCATTTATCGTGGAATCAGTATATATGTATGTATATATATATATGTTATTTCTGTGAAAATTAAAATATTTTTTCTGTAGTAAGAAGTGCCATATGCTGATGCTAGAGAAAAGCTTTAGTGCCATTTCTTACCATTAAAATATATATTAAAGAAGTAATACAACCCCTACATTATTATGGTAGATTTTGCATAAATGTTCATTATGCACTGTCTTTTCCTATGTTAGTAGCAAGAGGCAAATAGCAAACTGAATAATGAGTGCAATACACAATATAGTGTTTTCAAACAAAGTGCTTATGGGTATGTAAAGCAGGCAAAACATAAGTGCAATACAAAAATGTGGAGAAGATAAAAAAAAGACTGAAACCAAAGGAACAAGACATATAAATAGGATCTAAAAGTTCATATGTAAGCAGTTTTCATATTAATACATAAATACATATTTGGCTAAACAGAGTTTCACTAATCCTTCTCAATTTGAATTTTCTCAAGGATAGCTGCGTGCTTGCTATCCTATGTCAAATGAATTATTTCTCAGGTATAAACTTGTCAGCAGTTGTTCCAAGGTTCCAGTCTGCTTCCACCCTCATGATATGGTGGGGTGTGGTCCTTCAAAACTTGGCTACTCTATACCTGGGAAGGGTGATTCAACTCTAATTAGGTCAGTCTTTTAATGTCAAAACCCTCCAGCCTTCCATTGTCCCAACAGATGCATGACAGAAAATTAAACCCACAAATCTCAGTGCTGTGTGTGTATACATCAACTCTTGGAACTTCAGTGTTGTGAGAGCTGTAGAACCAGAATTGTTTATCCTACCGACAAACAAGTAACACCAGGTCCTGCTGAGGAAAAATGTTCCAAGTGAATTACAGTTTTGCAAATTATAAGAATATTGAGATCACATGTTTATAGAAAGTGTTGGGCAGATGATCCGAGTTAGCGCTGAAGGGTTCAGCCCTGCAGCCTGACACAGAAGTTGTGGCGGATTAAACCTGAACTAGCTTGGCTACCGCGTTAGAATTGTGTCGTTGCTCAGAGCCTTTCTCAGTTATTCCAGGGGAAACAAGGCTCCCTTTTCTAGCCATTGTTGCTTTAAAAACAAATGCAAAGTATGAACTGTACAGTAGTGTTGTCTAATGTGATCAACAGGGAAAATTTTCCTTGCGTGTGTATTCATGTATAGGTGGTGGATGATTGTGTGTGTTCCTTAGGACTTGAGTGAATTTTTCTCTAAATGTTGTATATATTGTGCACTTGTCACAGCAGTCAGTGTTCATTAGTGTTACAGGTGATAGAGGTGGAATGTATAAATACATTTGTGGCCATCTATTGTAAAGTCTGTTCTAAAATGACATATTTAGTTGTGTAATACTTCTTCCCCTCAGGAGTATTTTTTTACACCTGAACAATATAAGCAAAAAAAAATACAGACTTTTAAATTGAATGATACCAGGAAGCTTCCCTTGAGTCTGTATCATTATTTGAAGGGAAGGGAAAGAAAAAAAAAAAGAGAAATGAGTCAGTTTTTTCTCCTCCCTTTCTTTTTATGTTCTCAGACCACAGCAGTGTCTTGGGTGTAGAGAATAGGTTTGGTGGTGTATTTTGAAACAAAGCTTCTCGCATACAGGTATATTTTAATGTTGGCAGTTATGCTCTATCCTACCTCTGTTCAGCACTAACCTGTCTCTTTGAGTCTGCATCCTTCTGTGAGATGTGTACCTGGGGGAAGGGAGAGCGACGTGTCTTATTCTCAACTCTCCTGTGATTTATAGCACTATGTGAAGAAAATGGCAGGACCCAATGATATGGCATCATATGTAATTATTGTCGTCCTTCCTCTTGGTATACCTTCTCTTCCATTTTTCTTCATGGTGTTTCTGGGTCAGAATTTAGGTGTTAATCTAATTCTGCCTTTATCAGCTGTCTGTCCTCATAGATTAAAGGAATCTTATTTTTATCTACATTACATTCATGAAGACCTCTATCCTAAATTTCAAGGTGCTTGGATTATACTACGGTTTTTACAAGAGCACGTAGTGACAGGGCAAGAGGGGAAGGGTTAAAATTGAGAGTAGGTTTAGATTAGATATTAGGAAAAAATTCTTTACTGTGAGGGTGGTGAGGCACTGGAACAGATTGCCCAGAGAAGCTGTGGATGCCCCATCCCTGGAGGTGTTTAAGGCCAGGTGGGATGGAGCTCTGAGCAACCTGGCCTAATGGGAGGTGTCCCTGCCTGTGGTTGACCTTCAAAGTCCCCTTCCAACCCAAAGTATTCTAGGATTTATTATATATTTATTTATTTTGGAGGAGCAGGGACGGGGCCAGGGACTGTAATGCCCTGCCCTCAGCCTTTTTTTAAAATGCAAGTGGGGTTTTTTTAAACCAAATTCAGTCAAACACTGACCATGGGGAATGCTAACCTTCTATCTTGTTATTTTTTTCTTTTATTATTATGAATTGAAATGTAAAGCTGATATTTTAAAATTCAATACTAAAAATGAGACTACAAAAATACTTAATTTTCAATCACGCTAGCAATTTCAGTTTTACCACGTTGATACTTTGCTTGGACCATTTCTGCAATTTTAAGCATGTATGATATTAATTTAAAGGAAATTATTAAAAATGCAATATGCTTTCTAACATATATTTCAACATGACTTGCACTGTACATATTTGTAATTATTTTTGCATTTCTTCCATCCAATTTCTGCAGGATATTTTCCAAAACCCATTTATTTTCCTATGAATTGATGGAAAATGTTTTTCCATCCAATTTTCTAATCAGATATACATACAATTGTTTTACAAGCAAAATGATTTTTCATTTTGTGGTCATTGAACAACTGCTTTGCATTTGTATCAGAAATAATAACAATAATAAAATATTCCTGGCAGAAGAGGTACCACAGACCATCCATCTTTGTACCTTTTCTTAAAACCTATCTGTTTCCATTATGGAAATATATGAGATGCTGTGGAGTCTCTTGGTATGTTTGAGTGATATAGATAAGTGTTCACAAGAAAATAAAAGCTGCCCTGTGATTTCCATGTGTCCCACATGTTAAAATGCATTCCAGAGGGTAATCGATAGTTTTGTGTTACATGTTTTGCTTTCACAGAGCTGTGGATCTTGCTGCCATGGGCAGCACTTTGAATAAACTGTGACTTTTTGTTTGTCTGGTCTTATGCACGCTATTTTCAGTGCCCAGTGGATTGAACAGTGAACCATATGAATTCTGGAGTGGCTTTGGGCCACTCATCCTTGCTGGTTATATAGGTGTTACTATCAGGAATCACTAAGAAAATTATTACTGCTTTTTCACAAATACGTCAACTTCTTCTGGCAGGTGCCCCTGTTAAAGAACACACAGCTAATAAACAAGAGAACTTGCTAAAAAATAACTGTGGCAGTGGCGAAGCATTGCAAGCTTCTGATTGCTGGTTTAGTGTCTCCTAAGTCCAAAATAAAGTATCTCAAATGTATCCTTACTCCAGAATACATCAGTGCTTTACAACTGAATATAAAGTCATATCCTGCAATGTACTGGCTAATTCCTTAAAAAGTTATTTGACCTAATATCATAAGAATCTGTATGATCGTAGCAATGCGTAAAAATTTCATGGTTATGACATGCAAAGCTCATTTTTAAATTTGGAGCTATTGTTACATAACACAGGCCATCAGAACCTGGCTATTACAGAAGCCTGCTCTAGATCCATTCATCCCAAAATGGGGAATAACGTGCCTTACATTCATCCTTGCATAGCAAGAATAATAAGGGCTGACCTGAAGTGCTTTCAGCACTATGGCATCCTCTGAGTGCTGAGGAAAAGTGTCACTGTCAGAACAGGTTTAAGTGCTTATGAAAGCTTGATCTTTCCAATCTTTCAGTTTACCTTTAAAAAGGCCACAGCACGTGGTCGTGTGCACAATATCTGGGAGATCTTTTTGCCATCTTCTAGCAGTCCTTTCGCAAATGAATTTTTGAATGAAGTTGTACTAGCACACCAGAAAAGTGCTTATATGAAGTTGTTTTCCATCTGTGAATAGAGAAATGAGTAGAGTAGAATGCTAGGCACAGTGAAATACTGTGCATGGAAATCGGTGTCAGCCTCTTGGTGAACTATCAGGTGTTGCTTCTTTGCAGGAGCCAGCAGTATTGCCATAATACCGGATGCTCCAGGCTTCCCATGACTTTCAGCCATCCTTCTAGATGCAACAATAAAGGTGAAGGTGCCTCTCTGCTTTAGCTATTATGTTGCATTTGTTCACAGACTACAGGGAGACCAGCTGGTCTAAGGTACTTCGGAAAATGGAGTTCTTTCTGTTATACAAAAACCAACTCTCTTCATTTCTGCTCCATTCTCCTCTCTCCATCCAGTCCTTAACCTCCTCAGGCCTGGTTGCAGGTATAGGAAGATAGATAACCAAGCCTTGGACCTGTTATGCCTCAACTCCATCTTTCAAATCAAGAAAGGAGGAAAAGTTGACCTTACTTCATCAGTCCTTGTTCTGAAGAAAAGGGGCTTGGGTACACTTCGCCATAGCAGGAGGAGCAGAAGTGGTTTGGGAGGCAGGAGGTGCATATGGGTGCAGCTAGCAACTGATCTGAGCTACAGGCAACTGCAAGGCTGGCAAAACAGATGCCTAGTGAGGAATTTGGGAGGCAGCAGGGAGCTCTGCTGCACCTCTGGGTAGCCAGAGTACAGCTGCAGCAGGAAGCAGGGTTACTGCACTCTGAAATGGCTGCTCTGTGTGTTACAGATGCAAAGGAAGAGTTCAAAAAGCAAAGAGGATTAGGATAAAATGGAAGTGCATTCATACAAAAACAGAGGGTAATTTTTAAGTAAGTTGTTTCTGGTCTTTGAATAGTTAGTATTACAAGAGGCAAGTTTGTGATATGCTTAATAGTAAGCACATCTTTGGTGTTATAACAAACCTTTTTGTTTATGTATTGTTTTTTCACTGCTGGTGAGAACTGTGTTGGGGTAGAATAGATACTTGATCTGTTTAGGTAACATCATGCTGTTATGAGCTGCTCCTTCTACCTGACGTGGTCAGTCGGTTACATTTTTGATTAAAATATGTATGCATCACAGTTGCAGTGGGGTTTTCAGTTCTGAGCAGATCAAGGTAAAAACAGGTAATGACTTAGGAAAACCTCGGGAAAAACAGCTCATAATATTTGTGTCTTGGTCTTTGAAAGTTTTATATATATTTTTTTTTCTTTTTTGAACAAAAGAAAAACCTTTCAGCAACAAGATACTCCGAACTTGTATTGGAAATGTTACAGACATTTCCCAAAATTAGCACTCTATAGCAGTGCTACCTTAATTTTCATTTGGATTGGTGTTGACTACTTTAGCCAACTGATGAGAATTAGGAAACCTCTCAGTATCATTGAAACCCCTCATTCATCTTATCCAAAACCAAGATCATTTTATAAAACAAATCTCATTTCTAGTCCAGCCTGATATTACAAAATTTTGAGGCCACCCAGCTTCTCCCAGTTAGTTCTTTATTGTGAAAGATAAATGTAATTCCATGAGAGAGCAGGTATGCAAAGCCAATGGAAGAAGAAAACATTTAGTGCTTAAATAATCACAATGAAAACCTGCATAGTGATGGAAAAGATTTTTGCAGCAGTAACAATGGAGTAATATCTTAATATGTGTCAGGGTAATGTTCACAAACCACTTAAAAATATTTGTATGGGAGTATGTTTTGCAACTGCCAGTGCTGTTCTGTAATCTCAACAGTAATGCAAATACTTGTGTGAGAAATAAAACCAAAAACTCCCGCAGATTTTTTCCCCCAGAGAAGGAGCTGGACTTGTGCCATCAGTGCTGGTCATGGGCTCTGTGCCCCGCATGGCCGGAGCCCCGTGGATATGCAGCGTGTGCTGCCCGAGGTGGCTGTGTGTGGGGACAGGTGTTGCCAGAGGCCAGGATGTCACAGCACCTGCTGTGACTGTCACACAGGGTTGGCTGTTGGGAAACCCGCATGTTTGTCTGGAATGGCAGGGACCGTGCTGGTGACCTTGGGAGTTACAGCCTTCACCAGAATGTTCTGCCATGTGTTTTGTAAATCCTGTTTGAACCTCTACAGAATTGAGTCTACAAACTTGTACAGCACGATATTACCACAACTAAATGATAAATACCTTTTAAAAAAAAAACCCCACAATTTTCAGCAATCTCTACTGGATCTATGTTTCACTAGGGAGGCAGTATTGAGCTTCCCAGTTCCAGTAAGATTGGAGGTGATATACCTTTTTCCTATCTCTTTAAAAGATATAGATTGCATTTTAATAGAAAAAAATAGCAGGATGATTCACATAAACTATTTTCCTACATCTTCTGGGAGGCCATTTACTGATGCTGAATTCTAGTTGTGTGCCAGTTATGTCAGCGTTTTAACTCTATTTTCCCTTCTTTTCTTTTGGTGGGTAATTCAGCAACAAGATACCTCAGTGAAAATAGAACCAAAAAGTCTCAGTGAAAATAGGAATGAAGACACTTCACAGTTATTACAATGGACTTGACTATTGTTAAGACCACAAAAGGCTTGGTTTTTTTAATACTCTCCTTCAATAGTAAGGGCTCTCTGAGGCTGGGCAGTTTTGGTAATACAGTTTTATTTCACAGCTCTACTCGTTCTGTAACGTTTCTCTTGTGCATTAATAGAACAGGTTTGCAGATCTGGAGGAATATATAGACAGTATAATTTTAATCCCTTGATACTCCAGAATTTAATGCCTCTCACTTCCATAGTTAGGAAATTTTTATCCAGAAGAAAAAAATGTTCTTGTGAGCTTCCTGGAAGACAAAACAGAAATAGGCCCAGTAGCAATTCTCTGAAGTGAATCCAAGAATGTTTCTGGTACAAGTCACTAATAATAGACATCTTAGAAGAATTTAGGAAAAATAGTTTTATTGACCAATGCTAAATAAATCCCAGGAGACCTCTGATAGCAGAAACTGCCTGACTAGGCTTGGCAATTAATTGTTCTACACCTAATGTAAGGAATTAATTAAATTTTGATATCATTATATTGTCAAGGGATATCAAATCAGTGATCAAAGTGTGCAAGTGACTTTTTAAAATTAAATCAATAGTCCCCCTTCAGAGATAAAGTTCAGAGTATAATTTATCCACATGTACTGTTTTATTCCAATTAGAAGGTTAATTAGAACATTTTCTTCAGATAATATAGCCAGCTCCTTTTCCTTGTAGATACTGCACCATCTAAACATTTAGTTGCTTGTCCTCACAAATTTACTCAACATGCCTCATGTATGTAACAAGGCTGTTTTGCTGTTGTGGAGAAGCATTAATTGTCTTCAAATAGTGATCTCTGAAAAGCTCACCTACTGTGGAAGAAGCCACCAAGAATGAGCTGATGGGGGTCACTGAACCACATCAGATTTGCTCTCTAGTCTTGGATGGAAGGTGCACTACACTCCCCAGCCCTGTCAGTGCAAAGTTAGACGTGCCTGGTAAGGACAGGCAGGATTTATAAGCTGAAGAGGGAGATGTGCCTGAGAAAGTACTCGGAGTTTGGGTAGTCCACATTGCATTTTTGGAGCTAGAGGTTGGGTAGCTGTGGTCCAGTCTGATCCTATTTACCATGCCACTTAGGGCACGTCTCCTGTGTGTTTAAGGAGAGAAGGAAATCGAGCCCCAGCTCACCTTGGACAGGGGTAGTGAATGCAGGAAATGCAGATCGTGATCACTCTCCCTTCCCTCCTCCAGCCCTGCCCTCTTGCCTGCATCAGTCGAGGTCTGTAGGCGTCAAGGTGCTAGCAGGTTTTAGAAACAGGACTGGTTACTCTAAAATACTGGGAGGTGGTGTGCAAGTGCCTCCCTCCTTTGGCTGGGATTGTGAGACAATTGCCAGCCTTTCCAGGTCACAAGGGGAACTGGAGTCCATTCTGCAGGTGCTAAGTCCCAGTTAGCTGTACAGTCCTTAGCACATTGACTTGGCTGTGGGAGAGGGACAAGAGGTGGTGCGTTCTCGGTTTGTGATTTCACGTTACCTGATGTCACTTGTAGGCTGGTACCAAAAAGGCATGTCCTCGTAGCTACTTTTTTGATGACTTTAGCACACAAGCCCTGGGGATCACATGGCATGAGGGAGAGTCCAATTAAAAGAAGTGTTGCACCAGAAAGTTAGTCAAGGTGTGTGTGGAGGGGAGTAGTTTTCACTTGGACTGGCTGATCTGCCTTGGATCCATCGCCACTCCATGTGCTGTAACCATGGGACCATGGGCTCTGGGGCACGTGAAGAAGAACCAAGCAACCAGGAGAGCAGCTGGGACTGTCGGTGGCCAGCTCCAGTTAACCAAATTAGATGCAGAGTGAAAATTTTCTTTTCACTTCTTAAATCCCATATCTGCATCTTTTCTCTATGTGCTCTGTGTTTTCCTTTGTGTTTGAGGAGGTCTGTTAACTTATCTGTAATAGCTTTGTGCTATACAGAACAGTTTGGATTTTAGAGCGTTTGTTCAGTTTTGGCCTTGGGATTTTTTAACAGTTTGGGCTCGGGCTGCTAGCTGGAAACACTCTCTCATGTGTTTCCTCTAGTTTTAACCTGAGTGAGTAATTCTAGGCTGGGCAGCCTTCCTCTTCTGCTCTTTAGCTTTCATCTCCATCCTACACCACGGACTTCCCCTGGGAACTGTAGGGTGGTGGTGTAGGTGTCCACCCACAGCTCTCTGGGTGACTTTGCCAGCAGCTGTCTGGCTTCCTTGGTGGATTCTTTTCCTCTGCAAAAAACCACATGAAGAAATAATGGAAAGGGCCATCAGTGTTCCCCCGAACTCCCAAGGTGAAAGGCTGGGCTGTGTGTCTAATACCTCTCACTGATAGTGATGCTTCAGATCTATTATTTATTTTTCTAGGATCTTTTATGTAAAATCTAATGTGAGTATTTGCTGTACTGTGTTAGCCTGAATTTTGTCTAATATAAAGGTTTGTATTTTTGCCAAATGGGCTGTAAATACTTACACTTTATTTTTTCCTTTTGCGTTTTTAGTGTGTTAGGGAGAGTGGGAAGACATGAGGTCATAATTATCTGTAATGGTTTTGAGCAGCCTTTAATTCTTGTTCTTTGAAGTGTGTATTGGAGAGGATGGACAGTACTATATTTTTTGCTGCAAGCTGTTTTAAATGATTGGTCAGTGAGGTTTTCTGTACACATTGAAAAGCATGTGTATACATGTACATGCAGATACATGTATGTGCATGCACACACACACAAACATACATGTATAAGCACCCTAGAGCAAACTCTTTAAGAAACTGTTCTTCTGTATTCTCTTCCTGCTTCACTTTCTAAAAAGTAATAGCTTCAAAGGTTTTAACCTGTTTTCCACGTTTTCATCAAATACAATATTTGGCTAAGTGTTAAGGTGTCAGCCTGCCCTATTTCCTCTTCATGGAAGCATTCTTCACACCTGCAGCTTTCTTCTGTTTTTCATACTAGAAATATTTGTATCAGTCTTAAACCTTTGCCAAGACACTGCTGACATGTATTTCTGTAACACTTTATTTATAGTGTGGCTCTCTTTTTTGATATGGAATGTCAACATCTATACTACTCCAGTTTATTTGGAGAAGGTCATGGCATCACTTAAAGAAATGCTGGGCCCTCAGCTGAGAATATAGTTTAACATAATCCTTACCTGTTATGACCATGCTGGAAGAAAGTTTGTTGTAATGAAAACAGTACGTTGAACTGAATTAAAGATTATGTCTGGTACAAGGAGGAATTTCACCACGTAAAAAACTTGGCACACAGTGGGGTTTTTTCTCTTCTGAGGCTGAATTAAATATTGCAATAATCAGAAGACTGTTGCTTCAAATAATAAATTGAGGTGGATGAGTAGGAGTGTATTTACTCTTTATGTGACACATTTATGTTTCAGTAGATCTGCTAATGCTATTGTGCAGTTTTTGACCTTTTAAATATTTATTAAATAATGCTTATGTTTAGTGCTGCTTTACGTCACCTGGTCATACTGCAGTCAGTTGTGGGCAAAGACACTCAAAAATGGGTCCTGCACCTGAAGGGTACTTGAAGAAACTGTCCAGCACAGAGGTGCTTGTTTTGGTCTGGCAAGCACATGGATTGCACAGTGCTGTCTTAATTAGTCCCTCTGGTGTGCTGAAATGCTCAGCTTGTGATACCTCATTGCTTGTGACAAAACTGTGGTATTTAGGCGGAGGTAGAAAATGCTGAATGTATAACCTTCGTTTGTAATCACGTCAGGCATATCAAGATAAACATTCAGTTTTTCATGCCTTTTTGCATGCCTTGATGGTTTTCCCCTTTTGCCGAATAATTGTTCATGAGCCTTTCTTAAATTCCCTTCATCTCCTTTGATCAACAGGCTGTATTGACAGAAACTGTTTTAGATGTTTAATCTTTTAGGTCTTTGTCCTTAGGCATTATAGGGTGGCAAAATAAGATAGTAAATATGGTAGCCACTGTGCTCTATTCTGTGTGGTGGTTAAGCATATTAAAAGAAAAACCTTTTTGAATTTCTGTAATTTGTTGGTAACTTCCTTGCTTTGTTAGTTTCTGGCCTCTCGCTCTCTGAGTCACAGAGGAATAGTTATTTGCACTCCACCTGTGAGAGAGAGTGAGGACTGGCTGATAAGTGTGCTGCTGCCTGTGCAGGCTCAGTGGGAAAAGGGGTGGCTGAAGGATGGTTCATTGTGCTGGTCTTCAGGCAGTGAAAAAACACCTCTTTGGCAATCTCTAGCAACCGCAGCTGTCCAAAACTCTCTGACCTTGTTGCTCTCCCAAGAAGAGAAAAAAAAAGGTGCAACGGGCTCACAAATAATTTCATTAGCAATTAATTTCTGAATTACTCCTAATTTGCATAGCACTTCTGACACATAAAATATTAGCCTTATTTGATAAGGCAGGACTACCTTACTTTCTTCTACAGGGAAACTGTACTATTGTCCCTTGCCAGAAATGAAGTTTGTGTTCACAGCAAGTTATGCATTTGCTTATTGTATGTTATGTAAAGTTTCCTTTGGACTTTGCTACGTGTGATTTTTCACAGGAGCACTGGAATAGTGTTATTTTTCAGAATGCATAGACAAAATGTCAGTTCTCAAAATCCTAGTTTATAGGAACATGGTATTTTCTGAAGTATGTTATTGTAAAAATTACGATGAAGTGGTGACACAAATCCATAAAGCTAGGGGATTTTCAAAGTAGAGACAAGTCTGAAACATCTCTGCTTCATTCTTCCTGTTGTGCACTGGTACTAGCTTCTGCTCAAACCTTAGTTTTAGAGTCAGTTCTAATTCTTCTGTATTTATCTGACAGATTTATCTCTGTCAACCACAGGATTTGTATGCCATCTCAAACTGTAGTTTCTGGTGCCTGTACTTAACTGATTTGTTTCCTATCTGCCTCGTCCATCTTTTCATTTTTGGCAAACTGGATTTATCTTGTTTTTATGATTAAATGGAAGGAGTTGCTAAGGAATGAGATCAGGATCCTTTATTACATTTTAGCATTGTTCCTTGAAAATCTGATTATATCTTGCAAATTAGAGTAACATCTCGAAGGTAATAAATCCTGCATAGCTTGTTAAATATCTCAATTTTTACTTCTAGATTCTCACTGAAGCAGAATAATATTATTCCAAACTTTGCTGAGTGTGAAGTGTTCTGCTGCTACTCTGTATGTTCATTAGTAACTAAATGTTTGCCATGCTAGAACAGAATTTTTTTGTCTCAAAGATTTTCCATTCAGAGTATGATTTCATAAGTGTCAGTTAAATAATGGCTTTTTGCTAATGATATTTAAATATTTATTGCCTCTCAAACAGTTGTGATAAAACCAGTGAAGTACTTTTCTAGACAAATTCAAATCCATGTCTGTTTAAGCCTCTGTTTATCTTCCATTTTCAACTATGTAGGTGGTACCTGAGTTGTGTTATTGGATGGGCTATAAAATTCACTTTTTGTCTGATGCATTGAAAATGTGCAGCATATACATATATTTTGTTACTGCTGATAATTGGATTAGAGTTTTCCCAGTCATATTTCCTTCTAAGAGTTTATGGTATAGATCCACATGCATTTATGAAATAATTGGTTTTTCTGAGTGGGAAGTGTTCAGAGTATGTATGTTTTCTCCTCTTGTCCTGGCATCTGAATACCTTACAGCCTTACTCATGTGAGCAGCCTTCATTCATAAAGAATTCTTTTGACAGTCTTTGCTCTGAGATGTTTCTTGACATTTCTCAGTATTTTTCTCTGATGAAAGTCTTGTTGCTGTTGACAATGAGGCACTGAAATGGAGACCATGCAGAGAGCTGATTCACGTAGTATCAGATGCCTTTGGGCACAATGCATATTCAGTCCTCTCCAGAAGAAAACCTTAAAAGCAAGTGTGTTGGGTTTTTTCTTTTAAAAAATAATCTTCCTCTCCCTGCCCCCCGCCCCATTTCAGATTTCAGCTTCTGTCATGGGTAATGATGCAACTTATCACTTTAGGAAAGTAAATATATAACGTGATTACTGCTGACAGGATTTTCAGTGACTGAAAAGTACAGTTTCCTCAGCAAATCAAATGTCCTTCAGTGATGGTTACTTGAAATTTGTGCTTTTGATGGAAGTTAAAAACAGTGGGCAGGACTAATCATACCTGTAGGCAAGGAACAGGAAATAAGGTGATGTACTAAAGGACATGAGTATGAAGTTAGACCAAAAAAAGAGAAGTGTATTAGGGAGAAAACAGGAGTGAAACTATGAGTAAACAGAGCACACAAGCATGGACTATAAAGAAAATTCCTGCAATGAGGCAACGAGCCCAGGAGTATTTCCAAGCCACGAAACAGTAGTCGTGGTTCATGTACCTCCTGGCCTGTATTAGGTGGGAACTAAGCAGGCACCAGCTCTTTCGCCTTGATTTCCACAGCAGGGACACCCTGGTGGAAGTGCTGGAGCTTTTGTGAGTGCTGTTGGCCCCCAGCATGGATGATGTAGGGACAATCACCTTCTGCTGCTTGTTTACAGAACTACAGGAGTACTTACTGTGACCTCTCCCTCTGGAGCTGTAGAGAGATCATAGTATCGGACACATGTGGGCATAGGAGTTCTTGTTCAGCTGTCTTCAGTCTCTGCTCTAAGTTGTTTGTCCAAAGGGTAGCTACTTGTGTTGCAGGAACAGTGATGTAATCCTAGAGTAAAATATCCTCCATGCTAGGCCAGCACTAGCAAATGGAAAATGGAGAAGTACAGAGAAGCAAGTAAATGAAGCATTATTTTTACTCCACTGAAGGATCTAGGATAGATTGTGCCCTGTGCACAAGCAAACTTCCAGCAGGGACTAAAACTAGATTTGACAGCAGCATTTTTATAACTAAATCAGAGCTTCCCAGTGTCAGTAGTGAAACCGAAAATTAAAATTGGAGACATGCTATTTTGTCACTTGTTGGCTTTCTGAAAAGGAGTGTGGCTTTATTACCTTTATCTTTTTATGTAAAGTTCACCGGTTTGAATGCAAATTTTACAAATTAGTAGTGGATGATAATAAGCATCATTCTTTCAAGTATTTTAGAATGAGTGTGATTAGTGTAAAGTGCTTTCCTGCCACTGAGACATCTGACTGGAGTAGCAGATGTACCACATGGATAGTCAGGACTCCAGGCAGCAAAATTCTCTTGTGCCTTTAGTGTCTTAATACTCGTAACTCATGGTGGCCTAGTGTTTACTCTGAGTTATAAACCCGGGATATGTTTCTTAGGTAGTGCCATGTAGTGAAAGATTGGTGGTGCGGGGAGTCTGCTCTGAATTCCATGTATTTCTGTCCCTGCTACTGGAGAATGGTGGGGGTAGGAAAAGTCTGCCTTGTGATTTGTTAAACGTGAGCATTTCTGGGCTTTAGCGGGGTCATCTTGCAGGTGGAAGAGTTTCCAGCTGCCTCCTTGCCTTAGAAATCTGTCCACTGTGTGTTACTTGAACTCAGGATGAGGTCATACTTTAGTTTCAGCCCTGGAGTGCTGGCCATTTTGGTATCTCTCCTGCACTTCAGAGGATTATGTTTTTGTACTGTAGGCTCTCACTGTTTTGAAATGGTGTGCTGTCGGTCCATTAAGAGGTGCTAATTAGAGAAGATAGGTGGAAAAACCTCATGTGTGTGTTTCAGTTCCCAGGATTCCCTGACCCCTTGGCATGTATATACCTCATTACAAAACAATTGAGAGCCTGCACTCAAAATAATGGGATGGTATTATACTGCCTTTGTCAAGGCTTGTACTAGGAAAAGAGGAAACAAAGGATTAAATGACTGGAAGAGGAAAACTCATTTCCTCTGCTTCTCCACCACGGCCTCTTTTGGTTTATTTTTATGCTAAGGTCAAGAGAACTACTCTTTTACAAACAGCATCTAGCTGCTTCTTTTAATCTGTTGTGCATGGGATGGCTAAATATAGGAATGCACATGCAATATTTATGTTGCTGTGAGGCAAAGATACACTCTTAACTTGGCTTGGTCTGAAAATAAAAGCTCTTATGGTCGGAATCACTATTGCTGTTATGAAGTCTATAATCATTATGTTGCAGCCTGTAGTATTAATGATGTTTACAAGTATCTCACATTTCCCTTTCCATTTGGGATTAAACCAGTTCCATATAAACACATACCATGTCTTGATAAACAGTGTCACTGAAATATGTACAGTACTCATTTCATGTATAATGTTCAAAATCTCACTCATTTTTCTGTGAGATTTCCTTTCTTGGTAAACCGTTGATTCTTAACTCATGACCATTGTGACTGAATCTGCATTTTCTCTACAAATACTTTCCCGGGCTGAAGAACTGATAGGTAATGAATGGCAAACACTGTTTTGCAGGGCTTACCCACATGCTGGACGAACCTGTGGCTCTTTGCAAGAGTGTCCTCCTTAACTGGTGGCCATGGTAGAAAAAGGTGAAACCTGAGGACAGTGGAGTTGTGCAGCAGCTCTGGAGAGGGATTTAGCTGACAGAGGCTTCATGCAATACTGACAAAAATGTGTGGAAAGCTGAGCATAAGAGATTGCAGGGAATTCTCAATTTCTACTTGCCCAGTAAGATCTTAACCATGATATGAGCACTCTGAGGTGAAGAAGATCCCCTTGTTATTTCAAAACTGATCATAGTTTTCTTCCTTCAGTTTGCTTTTCAGGTGTGCTTAGTGTCTTGACTTTTGTGTTGCACACAAGTCAACTCACTCCTTTTTTTCAAACTGGACAGGGTCAGCATGACTGTTAGACTGCAAATATTTTGATAAGGGCTGTTTTGACAACATGCAAAAATACGTGCTGTCAAGGATAAAATAGCTGAAGATAGAAAAAAAAATTCTAATTTCCTTAAACTTAACAAGATAGACATTTTAAACCCTTGATTAAAATCTTTGTCTTGCCCTTTTCCTGTGCATTTTCCTTACTTCCTTTGTCTTTGAGAGGATGATACTTAAAAGATGGGAATCTAAAGCTGAAAAAAAATCTATTAAAAATAATGCTCAGATAGTCAGAGATTTTCAAAGAAGTAATTTTAATGGAAAAGCGATCATATCATTGTTGATTGCTTTTACTTCAATAGGTTTCCCTTGAACAATTACAATGCTCTGGATATGGTGCAGTGAGTGGCTGTCCTGCCATGTGGTAATTTGGAGTGGAGTCTTTCTGCTTGCCTTTTTTCACATTTGCCTTTCCCGATCTCAACAGGATGTACCCAAAAACAACACTTTGACTCATTTTCTTACAATGGTTTGCTATTACAATGCACAAACCTTGACTTATTATCGTGGAATTTACGGATGGAACTGACTCATGACAGTGTCTAGCTAGTAGTCACTAGCTTAGGTGATGTTTCAGGGAAATTGGAAAGCTCACCTTTTTAAAGCTCCCTGTGTGTAAGTATCTTATTTACTAATGTTTTTAGTGAACTTCTTACCCGTAAGAAATGGTTTGCTGTTGATTGCACAGTCACAGCTCTTTCAGAGATCATGGGTTGTTTTACTGTTATATTGATGTTTAGGATAATTTGCATGTAAACTTCCATTAGCATGCTTGGTCAGCAGGAAGGTGTAGAGGTCCTGAAGTAAATATATTTTTTTTCCTTTGCTCTAAGTAGATAATGTAACTCTTTTTGACCTTTAATTTCTTTTTTATTATTTTTTTTTTAAATAGCTGTTTGACCCATACATCAGGTAACTGCAAATCCTGCAAATACCAAAGCACATGTGAAACTTGCTCAGATAAGCATTTTTACTGACATGGAGATTGCTGAGTTGAATAGCGACTCATTTGCATGTAGTAAGAAAACTTTGAGTGGAATCACTCACTCTTAGAAGTGTGAAGGTGTCTGACAATTAGTTTTAAAATATGTTTTATCTTTATATAAAAGAATTACTTCAGTGAAAGCACACTCATGTGCCTTATCAGGAAAAAAAGAAAAAAAAAAGAATTCTCCAAAGTGTTTCTTTTAAAAACCTTTCCTAAAAGTTTTACTATGCCGAGTATTCCTCTTCTTGTGTCTACCTTAGTTTTCAGAGGTCTTGACTGGGCAGTTTAGTCCGGTATGCACCATGGGAGCTTATTAAATAAAATATACATAGATTAAAATCCCTATGATAGTACCTATTTTTAAAAAAAAAATATTTCTTCATCAGTAGGTCCTACAGAAATAATATAAAATTGTATTGCAAAAATGTTTTTTCTTCCACTGATGCTTTCTTCTTGTCTTGAGATGAGCATAGTTTTCTGCTCTGCACCATTTGGCTCAGTACCTGTATCAGGTATTTAGGTCCAACCAATTCATATGAGGAGTTACTCAGTTTCTAAGTAATGCAAATATTTCTGTCAATCTTTGGACAATGCTGTAACTTTGTATCTCAAAATTCAATTTTGTGTGCTGAATATTGGGTAGTGTATTCTATGGAGAATTCCCTTTACTTACAGTGTATTTCTCTATACTCACTGTAAAGTGTTTCTAAGAGACTAGGTTGGCATGGTGTAGAGGTTCAGCAGGGTTTGGTTATAAACTCTGTGTGTGGGCAACCTTGCCAAATGTCACCTGTGAGAACCTGTAACTGGTGGTATCTCCCTGCAGCTAGCAGTGTCCCACAAGGTTCAGTATTGTGTAACTTACTCATCAGTAAGTTCCCCCTTGGATGAAGAGGCAGATGCCTCCTCAGCAAATGTGCTGATAACATAAAGCTGGGAGGAGAGGCTGATACCCCAGAGGACTGTGCAGCCCTTTAGAAGGTTCTCAACAGGCTGGAGAGATGGGCGGAGAAGAACTGTCTGAAATTGAAGAAGGGCAAATGTAGAGTCCTGCACCTGGAGAAGAATGACCCCCTGCAGCAGCACAGTCTGGGAGTGACCTGCTGGAAAGCAGCTCTGCGGAGAAGGACCTGGGAGTCCTGGTGGACAGCAAGCTGTCCATGAGCCAGCAGTGTGTCCTTGTGGCCAAGAAAGCCAGTGGTATCTTGGGATGCCTTAGGAAGAGCATTGCCAGCAAGTTGATGGAGGTGATCCTGCTCCTCTACTCAGCCCTAGTGAGGTCGCATCTGGAGTTCTCTGTCCAGTTCTGGGGTCCTCAGTGCAAGAGAGACATGGAGCTCCTGGAGTGGGTCCAGCAAAGAACTACAAATATAATGAGCATCTCTCTTAGGAGGAACGGCTGAGGGAGTTGGACCTGTTCAGCCTTAAGAAGACTGACAGGGAACCTCGTCAATGTATATAAATATTTGAAGGGAGGGTGTCAAGAGGATGGAGCCAGACTCTTCTTGATGATGCCAAGCAATAGGATAAGAGGCAACAAGCAGAAACTGCTGCACGGGTAGTTCCACCTGAACATGAGGAAGAACTTCTTTACTGTGCAGTTGATTGAGTACTGGAGCAGATTGCCCAGGGAGGTGGTGGAATCTCCTCACTGGCGATACTCAAGAACCGTCTGGACGCAATCTTGTTGGACCAGATGTCCTCACCAGTGGTCCCTTCCAGCCTTAGCTGTTCTGTGATTAATTTACTTGTAACACTGAATAATTTCACTAGGATGTCATGGATGTCCTAAAAATGATGGGAGACCTAGTTTATATTCCACTGCTCAGTGTCTGAGTTGCCTGCTGCTTACTCTGTATGGAGAACTTCAGTGGGTCTTTGGCATGAGGAGTATTTGGAAGTCTTTTAATTGCCTGTATAAACTGAAGGAAGTAATTTTGGTCTTGTGTGTTTTGCTTTTGATCTTCTGAATAAATTTAAATTTACTGAAAATTGATCAAAGTTAGGAAACTCAAGCCAGAGGCATCACTGGAATCGTGCCCTTAGCAAATCTGCTAAATACCACTCGTAAAATTTCTGAGTGCTTCTCCTGTAGGTTCTTGCCTCCTTTTTATGGCCATTAACTACGCTACATTGTTTCTGGTTTGCAGATTATTATCCCGCCTGATATCTGCATATGCTGAGACCTTATCCTGTGTCATATCTATACTTTCACATTATACAAATATATGTACACTGCATTCACAAAAATACATTAATTGCAAGATACTCTTCACTGTTAGGAAGAAGTGTTCTGTAGAGTTTAAGAGTCTATGGATCTGAAGATCATTAGGTTTCTTACCATAGACACAGGCTCTGTGTTTGGCTTATGTTTTGGTTTTTTTCTTACTCTGATAGTTTTGATACAGAGATTAAAAAGGAAAGTGGCAAGGTTGGTCAGAAGGAATCAGTGGGAATTAATGACTAGAAATTGAAGCGCTGATAATAATTAAATCTGTTCAAGTGTGGTGTTGTTTGAAAAACCTTTCATGCTAACATCAAAACCAAACAGCGTTCAAATATAGATAATTTAGAATTCTTGAGACGTTAATTGAAAGATCAGGCACTGTAAGGCAGCAATACAGACTTCTTAATTTAGTCTCATACCTGTCTATTACCCCTGGCCAGTATGGGGAATTTACTGTAAATCACTGTAATTCTTGTCCTTCCTGATAACACGGTACCATGTTGTCAGTTTGAAACACTGCCTGCTCATTTTTGCTTCCAGACTGTGGCCTTTCTTTTACCATGTACCCATACAAAGATTTCAGTGTCTGTATACATGAAAACTGTATTCCTTATTTGCAAGTGTATCCTGGCAAATGTATTTTCCAGATAGGAATATGAGTGGATTTTGTTGGCAGGACTTTACAAGAATTGTACATGCATTTGTATTCAAATAGAAGTAAATTTTGAATTCTTCCGGAAACGTTGCTGATTTTCTGCATGGAGATTCCATATTAGAAGTAAAAAATACATTTCCGTTTTATGGACACTGAAATTTTAATTTATAAATTGAATGTATGTAGATCCCAACTGCTATACCAGGAGAGAGTTGTCCTGGTTTTCGGATTACTTGCATTTTGTCAGTGTAAGTCAAGCATGCACACAGTCAGAAATGTATGTATTTTATATTGCACGTGTCATAGACTGAAAACATAACCAGAATTGTGCCTGATATTTATCTGCAATTTTAGTGAAGCATAAGCTCTTCCATTATCAAAGACCAAAGGGCTGAATTGATATGTTCATATCTAGCTAATGATTTTGTGTGGCACAGGGAACAGAAAACCATCTTCACAGCCTGAGGCAAATTTCACTACTGCAGTTTAATAGAAATCTGGGTGTTAATGCAGCTTTTTATGAGATGGGACATCATCAGACTTGGCAAAAATGGGTTTTCATCCCATCAGTTGTAAAGTAAAAGACGTGATTAAGCTGCCTTGGACAGGTTTTCCTCCCCACTGCTGGGAAGTTTGCTAGCTGCTTCCAGCAGCTTCTAACAGATGCCATTCTTCCTCTTATCAAAAAACCTAATCAGAGAAACCCACGACAGAAGAGTATCTACCTTTTCTGTAGCTGACTCAGCTCAGTTGTTTCTGATCCATACCTTCCTTCAGTGATGCATGAAGGTGCTGTGAAAACAAAAATATCTAGAAAATATGTATTTCATCTGTAGAAGTGATGTAGGGAGTTGTCTACAGTCTGCATGAGGTAGTGCTTGAGGCTTTGCACAGCTAAGTTGTTTCACTTCAATGCAGCACGGTTATTAACATGGACTTCTACACCATGGGGTACTAGCAGAAGTCATCCCATCTGCCTTTGATATTTGTGAGCTTCTTTCAGTATCAATAGTGGGTTAATCTGCGGAAGACAGATCTAAACAGGAAAGGGTTAAGGTATGTGCGTGATAATGAAAAAGAGAAACCAACTTCAAGTATAGCTAGGATATTTATTTTCTGAGAAGGTAGTATGTTGCTTGACTAGAATGCCCTCTTTATTTGCAGAAGAAGACTCCCGTGTTCTTAGCTCAGAAGACAGTGCTGGCTCTGCTGGTTGTTTGGAAGAAAAAGTATTTTTTGAAATGCGACTGCAAAACATGCATGGCATTTCTGGGCAATTAAGAGATCCTGAGCTTTAGTGGAAAGTTGTTCTTGTTTTGTCTAGTTCTAGTAATGTTCATGTTTGTAGCAAAATCTCCACAAAGATACGTTTTTATTAGACATATTTGATTGCAGTAGTGAAATTAACACATGATGTGAGTAGCTACAACAACTGACTTCTGTAGGAACCACCAAGCTGTTTGCTCGGTACCAATCAGCTCCTTTGTCCATCATTATTCTTTGAATTTGTGCTCCTGCATTTTTAGATTGTTTGTATCCTTTTTCTTGGGAAACCAGAAGACTGTCGCTTTCAGTATGATCTAAATTTTTGAACACAAAGAGCATTCAAATTGTAAATTCAGAATTCCTGAAAATATTTTTCAGGAGAATATGTCACCATACATATGAGCTTCAGTAGAAGTGGTTATCACTGAACAGCTTCTGCTGTGGCAACTAAGAGCAAGTATGTGTGAGGGGAAGTGGCCTAACACCTTGTGACTTGTCTGGATGGAATTGCCACAAAAAGGCAGTTCCAGTGCCAGGGGAGGACATGAAGATGAGAGCAGGCAGTGGGGAGACCACCCCCACATCAAAGTGGGTGAAGGTTCAGCCTTTCTGGGTATCTTTTGTGTGGCTCCTCAGCAGGCTAATGCAGTTACATGGCAGAGAAGTGGCTGTGTAGAACCATTCATTTAGAAATGAATTTTGAGTGCAAGCACAGGCATTTCGTGTGGAGTAATAGCAGTATTCTTGTTAATGTGCGCTGTGTAGTTCATCTGTTTGCTACTAGAGTTTGGATGTGTATATTTGGGATTAAGAATGAGAAGGTCTCAGTTGTTAATTCAGCTCTGCAAGCTCCCAGTGCCTGGTCTCAGACAGGTCGCTCAAATCTTTATCTCAGTGTGCAAATATTTTAAATAAGTAGAACATCTGTTGACATCATAGGTTGTTCTGTAGATCATTTAATGGTTGTAGCAGTCTGAATTAGGTAAAGTGCTGTGCTAATGCCACTAAGTTGGCCCTCAGCCACCAGTATGATGCAGCTGTGAAAAAGTGTAATGTGTTTCTATGATGCATTAGGCATGATATTTTTGTAGAGAGAGGGGGAAATGCTGATAGCATTTCAGGAAGCTTTCCTGAGACCTCATTTGGAATATTATATCCAATGCTCTTCCTTTGCAGTGAACAGAAAGATGGACTTAAACTGGAACAGGTGCAAAGACAAACAGCTAGGCTGATCAGAATAGAGTATTTATCTTCCAAAGAGCAAATTAGAAAACTTCTATCATTTAGATTAGTCAAGTGAAGGTTGAGAATCACAGAATCTGCTGGTTGGAAGGGACCCACACGGATCATAAAGTCCAGCTCTTAGCCCTGCACAGAACCATCCCCAAGAGTCACACCATGTGCCTGAGAGGATTGTCCAAACCCTTCTTGAACTCTGTCAGGCTTGGTGCTGTGGTGCTTGCCCCACTTCCCTGGGGAGCCCGTTCCAGTGACCAACCACCCTCTAGGTGAAATAACATTTTCCTGATTTCCAACCTAAATCTCCCCTGACACAACTTCAAGCCATTCCCTCAGGTTCTGTCACTGGTCATGAGAGTGAACAGATCAGTGCCTGCCCTTCCTCTTCCCCTCACGCAGAAGTTGTTACTGCAGTGAGGTCTTCCCTCAGTGTTCTCTTCTCCAGGCTGAACACACCAAGTGGCCTCAGCCACTCCTCACACGGCTTCCCCTCAAGGCCCTTCACCATCTGTGTTGCTCTCTTTTGGACACTCTCCAATAGCTTAACATCTTTCTTATATTGTGGTGCCCAAAACTACACACAGTGTTCACGATGAGGCTGCCCCAGTGCAGAGCAGAGTGGGACAATCCCCTCCCTTGACCAGCTGGTGATGCTTTGCCTGATGCCCCCCAGGACA
>JAWWMP010000001.1:98224658-98250507 GCA_035047865.1 Dendrocincla tyrannina
CTGATGCCCCCCAGGACACGGTTGGCCCTCCTGGCTGCCAGGGCACTGCTGACTCATATTCAACTTGCCATCGACCAAGATCCCTTTCCATGGCACTGCTTTCCAGCATCTCATTCCCCAGTCTGTAGGAACATCCAGGGTTGTCGCATCCCAGGTGCAGAATCCAGCACTTCCCTTGTTGAACTTCCTGTGGTTGGTGATTGCCCATCTCTAATTTGTGGAGGTCTCTCTGCAGGGCCTTCCTGACTTCAACGGAGTAATCAGCTCCTTCCAGTTTTGTGTCATCTGCAAACTTGCTTAGTGTTCCTTCCAGTCCTGTGTCCAAGTCATTTATGAAGACGTTGAAGAGCAGAGGGTCCAGGATGGAGCCCTGTGCAACCCCACTAATGATGGATAACCAGTCTGATGTTACCCCACTCACTGTTACCCTTTGTGCTCTACCCATGAGCCAATTGCACACCCACCACATGATGTGTTTATCCAGCTGTGAGATGGACAGTTTGTCCAGAAGGATCCTGTGAGAGACAGTATCAGAAAAGATTACATCAACTGGCTTCCCTTGATCAGCTAGGTGAGTTACCTTGTCATTAAAGGAAGTCAGGTTTGATAAGCGGGACTTTCCTCTCATGAAGCTGTGCTGGCTGTGACTGAAGCTGTGGTGACGTGGTCTTTCAAGTGTTTTTCAATACTTCTCAGAATAATCTTCTGCATGACTTTACCAGGCACTGAAGTGAGACTGACAGGCCGGTAGTTTCCAGGATCCTCCTTGAAAATCAGGACAATGTTCACCAGGTTTCAGTCAGCTGGGTCCTCTCCAGATTCCCAAGACTGCTCAAAAATCCTTGAGAGTGGTTTTGTGATGACATCAGCCAGTTCTTTGAGGATTCTGGGATGAGTCCCATCAGGCCCCAGAGACTTGTAGGGATCCAGCTGGAACAGCAGATCCTGCACAGTTGCTAGGTCTGCTATGAGGTTATCATTGTCACAGTCATGGTCCTCCAGCTCAGGGCACTGATGGGATGAAGTTGTTCTTTGCAAGTAAATTTATGAGTAAACGTCAGCAAGGAAGACCTGTTTCATCTAAAGTACAACCAATTATTTTTGGTATTGGTATTAACAATTGGTCCTGAATGAATTTAGACAAGAAGTTACAAGAACTTTCCCCACTGTTTCTTCTGGGCAGTGGGGCAAAGAACCTGAATAGTTTTAACCACAAATTTGACAAGCTGCACAGGAGATTTTAGTCTGAAATAATGATAGAAGGGTAAGTTATGAGACAAGTCCCAGGGAGTCTGAAAGGAGATTGAAACTGATTGTTCTCATTATATTTATTTGGCACTGACAACATGCTTCAACATTTCAAGTGATTGCTAGTGGATAGGAAGCATGTTTTTTCTACTCTTCTCCCACACCTTTTAATAACAACTTATTTTACTTGTCCCCTGTTCTAGCCCCCATCTTCTCACATTCACCGTGGAACCAATTACTAGATTTGGGATCATGAATGAATGAGTCCCGCTCCAGAAATTAAACATGAAATAGATATTTTAATCCCTTTTCTGTTGTTTGAAACATGGTCCACTTCCTGTGGTCACTTAGAAGTTGTTACTTAGCAATTATTAAAAGCGTATACAACTATTGTAAAGACATACAATATAGCCAGTGTCCTCAAACTGTATTGTATATTTACAGCTTTTTCAATAGCTATTTTGCCTTTTGTAGGGTATTGAGAAGCCTTTTGTGGGGTTTAGGGCACATGGAGCAGATACCCTATGGAACTGAACATTCATTGTGTAGTTGCCTGCAGTTGCACATCTCTCCCAAAAGGACTATCCTGTGTCTCTGAGCTGTGCTGAGGCACACATTGAAATGCCCCTTGGTTATCCAGAGGAGGTCTTGCATTCTTTCTGCTGCTCAAACTTCACTATTTGGGGCAGAGAAGTTTCTTGGCTATGTTGTCTGAAGAATATATGTATTTGTCACCTGCTTTACCCCAGAAGAATTGTTCTCAGTAAATGATGTCTTGCAGTTTGGTTATCACCCTGCCTTTGCATTTTTGGCATATCTGTGGGAAAGTAGACTTGCAGGGAAATCAGCGTATCATCAAAGACCTCAGATTGAGTGGGGGAACTACAGGAAAGAAAATGAGATGTGAAGTTCTCTAACTTTGGTATTGAATTAAGTAACCAGAATGTGGGCAGGAAGTAGAGGATGATAAAGAGCAGTGCTTCCATTAGGTTGTCTCGTTTTTTCAGAAAGCTGTGCAGCCTGAGAGGAGTGTAGTGTTTATAACACATTCATGGCATGGCTGCTTCCTGGTAAGTGTGCAACAGGAGGAGGTGTTGTGCTTAAATTAGTACGTGAAAAAGCAGCTGATAAAGGATGGGCTACAACTTTCTAGATTGTATTCTGGACAGGATTTAAAGGGAAAGTTTCTTTCCAGTGTTTCATTGGAGGGTCAGATTGTAAAGCAAAATTTAACTTACTGGGGTTGATGAGCTCAGACTACATTGGAACACCAAACACTCAGTTGTCTGTGAAAAGGGCTCTATGCTTTAGGTGTCTATTGTAATAGTAGTAATAAAAAATAATTCTTACAGGGAATGGCTATAACGTGAACGTGAATATTTGTAAAATGCATTATTAAGCAGTGGAGAACTCCTGAGAAATTAAACTAGTTAAATAAGATGTTATTCCTGCTTCTACTAGTAACTTGCTGTGTGGTTTTACACGTATTATTTGAAAAGGAGACAAATAATTTTGAGTAGCTTATTAATGTTATAATTGAGGCCACTTCAATGTCACTTTTGGTTTTTACCATAAACAGATGGTAGTTCCTATTCAGGGTGAATTCTGTTTCAAAAATGAATTGAATTCAGAAGTGTACTTTAACTTTGTTGACTAAATTTAATTGCCAATCCTTTGAAAATTTTGGCCACAACATTTATAGTATATTAGACTGTTAAAATGGATCTGATTTATAATTTACTTTGAGATCAAACATGCTACGGAATACATTTTAATGAAAGGAGATTATACTGTCATAAATTTGTTTGCTGTTCAGCACCTTACAGATCATCAGTCTGGGGATAAAAATGCACTGAAACCCTGTCTTTCATGAACAACTGTGTGACACCAACTGCACTGTTTATATTTAAACCATTGGATTATCTCTAATACTTTCTAGCAGTGCCCTTCACAATGAGTTCCTGTAATTAATGGTTCCTGAAAGTATCAGCACCTCTTCTCTCCCTCAGCTCTCTGAAGTGTGAAACTCAAGGATCAAAGAAATGTTAACTATATTGGCTTTAGGCTGTATAAAGTACAATCCCAGATCACTTTTTTGCTGGAAAGTTCTAGGACTTGTCTGTGTAAGCAAGTTAACTATCACCAGCCAGACTGTAACAGCTACAATGCTGATGCTAAAATCCTGTTATTCTAGTAAGAGATGTTTTGAGGTGAGCTGGACTTCTTTCAGATGAAGGTTGTTAAGCAGAAAACCTTTCTGTTGTCAAGCCCTACCCCCCCCGACCCTTTCATGGAAGATTTAAATTACTTCAGTGTATGATTCTGCCACCATTACACTGGTAAATTTTCCATGCCAGGAAACTATTAGATGGTAGGAATCATTAATTTCCTTCTGTCTTGCAGGTTTTGGGGAGGCACAGGCACCTGTTAATGTGACCAGTTGGGGAAGGGGGCAGTTCGTGTCTTCATAAGTGTGATATGTTGAGGGAGATGACAGACTTTCATTCGTAAATGATTCTCTTGACTTCTCTGGCAAGGACATATGTGTGGGTGATTGAAGTGTCTTTTTTATGTCACTGGTGATGGAAACTAGGATATAAACATTGCAGTACTAGGGATGCCAGGAACTTGTGGGCAGGAAGGGAAAATAAACAGAGCATAAAGTTTTTCTAAAGTGAGTGGAGGCAAATACTGACATTCATCTTATGGCTTTTTGGTCAGTTTACCACTGGGGGTTTTTGTTTTATTTTCGGGGGGAGGGGTTGTACGTCTGTGGGGGTTTTTGTTTTTTATATTCGGGATCGATATACTGCTAATAGTTACGTTATTAATTTCCTGTTATCCTAACTAGAAAACACTTGTGAATATACTGATTAATGGGAGACTCAGAGTGTCAACTTTTGAGAAATGCCTGTGATCATCTGTGATGATGAGCTTGTGTATGAGTTGCCATAATTGCATTACTTAGGTCCTGGAGCCTAGTTCCAAGGGCTTGATTCATATTGAGGGTCCTCCTTCCTACATCCTACATGGGATGTGAGAATGGTGGATTTGCAGGGTCAGGCCATACCAGGGATGGGAGCCAGGGTAATTGAACCTGTTTCTGCCTTCAACACCAGCAGGCAGTATACAAAGTGGAAGAACAAGCAATTGTACAGAATTAAATATATTCGTGTGACTGTTTTGAGACCTCTTCAGAAGAAATAAGAATAAATAATCTTATGTTATCCTGGTAGATATCTTTCAATGCTGAGTGCTTATCAGCAAGATGCAAGTATTTTGAACATTTTTATTTCCCCATTGCATTTGGGATCAAGTGAAAATAATTAGATCCCACTTTCAGCATTAAAGTGTACTCATCTTGATGTGGCTCGACAGAGGAATGTATTTGTAAATACTGTGTTCATTAATGATTCTGCATTTATTCTTAGTTTTTATATGTCGGACACTCAAAAAGGTTGTTGAAAGGTTGTGTTGTGGGAGTGTACCTATATATTTTCTGTAATTCATTATTTAAATATAAAAAATTGGCTCACATTTTTCTTTTTAGCTTCAATATTGCAAAAATCAAGATGTAATAGAAATTCCTCTTTAGCAGACAACTTCTATCACTGAATCATTCATCTGTGCTCATTAAGTAAATGGTGCTGTTATTAAATGGTTACACTAGCAGTAATACAGTAGCAGCATAGGAGGGAACTATCCGTAATCTAGGAGTGCAGCCCAGGCTGGTATCTCCCCACCTGGGGAGCAGCTCCGTGGAAAGGGACATGGGTATTCTAGTGGACAGCAGGCTCAATATGACTGAACAGTCTGTTGCTGTGGTAAGGAAGGACAATGGGATGCTGGACTGCATCCACAAGGGAATCAGCAGCACAGATAAAGAAGTCATTATCCCACTCTACTCTGTGCTTGCTAGGAATGCTGTGTTCAGTTTTGATCCCTGCTGTGCAAAAAAAGGTGTGAATGGACTGGAAAAGATCCAGAGAAGGGTCACAAAGATGATCAAAGGACCGGGAAGCCTGTCATGTCAGGAAAGGCTGAGACAACAGGGTTTGTTCAGCCTTGAGAAAAGAAGGCTTAGGGGAGACCTTACCACCATATTCCAGTCCTTGTGGCTACAAAGATCATGGAGACTCCATTTTTACAAGAAGTCCCATGGAAAAGATGGTGGGTAGTAGGTACAAGTTACTCCTGGGGAGATTCCAATTGGACACGAGGAAAATTTTTCACAATGAGAACTATCAGCTATTGGAATAATCAGCCATTGGAATAACCTCCCCTGGGAAGTGGGGGATTCCCCAGCATTAGGTACTTTTAAGATTGGGCTGAAGAGTATGCTATGCTGGTCCATCTTGCCTAGATGTTGCTTTTACCAAGAAAGATTGAACCAGATGATCCTTGAGGTCCTTTCCAACCTGGTATTCTGTGATTCCATGATTATATAAAATCATCTTAAATTCGACTTTAACCCTCTTAACCTCTATCACCGAAAAGCCAGGGATGGGAAGATGTCTTTGGTTAGTTCATAATTTCTGGGAAAATTAGGTGAAGGTATGCTATAATCTACTTTATTACAGTACAATGAAAATAAGAACACTTATTATTGGTAAACAGTGCCAAGAAAACCCTATTCTTAATTAAACCCTGTTCCTCCCTCCCCCCAGTACATCTAATATATTTGACTGAATCAAGGACTGTTTTGTTTTTAGAAAGAATGGTTTAAAGTATTAGTAACTCCCTGTTAACTGAAATGTAGGTTGAGTTTAGATTGAGATTTAGACTCCAAGTAACTTTATTTGAATCGTTTGTAGAATGGTTTGGTTTTTTTATTTTAAAAGACTGGATGATGTTAGTCTGACATTAAGACTGAAGTACCTACAGTTCACAAAGCCTTCATACAGCTGCCTTGGCATCTAAATATATAGACATCTGTAGTGAGGGATTTAAGTGGTTAAAATTCTACTTCTGCACAGACAGCACTGCTGTCTTCTGCCCCAGTTCTTCTGGGATCCTGACATGAAGTGTTCCTGCTCATCAGCCCTTTTAGAGAACTTTTAACACCCATCATTGGAAGTGAGTTCAGCACAAAGTGTAGCAACCAGGGCTATGGCATGCTAATCATAAGGACTGTGTAGAAACGAGGAAAAGATATGGAGTTGGTTATTGAGAAGAAATCTGAAAATTGCCAGGGCAAGAGGCCTGGCAGGAAGTGAGTGGGAGAGTAAAGCAGTGGGAAGAACACTGGGAGTTGAAAAGCGGTGCAGAAAATCTAACAGATCTTTGAAGGGTAGAGAAAGCTGAGAGATGTTGAGATTAAAAGGAAAGCTAGTATAGGAGATCTGGAAGCTAATGGGAAATGGGATTCTGGTTTCAGGGAGGAAGCAATATATTGTATAATGAACTTGATTAGAATGAAGTGGTTACTGAAAAGAGGCAGGGAGGCGGGACTGGGGTCACAAATAGGAAACTGAGCCTGATGACAGAAAGTGTGATGGGGGTGGTGATATATGTCCACAGGATTGGTAATGATAGAGCTTGGATGAGAAGTGGCCAAATTTTGAGGGAGACTGAATGTCTCTGTTGAACAAAGTGGAGCTTCTCGTTTTCAGTGGTTGCTGTCTTAAAAGGGTGGGAAATTAAACCAAACTCAGAAAGCTGCCTTGAGTAAGAGTTACAAAAACCAAGTGATGCAAAGGTGGGAAGGTGACCCATCTCAAGTATGTTGACTGAGCTCCCTTGGACATACACATTATGATATAGTTTTAAATTATATGATCTCAGAATTGTGTGGTCTTTTCAAGTGGAACAGAAGTCTATGAAGACTGCAGCAAAGTAGACAGCTCTTTGAAAACTTGCTTTTATTTGTTGTAGAAACTTTAGGACAAGTAGTGAACAGGGCGGTGCACAATAAGCCAGGAAAGATGTACATCACCTTATCGAGGCATCTAGATGAGTACAACTTCCCCAGGAAATTAGTTTAAGGTATTATGTGAATCTGAGTACTCTGATAAATGAGCTTTAGGAATCTGATTGAACACACTGAAGTTAGTAATGCTCCAGATTCAAAAGTTTCATTCTTGTCTATGGGGATCATATGACATACCTTTCAGGGAGCTGTAATGCAATCTGTTGTTATCCTGAGAGCACCAAAGAGGAGCTCTCTGTCTGGGAACTGGCATTTCTGTCCTCAGAGTGCTGTTCCGGAGCGGCACAGAATAACCCAGAGGAGGTAACATGCTGTGCTGTGACCATATGTAATGCAGTCAGTGTGTAGACTGCCAGTACTCTCTTCTAGCTATTCTATTCCCTGGATGATGGCAGGGTCCTGTGGAAAAAAAATTGCAAGTCATCACCTAGTGAAAAGCTAGTCAGACTGGATTTGAACAAGAGGGCCCAAATAACTCTAAATCCTTAAAAAAATTAAAAAAAAAAAAAAGAAAAGAAAAGAAAAAGAACTTCTGAATGCTTACCTTAAAAATTTGCTAGTTTCCACCTCCTTGGACTCCTGTCTTGTATTATGATTTTAGGATGTTGAGGATGTTGATGTTTGTGTATAGCTTCATGACTTTTATTTCTTTAAGTGGCATGCTTTCCATACATTTATCCTGGGAAAATCTGGATGCACAAAGTGCAAAGAAAATGTAAAAACTAGGAAGCATGGTTACAGTCAGTTTTTTAATTTCCATTAACTTCTGGTAAAATCTTCTTTGAAAGATTGTACCTTGCTTACTTTTCCAATTATGTATTTATTTGCATGATGTAGAAGATGAAAAACAATTTTCTTTTGATCTGATGTAACTGCAGCTGTATTTTAGGGGAACTAATTCCATCTTATCTGATTATATTCTGACCATAGTCAAAAGTAAGGTTGCAATTACTGTTTAAAGAGACTAGTTTCAGTGATTGTGTCATATCAAATGCATTGCTTTTCTATTCCATTATTGTTAGATGGGCTTCTCTAAATTAGATAGTCTAATTCTGGAAAATTTGAATACATGCAGGTGGATTTTTTGTGTCAGCAAAGCCACATTTATTTAATTGGAGCTCCATATGTCTGCAAAAATTGATTCCATATGGTTGAATAGCCCATTTTGAAAATATTCCTTTAATTCATACTACTGCTGGGAGAAAGTAACATAGCTTTATTTTTTGAGCTCCTCCTTAACTAAGTGACAGCACACCTGTAGACGAACCTTCTTTCAATTTTTAATGTGTTAATTGAATACGTAGGATTTTCCTGTCACATGTTAACAGTTTTAAGGTAGCTTAGATCTGTGGCTAACAAAGGCTTAGCTGTGTGCTGTTTGTACTCCTAAAAGCAAGTGATGAAATACACTTAAATCATTCAATCCCACCATCTACTGGGTTGAATTTACATTTCATTTAAGGTCATGCTGAGTCTAAAAAAATACATATATAGAACCGATCAAATAAAACCCAGGTTTTTTACACAGGGGAAAAAAGATTTGAGTTTGCTTCTGGTTAAGCAAATTGATGGGAAATAATCCTGTTAGAAAAGCTGGAGATCTGAATTTTTAAATTGGGGCCATAAAAGTTGATATAATCAAGAGATGAACTTGTGAGAAGTTATGTAAATTAATCTTTTTTCCTTTTTTTTTTTTTATTGTACACAGGTACCTAAGGATAAAACTGGCCTGAAGGGAAAATCGGGGGAAAACTGGGGAGCTTGACTGTTCTTGCACCTGAGTAAGTGAATGCTTAGCTGGAAATCAGCTTTACAAAATGTTAAAACCTTTAAATGTTTTCCAGCACCTCCATGCCTAATTGCAGTCTGTAACTTGGGACAATACTGTGGCTTTTGAATTGACAAAGGCTAGAAGGACAAGGACTAGCTACAGGGAGCGAATGTGGTATAGAGCCTTCTGTGCTTTGCAGGAGGTTTTCTTTTTATTGGTTCCCTTAAAGCCTCCATAAAGTGAAACACAGATTATAAGCAAGATTTCTTGGTATTTTGGTGGTTTGCCTTTTTGGTAATTTGCCTTCAGATTAATTTCTGAGTTTCTTAAAGTTAAACTCGATCTTGCTGGTTTGTAATCAATAGTAGGACACTGAGACTCGGCAGAACTGAAGTCCTAGGAATGGGCCAGGGTAAGGATGAAGTCATCAAAGCGTGAAGGCTGAGAGGATGACCTTGTGTAGCCTAATATGGCTGACTTGGAAAGGGTGAATGCTCATGTCATGGTTTGTTTTTTTGAGACAAAAACTGTTGTCTTGGTTGAGTTTGCTTCCACTAAACTAGGACAGGGACAGCTTTTCTTCATCAGTTTGGGCACGGCACATGGCAGACATTCCTCAGCATCTGAAGGATCCCAGTCCCAAACCCAGACTACACAATTGTCTGAAAAGACAGGAAAAATATTTTCTAGTTATCCACCTAGCTTTCTTTCTTGGCAAATCAAGGATTATTCTGTTTACAAAAAATAATTTTGCATGTCAAAAAGGTACTTTGATGTATTACTTATTATTTAATATATTTATTTAGTCATACATATTCATATATGACATGTATGTAGTATTAATGAGCAGATAAATATTGTATAGCATAAAACTTCTTTCTACTGGTAATATATTTTTAAAAATGGACAAGTTAATTGAGTTTTCTGAAACAGTTGCTAGAGCTGGAGCCTTTCTTCCTGCTGGCATTTATCATGCTAAAAGAATTATCTTTGGTTTTGGAAAGCTTCAGTAAGCTGAATATCCTTACTGGTTTTGCAAACAATACTTATCAGCTGAGAGTCTCTGAATTTAGTATGGTCTAAACTTGTTACCAATGCTGTTTATTCCAAATTTGTTCTGTGGTTTAATCATGTTCTTGTACTGAATGCATGAACTTAGAAATTGATATCCATCTGCATAAAAAAGTATATTTCATTTTGCCAGAGTATTTACTGTGTTCATCTGTTTGCAGTAGAGTAGTAGACAACTTTTGATATTAAAGAGAATTAAATATGCAACTTAAAAATATGCCAGGCTTTGTGAGCTGTACACACATAAGACTTTAAATTCATTAGAAATGCATTGTGGCAGCATTTAGCATTATCATTCTTTGATCTCTAACTTAGGTACTGAATCGCAAATAATGCCTGAGACTGCATTACAGGCAACTGGTTGCTTTCCTGTGCATTAGTAGTTCTCACTGAAGTTCTGGTTTCTTGTCTTGCACTCATTTTGTATGGTTTTAGGGATTAGGTCTATGGACTAGAGAACTACTAGGTGTAAGGTTCATTAAAGAAGTTCAGTGTTCTTAAATGATAATGGCATGTTTTGAAATCACAATTGGCTCAACAGCTTTGTTTTAAATCCAGCAGGACCTTTGAGAGAGATTTTTGCCTTGTTTCTTTTAACTTCTCTACTAACACGCGGCAAATGTTTTCATTTATTTCCTGTGTTATCAGTCCTACTCTGCATATTTTAGTCTATTGCTTTTGACAGTGATGAAAGGCAGGTATTTCCTGACCTTTTGTATTTTGGGTGCTACATAAGCTCAGTTGTTCATTTTGGGAATATTTTCTTCTCCTGTCTTGTTCCTGTTTCCTTGTTTGAAAGGCAGCACTAGAAATTCCAGGTGCAATTGCAGTCTCTTTGGAATTATAGTTTAGATTTTGTGCTTGTGTACATGAGACAGGAGCCAAGCCATGCAAAAGAAAGGCAGTCATTCTGCTGGGTTTGAGGACCTGTAGTGACTTCTGCCTTGACAAAGATACTGTGTCAGTTTTATGTCACTTTTTACTTGAAAATTGTCCTTAATTGTTGTTTAATAAGGCAGAAGTCAAGGATTATTGAACTAAGAGATGGGGATAATCCAATTGAATTGTGTAGTCTGTTCCTTTATGAGTATAGGATTGGTCTCTAATTTAGGTGTTTTATCCAGTTTATTATTTGGCAGTTACTGTAGTTACTGCATCACCTACAGATTTTCTCATTCAGACTTGAAATTGAGTGCCCCGGGGCAAAATTTTCTCAGTTAAGCATGAAAATGAACTGGCCTTGGTTTTGAGAGCACCCTGTGTGTAGCAGTTCTTGTGCCTGATGTTCTGGAAAGATCGACGGGTTTGTGCAAATCTGCATCTGGGTTTGAAGCAAGACAAACATATCCGTGCTGCAGCCCTCTGTGACCTGCGTTATGTCCTTTTCCAGGGACTGGTAGGTATTAGTCTGTTCCCTGTGTGGAGGCTGAAGTGAAGCCAACTGGTACTGTTCCTGTCGCCTGCTGATACTGCAGGATGAAGCTCTTCAGCTTCTCTTAGCAGTTAATTCCACGGAGATTGTTATTATTTTTGTAAATCACAGTGTATGGTTTCTGACAGTTTTTAAAGATGTCATATGCTCTGCTGTTCATAGTCTAGAAATCTCTGGGGATTTAAAACTTTCTCTACAGTATCTCTCTCACAGAGATCAATTAAGTTTCTAATTAAAGCTCTATCAACCTAGCATCTGCTGAAATCCTAAAAAAGTTGATGTTTGTTGAGACAAATATAGGAGGTTTTTTAATCTCATGAAAAAATTTTTGTTGAGGATTACTGGAGGGTTTTTTATATTTTTGAGGGGTTTTTTTTGTTGTTCACAAAGTGGTGTTTGAGTAATTAAAAGCTTCAGTAGCTGAAATTCTTAATGAAAAGGAGCAAAACAAATCTATTTGAACAATTTTATTTATTAAAATAGCATGTTCTCAGACAGCTAGCAGAACTGTAGTTGCAACCCTCCCCCATGCTTTCTGTCTTTGAAAGACTACTTATTTTGATCAGACCTAAAATGTTGATGAAATTATTTCTCTCTGTTTTGCCTGAAGCCAAGTGTCACAGCCTTTCATTGGTGTTTGGAAAGTTGTATATCACTACATTTGAAAGGTACCAAAGTCCTGTGGTTGGCCTCTGCATTAAAATATATAGACACTTCTGCTTTATGAGGCTGTAAACCAGATAATTCATCACTACTGATGATCTGGAGGTAGATGTGGGCTTTTAAAGAACAATATGTTGTATTACAAATTCCTTTGGAGGGGGAGTGTTTGTTTTTAGGGATTTCTGGAGAGTGGAAGCCTGTTACGGTGGTATTGTTTGTGTAATAAATCATGTACTTTGCCTGGGTTGGAGGGGGGATTTGTTGTTTTTTTTCAAAGTCTAAGACCATTCAATCATTCTGCCATAATAAGAATAACAAGTAGTATCCTCTCTGCAAACACAGAAGAGAGGGGAAAATTTTTTTTTTTCATTTTTGCAGTGTAATATTCTCACTATTTATGTAAATAAATGATAGCGTGTGACACAATTCACGTGAACAGCAATGCAGCTGTATTGCTGTTGTCTGCCCAAATAACAAGAAATAAAAAGAAGAGAGGGGTGACAAGGGGGATCTGTATCGGAGATGGGCACTGCAATATGAATAAATTGACACTGTGATTCTGTGGGGGGGTACACTCATTGTAGGAGGCTTCATCCATTTGCTGCTCTCCCATATGTAGAAAGCATCTTTAGGGATCCTTTTTGCAAACCAGCTCATGCAGTAACTGGCACAACAGAAGCAATTAGTGGTGTAATCTCAAAGGGAATCTCAAGCTTCCCTCTAAGTGCAATGATTAAATCCACTAAAATGATAACCATTGCTGCCAAGAACTCCTGTAATTGGTCACTAATGTATTTTGTTGTAGCAGTCGATAACTACTGCATTTCATGCAAATAATTGGTAATGCATACACGTTTGGTCAGGAGAATTGAAAATCCTGATAACTGAGAGTTGAGGGGGTGGGAAGGAACACAGAGCTGGAGAACTGAAATACTGCTCTGTTGATAGTACCTAACTGGAACTGTGTGCTTCAACAAAACAAGTGTCCTACTGTGCTGGAATACAAATGGGCTGTCTGTGGCAGGATATAGCAAAGACATTTGGCAGAGAGGGACATGAAAGCTTCTGGCATAATGTAATTGAATTGGCCATTTCTTTAAAGATACAGCAAATTGTTTGCTGCAGCATTCATCATCATAAGGAAGGTCAGACAGCTTGCCAAACATACGATATTCATAATAAAAAGTAAAATGGTGACGCTTATATTTAAACACAAATCATGTTATCATGTTTGTAAAAGCTGGGGAAATGAATGGGAATATTTTTGGTGGCGCTGAGGCATTAATAATCTTAAGACTGTAATTCAAGAGGGGGAAAGCATATAGGCAGAGAAAAGACCCACAGGGGAATTCAGCTACTGAGCAACATATGATCCCCCCGATTTGAGAGGGTAGTAGGTGTTTTGGCAGGATTATTGCTGACTCTCTCTTCTGATCACTTAAGGGAATATTAGCTTGTGTGATCCTGTTTTTTGCCTTTTAAGAAAACAAAGGGAAAAATCACAAAGAAGAAGGACTTGAGTCTTTAAAAAGAGACAAAATTAGAACTGAAGCGTTGCTGGGGTTTTTTGTTAGTCAGTTATGCTGTGACAAAATAAGATGATGCAACAACCTGTAGCACATCTGAAATGTGATACGCAATGCTCAGTATTGGTACACTGGGAAACCCCTCTTGAGTCACATCCAGAGCACTGAACGTAAATTGCACGGTGACGGGGGCTTTGGGCCATGCAGTGATGCCTCTGCAAATGAGTAGCTGTTAGCTTTGAGTTTCTAACACATTCAGGAGACTGGCATTTTGATTTCTTGCACCACTGCACCACTGATAGGGTTGGAAATGGGAATCAAAATAATTAGATTGGATATATAGATCCCAGCAAACCAGCCAAGAAAGCGGCTGGGCTGGGGAGGGCCGCTCTGAATTCTAAAATGTGCCAGTGTTTTTTTTATGAGAGTGTGAGGATGGAAGGAATAAACCAGAGTGCAGATGCTCACCATTTATATTCAAAGTATGTAATAAAATAATTGAATATGTGTTTCTTCCTATTAAACCCTGTTAAAATCAGTAATAAAGTACATTAGTGTTACATTAAAAAGGGAGCACAAATTTTCAGGTAATATATCTTCGCTGTATGCATAGTATACAGATAAGCAGACTGGGAAGTGGTCTTTTACATTATCCAAGGCATTCTTCCTTCCTGATACAGGACTGTGAATTTTCTGTTGTGTTGTCTAGCAGTAGCTTTGCAGTATTCCCTCTGGCAGTTTTCTTACAGGCCAGCAGTCGTTCCCCTCCAAAACACCTTTCCTGCTAGTCACTCAGTATTCTTCATGTAAAAGAACCTAACAAAAACAAATCACCAAAAAACCCCCACACTTTCCATGTACTCCTTCTTGAGTTTCCATAGCTGATAGAAAATGTTTTCCTTTTTCTGCTATGCAGATTCCTCCTTTAGATGTTTGTAAACTATTACCCCACTTTCTCTTTGCCCACTTTAGCGTTTTCACCTGTACAAAATGTATCTGTTAGTCTACTCAAATGTCAGTGCTTCGTGTATTTGCTTTTAAGAGACGCCTCTTTATTTAACCAGGAGATTAAGGAGTCCAGGTCCTCCTAAATTGATACAGATATGGGGGTTTTTTGTTAGCATGATTTCTGATGCTTTTCTTTTTTTAAATTCTACTCTGTATCTTGACTGCCTGTAGTATCTCCTACTTCATTTATGTCTCAGTGCACTTTCTCCCTTCCTTCTCTACCTTCCCTGTTACTGATTTTTTCATACAAAACTTGTTATATCTTGCATTTTTCAAAGTAATGTCTCTGTTGTTTTCCATTTGGATTTCTATATTTCCTTTTATTTCATTCCATCTTGCCTCTGTAACTTCTAATCTATCTAGTCAAGTGTTCAGCATCAGTCCAGAATAGCCTTTTTGTTTGTGTGCACATCTGTGATGAGGAAGGCAAGTGGGTGCAGTATCTCCTGTGCTTTGATATCAGATGCACAGGGCCATGTCTGTGTATGATAATAACACATGCTGAAGTGCTTGCCAAATTTTGCAGAAGCCTGTCCTGCATGCTGTCTCTAAAATGCTGACTGAATTTGTAAGCAAATACAGCAGTTATTGGCTCCACTCGTAGTCACCGTAAAAAGCTATATTGAGCTGATTCCGAACCAAATATCAGCATTTTTCCCTGTCTCCCTACTTCAGATCTCCAGGATGTTTTAGATGTTAGTTTTCTTATTGTGCTCTCTGGTTCATTATTTCACATTACCCTACTCAGTTGTAGAGATAGTGATGAGGAACAGCAAAGTGATGTCTTCTTGTTTTGGTCTGTGCAAGCCCATAACACCTACGGCTCCTTCACAAGTTGTCATTTGTGTATCTTGAAGGTGCACTGTGGCTATACTGTACAGCTTGCAGATAAGTCTCCTGTTCACTGTGATGTTTTGATGTAACATTGCAATACTAACAAATAAAAAGGGTATTTACTATCCATATGGAATGGATGATAAATAGCTGCCATGGAGGTGCAGTGTGGAGGAGCAGTACTCACACCAGAAGCTGAAGGAGTTTGGGTTTACTGGGGAGATAGTTTGGTAGTTCCGCAGGAGCTAATCTTTCTGATAGAAAACTGATAAAATACAGTATGTTTTGTTAAAAGGAGATTGAAATTGTGAGTTGGTCATCATCATCTGGTAATAACCACGTGGTTCTTTTGTTTGGATGTTATGAAAATAAAAAGATTCTTTAAAGATAGAAGAATTTAAACAGGAAGCCAAGTTTATTTCCCTGATATTCACAGCTATTTTAAGGCTGGCAAAACTGTTGAAGTTGAGATGAGGAATTGTCCATTAGCTGAAATTTTGACATCCTGCTCTGATGAATGTTTCAAAGTTACGTTTAATGCAAGAATTGCATGTTTGAGTTTCAAAACTTGTGTTATTGAGGAAACCCAGTTAGGGAATATACATATTTCTTGTTGAATTCTTGTTGGATGCTTATTAAAGCCTTCAGTTAAGGTTCAGGCTTTCACACACACAGGTCATTTAGTTCAGATGATGGTCATAGGTTTCTGGAGGACAGTTGCAATACAGTAGTTACCCTGCAAGAAACTGAAGAAGTAGTACAGTAATTTGTCCTGCTCCAGAGGTTAGCTCTTAAACACACAACTTGCTTAAGAGTGCAGTAAGGATTGACCAGCATTGAGAGTTAATTTGAATGCTTGGCACTGTTGTTTTATATAGGGAGTTTGGCAAAGAAATGTTATATGGACTTTTAATAAATTTTTCCTTGACCTTTATCTGCAGGAAAATTGGCTGGCAGCATCACAGCAGGTCTAAACGCAACATTTTATTTATGGCATTAATTTTATAGAAGAGCAAATGGAATTCTGAGAAAAGGAGAAACGAATAAAGCTCTTTAGCTTTTGTAGATTAATGACTTGGTGATTATGAATGAATGCAAATGCCACTGACTTGAACAAAGAGGTCAAATTAAATACCTTGGGCAAGTTCCACAATGTCTGTCTAAGAGGAATGCAACATTTGACCCCCCATGTTTTGACTACTGCCATTCAGACAACAGTATGGCAGTGTATTACACAGGTAACATTTTCTGTACCTTTCAGGGTGTTAACTGCCATTAAATATTTCCTGTTCCAATGTATAAATAACCCTCTGTGATATGAATTCTAGGTAGTGGAAACACATTACATATTTCAGCACCACAGTATACCATTTGTTTTAGTTAGGAGACCTGCAGATGTATTTAATCCTCTATTATAAGTTATTAAAATCATATGATATAAACATCAGGACGTGCCACATAGCTAACTGTGCTGTAACTCAGAACAAACTGGGCTGTTTCTTCCTTGTGAGGAAGACTTTTCTATGCTTGTTGTCTTATTCTTGGTTATTGAAACCAAGTTTACGCCCTTTTACAATAATTTTCAGAACTAATTATGTTCAGTCACTATCTTACCCCTTGCAACATTTCACTGCCAGTGCCAGTGCACATTGTATGGGATGATTTCTTTTGCTGTACAGCTAATGAGCTCAGCTCAGTATTCTCTGTTGGCTTTGCTTTTGCAGGCCATCTGAAAAGTAGGTAAAAGAATATTCAAATTATTTTCCTTTTCCTGACATCTTAGGCCAGCACTTACAAACATGGTGAGTGGTTGGCTCTCATGAGATACTATACGATCAAGGACATTTTTAGATTCTTCCTGAGCTGGTGGAGAAGTTTCACTTACAAACAAACTCAGCTGTAAAAAATTATTTAAAAAAATAAATATTGTGGCTGTGTAGGACTCAATCTTACCAAAGGATGTGGGAAATACTTTTGTAATTTTGAAGAAAAAAACCCCATTGTTTTTATGTGTTCTTAGCGGAATGTGTTTTTGAAACTTGCTTTGTTACTGTAGCAAGTTTTTTAGATTTTCAAAACATTAGTCCTTAAATGAATAATACCCTTTTGCCACCCATGTATTGTTTGGGAAAATTAGGCTTGTTTAGGAAATGATAAGTGACAGCACTGATATCTTAGCTCCTTATCTTGGGAAGTGCTCCCCTTATTTCCCTTTTCTGTGTCCCTCTCCAGGAACAAAAGCAATACAAAAATGCAGATGTTGAAAGGCACAAAAACGTACTAAAAGTATTTTCCTTCTGTCTTGAAACAATGGTTGCTGACAGCAGGAGGCTTGCTTGCTTGTTAAAATTAGATTTGAATCATCAGTGTAATAGCAGTAGGAAATTGTAGGATGGAAAGGTGCCAGGAAGCCTATCTATGTCTGCCTTTTCAGAACACGTAAGATGGGCCCCAAATGACTTTAGCTGTCTCCTCAGTTGAGTGAGCTTGCCCTATATGGCAAGTACTGGTTAAGCATCCTTAAAACAAAATATTTTGTACTTGAGCAGAGGCCACTGAGGTGAGATCCCAAGAACAGACGCAAGCACAGCTATTCAAGACTGCTGTTAGAACTCAGGCTTCTGAAGACTGTGTTTCTTGTTTGTTCTTTACATCACATTTTAATTGGGCATTACCTCTCACCATTTTCCTGGACTGGGATAAAAAAAGTCTGCATTTGGGGCTTGGTTTATTGAATTTTATGGTTGTAAAAACACTGGGAAGTTTTCATAAGCTAGCTGTGAATAACTCAGGGGATGATGCTTGCTCTGAAGCTGCATCAGTCAGCATCATTCTGGCTTATTCTGTTTCTCCTCAGCTGTTGTAAGGCAGTCCAGTGCCCAGTTGCTTCCTTTATGTAGTTATTATCGGTTGGCTTTGCAGTAACCCAAGCCGTGGAAGACAGTGACCTCTCTATGCACCTTAAAACCATTCACAGAAATGGTTGTAATTCTGCTGATGCAGAATGCAGCTGCCCATTTAAATCTCTTTTTCCTATGGAGAGGCTGGTTATGTCTCTGCTGTGTACTAGCTTCTATTTAATTTCTAGTGTGGTTTTTGCACTATTTCCATAAGCAGCTTAGTTCCTGATTACTTCAGGGAGTGCTTTGAATGATATAATGGTAATTGATATCAGCTGAAGTGCTAAAGCTACCAGTCCCCTAATTTAAATTAGTGCCAGTTGGAGATGGGAGAGCTGAAAGCAGGACTGTGCATGGGAGAGGACTCTGTTTCTGAAAATTGTTTAGTTTGCTCTCATAACAGAGAATTTTCTGACCTTCAGGTCATGTGGTTATTCTTGTCCTGGGTGGCAAAGTAAAATCAAAGTGGATTGAAGGAGGAATTTAAGTGCTTAATGGTATTTAGTGCATTACTGTTCTCTTCATCGGTGCTATGAAAGCAATCAGACATATTTTAAAATAAATCTATGTAAATAACTGGGTTATAACAATGCAACATTGGTTTGTATCTTTTTATATCATTTGTTTACATCTACTCCGTTTAACACTGTTGTATATATGTATCCATCTATCTGTGTGTTTATATATGTAATATTTATTTTATGGAGAAATAAGCAATTCTGTAGATGGACTGTATTGTTTATAGGTATTACTTAATTGTTGGCAAATATTTGGAAGGTGCAGGACCACCATAGTTTCATGAGACTGCTACAGCAAATTTGATGGTACCCAAGAGAAAATTGAAAGCATTGCCTCAGCACGAGTGGTCAGCTTGACTTGACCTGCTTGTGTGTTCAGCTTTTAGCCTGCAGTCCCTCCTCCTGCATGTGTACCAACTGGAAGAACAGTGAGTCGTGTGAAAGATTTTGCCAGAAGTTGCTGGTGTATTTGTGATTGAAAAAGCGGACAGGGTGTGATCTATTTTTTCCCCAGAGTTCTCACAGGCCTTGTAGAATGATGTACTGTCAGGTAGGCTTCAGGTCACTCAAATGATGGCGGTTTGTACTTGTTCCTCTCTGTATATTGAGTCAATTATTTATTGTTACATCTTTTCTGATTAGATTATTTGCTTGTCGTCTCTCTGGCCCTGTATTTTATTTGTAGACAGTTATTTGCCACATTTCTCAACAGGGATGAGAGCCTTCCCTTAAATAGCCCAGGTACTTGTGTTATGTAGATCCTTCTTGTAAGTGTTCTTTCTACTTGTCCTGTAGATGTCTATAAAAGTATGTAAATCTAACCTAGAATATTAAGGGGTTTATGGCCTTAATGCTTATATTTTAGTTCCGTGCAATGCAGAGTGATATTGCTTATATTCTTAATCATACTGTTAGCCAGTATCATCTTTAACCATATTCCGTGTCCCCTGGGTGTCTACCTACCATCTGCTACTTTATCCCATTAGATTTCCACCAGATTTCCCATTTTTTCTCCAGCATACTGTGATGAAAAAACCTTCCTTATAGTTTCCCTCACTGATCTTCCAGTTTAATCTTAATTACACAGCTAATCAGATTATGGTGACTTTTTCTATTTCTCTCCTCCTGGCACTTTCCAGTGTCACTGGAAGCATGTACTGGGAGACGATTCCCTTCATTTCTGCTCACAGGTATTTACATGAGGGTACAAGATTCTTCTTGATTCACTGCTTTCTGTTCCATTCACTTTGTGTAGTGGGTATAAAGACTTATGTGGGGCCCAGCTCTTCATGACTTCATTAACCTCTCAGCTTTTACTTCCTCCTGTGGACCAAGGAAATCCTACTCTTTGCAGTTGACCTGAGCAGGTTTGAAAGCAGTGGCTCCAAAGGGCTCGTCGTGCCCTCCTTCCTCTTCTCCTTGACCTGTGCTCCTGCTCCCAGGGCACTGTTCGCTCTGTCCTCCCTCAGGGGAGCTTCCAGTCAGCTCAGCAGTCTGATCCAGCCCCTGTCCCTGATACAGTAGGCTCTTAAATACGCTTAGGCTGGCTATTAATACACAGTGCTGAGTCACTGCTGAAATGCTCTCCTTTTCTGTGCACCTTTATAAAGCAAACCATTGCCAGAGCTGGTGTGCCTGGGACAGGCAGTAAATCGCTGTACGGGGCCATTGAACAATGAGCGACTCAGCTGTTTGTGTGGAGGGGCGAGATCAGCATCTATGGAGAATTCCCTCTGTGGGGGTATGCAGCCACCCTGCTTCTGCTCCACAAAAACCTGGGAAAGTACTCTCCAGGCAGAGAAAGCAACTTTCTGTTCTCTTCAAAATGCGAGAAATGGAGTATTCTGGGAAGATGTATGAGAATTATTCACCAAGCTGGTGGCAATCCCAAGCCATTGAGAGAGCATGTTTACTGTAAAGTGACATTAATCGACGTTGCTGCATGGGGGACTGTTGTTTTATAGGGCAGGAAAGGGATTCATCCATTTACTGCTCTTTTTTTGTATTGCTGAACAAAAGCTTGCCTTAAAAAACCAGCATGTTTTCATAGCTAATGAGCTCAGCCAGCCCTTGGTTTCTCTCCATGTACTACAGGAAATAAACCGTATGGAATATTACTGTGGAATATTTACGTTCATTTATAAATACAGAGATTCATGTGTACAAATTGGCTTCAGTCTTAATTGATATAGAATACTTGATCAGACAACACAGCTGAGGCAACGTAACTCTTGCTGCTGCTGAGAGAGGTGGTTCAGCCTTCACTTTTGTCTTCCTGTGCCTTCCAGCCATATGGTGCTTCTCTGACTCCTCAATCCACTGCTGAACTCCTTCCTTCCTGGAAGAGATCAAGCCATTTTATTTGGTTGGATGGTATAAAACAGGTGTAAGGAACCATGCACTTCATTTTTGGAGATGACATTTCCAGCACAAGGTTTGTACGTCTATTGAGAAAACCGTAAGTACCAAGGGGCATGAGCCACATTAACATGGGTTCATTTCTACTTACTGTTTTGATCAAAAAAATGAGTAGTCTGGTTTTGCATATATCTTCAGTGATGTATTTTTAGACATACCACCTGCAAATGATATAATAGTCTTGTGGCAAGAAAAAAAAAGAGTGGCATGATTGATAGAGCTGTGGTTTTACATACTTCGAATTTTAGTGGAGTGAGGAGACTTTCTACTCTTAAACTTACACTATGCTGCATTTCAAAATAAAAGATATTAAAAAATGCCTTGGTGCATGAATACTTGGCAGAAAAACAAGACTTGTTATTTTACCCAATAAAAATCAATGGCTGCAGAATGAAAGTGTTCTTCACCCTGTTCATGTAGAACAGGGCTATGTTTCAGTAGTTTTGGTGACTGATGGGGGCATCACATGTTTGAAGTGCTGGTGCTCTACTTGTCTTTATTCAGACTTTCTGTCTTCTGGGATTCTGCAAGGCTGGCCAGAGTCCCCTCTAGTATACTGCCGTCCTTTACGCTGGACCCATTACAAAGCAGTGTATCATGTAGTAATTTTGGGAAGCAGTTACAGAGTTTTCAGCATTAGGAATGGTGTATTGGGGTACCATTTTAAAAGCCTTAGTGAGCTTGAGTGAAAGTGGAAATGCAAAGGTTGCAGGGCCAAACTTAATGCTTGTACTCAAGAGCTGGAGCAGGTACTGACTAGGGCAAGAAATATCTTGTTAGTGTTGCCTGATTTGAGCTGCTGCTCTTTGCCCAGCATGGGAGCAGGGGTGAGTGCTGGTGGGAGCTGCCTATGGCCTGGGGAGGCAGGCAGTAGGAAGGGAGAGGTCAGAGCAAAATTGTGCTTCTGGCTGGAAAAAGCAAAAGAGAGGTGATGCCTCAGATTTCACCAGCTCACGTATGTTTTTCTCATATTTAGGTTTTGCGTGGTCTTAATAGGATTTTCATTTGTGTGTTATCTCCTTGGCTGTTCTATTGTTTTCTTAGAGAATGGAAACTTACTAGATGTAGTGCTAAAAACACAGTTTTGACAGCACTCCTAGATTTGGGATTCCTGACCATTGGCACTCTGTGACAAAATTGCTTAAAGCTGACCTAAATGATTACCTGAGGTAACAGGATTGTACTGCTATCTCTTGTGGACCAGCCACTGGAAAGAGATGTCTGAGTTGGATGTAATGAATTAAACATGCCTTCACACCAGCAGAGGCAAGCAAGGCATGTCTGCCAGACCCTTTGTGGGCTGAACTGAGCTGAAGGCGTGGGGACTTTGGTGGCTTCAGGGAATTGCCTTCTGTTTGTGCAGCCCCTCTCCAGATGGAGAAGGAGCCCAGTGCAGCACTCCCATGCCAGGCAAACAGAAGCCATCAGATGTGGCCAAATGAGGGCATATGTCCCCCACTTACTGGACTTCTTTTGAGCCCGGCTTGGTGAGCGGACAGGGCTGCCTGCCCACCGGGGTCTGGCTGAAGCCTGATTTCATGCTAAAGCAAAGAGCCAGGGCTGGGCAGGCAGCATGCACAGGCTAATGGGGGTCTCCAGCAAATGGGTTTTAGTAGCCTCTGTTGATGTAACCTAAGTGGGAATTTTTTTCTCCAGCACCTTTGAATATAGCTAAGTCTGGACGTGTTCTACTGAGACTGGAAAGGCATCTCCCTGCACCCAGGACTTCTTACTGCCCAGTTTTGAAACACTGCTGCAAAATAGGGAGGTTTACAAAACTGACAGAAACGTGGATTATAGTAGAAGACAAAGGTAAACCTAGCTATAGGTTCCATGGCTTCTTGCTTTACATCTGGGGACAGACTTTTCTCAAGGTATTTGCAATCTTGAATATCCAGATTTGTACACTGTGCAGAGTTGAGGTGCTCAGTGGTTTTGATAGTCTGGTCCCTTAAAAATTATTTCAGAGAGGTTACTTCCATGTGAAAGAGGTTAGGTACAGCCACATTGCCTATGAAAATTGCATCACATATGTGTGGACATACAGGTGCATGCATACCTGTGCTGAGCACAATTAAAGTCGCTTTCTGCCCATACGGACCACAAGGTTTAGAGGCATTTTCCACACAGGGCAGTATCTTAGACACACAGGTTCTGCAAAAGCAGAGTGTTTTCTCACAGTGGCAGTTTATTTTTGGAAACAGAAAACCGTGAGGAAGCAGCGTTGTGTCACAAGTCCATAAGATTTTGCACAGATGAAGGGTCGTGCTGCCCAGGTATATGGATATGTTCACACGGAGGCCTCCCCATCCATCCATCCATCCATCCATCCATCCATCCATCCATCCATCCATCCATCCCTCCCTCCCTCCCTCCCTCCCTCCCTGGCCCCAGCTCAGCAGGCGAGTGCAGGGATGGCTGTGCTTGTACCTGTTTGTGGGTGATGGGCTGTTTTTCGCGCCGGTCGCTGCAGGCACGGAAAAGAGCATTGGCTTATCAAGCACTTCAGCCTGGTTTGCTGTGTGTAACAGCTTATGAGAAAATGGCTGCCTTGTTTTCCAGCCGTGTCCCAGGGATGGCCACGCAGGAGAAAATGAGGATCCGAGCATGAGAAACCTCTCAGCAGTTTCCCGGGCCATTTAACACTTATAAATACACTATGAGGGATCCTTTTTCTTTCCAGGTAGCTGCCTCGCTTTAGTCCTCGCAGGTTTGCCGTTCTGCACGGTGGGAGGAGGGGTGGGAAAGAGGAGTTCCAAACCCTTGCCAGTGCTTCTAGGGAATCCTTCCCAGATGGGGGTGCATACACACACCCCTGTATTTCTCTTTATACACGCATACAAATGCATGTATATATAAGGTGAGACTTTAAGCTTGAAATTTTGTCTTCTAAGATGTTGTAATCACTTGCTTTTTAGTGATTGTATGATAAAGTCTTGTCTTCGTAAGTATTTATTGCTTCTAAAAATGATTTTATTAATTTTCTCACCATTTGAGTGACATAGCATTGCATTATAAGCAGACATTATGTGACGTGAAATAGAAATGCATACAGCCCTTAACACTGCAGTGTGTCTAGGCCAAGATGGTTTTAATATTAACAGAGACATGATCTGCACAAAGCAATTCCCCCTGAATAACCCACTACAAAAATCTCTGCTGTTCAAATTCATTATCCCATTATTAAGTGGGATAATAAAAACAATTTTTAGCAAATTGTTCTAGCTTTTTGCAGCAGTTTGTTTCCTTCCATTCTCCAAATGATCTCCATGCTTTAATGAATGCATTCTCTCAGAATCCTGTTGAAAAAGGCAGAAGTGCCGTAAGGAATTATAAACTCTTAAGAGAGCAAGAAAGTCACTTACTTGGAATATCATGGAAAGTCTTTTAAAAGGAGTGATTAGCTCCTTTGGCATTTGGGCCTTTAATAAAAACTACTGTCTCATAAACTCTGGTAGATTTAGCCGTGCTGGTTTAAGATGTGACAATTATGTGTTCTATTCATCTGCTGGGCTTAATCCTTCATCAGCTGCTCAGGCAATTGCAATCTACCCTGCCTGTGCCTGTGGAAGCAGTGGCTCTGGGATCACAGAACCCCTTCTGCCTGGGTAGGTCCTGCTCGGGGACTCTTTGGGCTGAAACTGCCAGAGCTCTTAACATCCAAGCTCTTCGCTGCATCTGTTTTATGGTAATAAGGGAGAGAAAAAAAGAGTAGGAAAAAACCAACCAAACAAAAATCCCAATCAGAGCCAGGCATGTTGACTTTAGCTGCAGGTTTTCCTACCAGTTTCCAAGTAGTGTTACAAAAGCGTTGTTTTCGGGTAACTACTAGCAATATCAGTATTGTGGAATGGATGTACATAGGTTTCTTGTATTCCCTTGAGTAGGCTTTTCCTCTTCTTCCCTGTCATCCCTTTAACACAGTAGTGCAGTAAGCCTTTTCTGCAAGACCGATGTTGCTTTGGAGTGTAATTGCAACCTCCGCAGTCCAAATCAGAGTTAAAGGCAAAAGGTAGTGTATTTGCTGCATTTTGTAATGAAGAGCTTTAGAGAGAGAGACATTTCCATAGAATCATGGCATGTTAAGATGTTGGAATGGACCTTAAAGATCATCTAGTCCCAACCCCTGCCCCCTGCCATGGATAGGGACATCTTCCACTGGACCAGGTTGCTTAAGGTCTTATCCAACCTGGCTGTGAACGCTGCCAGGATTGGGGCTGCCTTCTTCTCAGTTAAACAGCCCCGTGAGACCTGTGCTAGAACCCCTCTGTTCCGGTGGGTGCTATGATGCACATTGGTTCGAAGCACGACAGTGCCCATGTAGCTGCTTCCCTCTTCCAGAAGTCAGCTGTGCTGCCTCAGTGTCACTGCAAGCCCAGGGAAAACACTTCACACTGCTGCTGTACCAGTGTCAAACAGAAGATGTGTTCCTGTGAATTAAACTCGCACTGTCTTTCATTTGTATTCTTTAAAACTGTCCAGATAACTTTGTGTTGTTTTTTTTTTTTTTGTTTTTTTTTTCAACCCTTCC